>LR738715.1:547462379-547478919 GCA_902687465.1 Secale cereale | reverse complement strand
GCACGAGACAGGGGGTGCGCCCTGAGAGGGGGGCGCGCCCCCCACCCTCGTGGACAGCCGGTGGCCCCCCTCGTGAACTTCTTTCGCCAGATATTTTTTATATTTTCTGAAACGGAGTTCTGTGGAGTTTCGGGGCTTTTTGGAGTTGTGCAGAATAGGTTTCCAGAGTTTTCTCCTTTTCCAGCCGAGAATTCCAGCTGCCGGCATTCTCCCTCTTCTTGTAAACCTTGTAAAATAAGAGAGAAAAGGCATAAGTATTGTGTCAAAACAAGTAATAACATCCCATAATGCAATAAATATCAACATATAAGCATGATGCAAAATGGACGTATCAGTAGATCTTGACTTGGCGTAGATCTCAACGGCACCAGATATTGGCGAGTTGAAAGAAGACAAATCTTGACTTGACTTGGCGTAGATCTCCCAGCAACGGCTCCAGAAATCTTGCTTCCTCCCTATTTCCCGAGTTTGCATTGGTATTTCCCTTGAAGAAGAAAGGGAGATGCAGCAAAGCGAAGTAAGTATTTCCCTCAGTTTTGAGAACCAAGTTATCAATCTAGTAGGAGATTACACACAAGTCACCAAATATCTGCACAAACAATCGAACAACTTGCACCCAACGCTACAAAGTGGTTGTCAATCCCTTCTAGGTTATTTTCAAAAGAGAGATCTGATGGAGATAAATAAACGATAAAGTAAATATTTTTGGGTTTTTGGTTTGTATATTTAAAAGTAAAATATTGCAAAATAGTAGATTGGAAAACTTATAAGATGTAAAGTAGACCCGGGGACCATAGGTTTCACTAGAGGCTTCTCTCATGATAGCAAATATTATTGTGGGTGAACAAATTACTGCCAAGCCATTGATAGAAAAGCGAATAATTATGAAGTCATCTAAGGCAATGATCATGAATATAGGAATCACTTCCGAGATAAGTAGACTAACTCCGGCCTGCATCTACTACTATTACTACATACATCGACCGCTATCCAACATTCATCTGGAGTATTAAGTTCATAAGAAAGAGTAATGCCTTAAGCAAGATGACATGATGTAGAGGAATTAACTCAAGAAATATGATGAAAACCCCATATTTTTATCCTCGATGGCAACAATACAATACGTGTCATGTCCCTTTCTGTCACTGGGATTGAGTACCGCAAGATTGAACCCAAAGCAAAGCACTTATCCCATTGCAAGCAATATCAATCTAGTTGGCCAAACAAAACTAATAGTTCGAAGAGAATTACTAAGATATTAGATCACGCATATAAGAATTCAGAAAAGACGCAAATAATATTCATAGATAAACTAATCATAAATCCACAATTCATTGGATCTTGGCAAACACACCGCAAAAGAATATTACATTGGATAGATCTCCAAGAACAACGAGGAGAACATGGGGGATCCAAGAGAGAGAGAAGAAGCCATCTAGCTACTAGCTATGGACCCGTAGGTCTGTGGTGAACTACTCACCCTTCATCGGAAGGGCAATGGTTATGATGTAGATGCCTTCCGTGGTCGATTCCCCCACTGGTAGAGTACCGAAAAAGGCCTCCAGATGTTATCTTGTGGGAACAGAAGGTTAGGGCGGCGGAGAAGTGGTTTCGATGGATCTTCTGATGTGTATGGAATATATGGATATATATAGGCTGAAGAATTAGGTCAGGAGACGCTTGAGGGGCCCTAAGGGTGGGGTGCGCGCCCTACCCCCAGGGCACGCCCTCCGACCTTGTGGCCGCCTCGCAGCTCCCCTAACATGCACTCCAAGTCCATCTGATGTCTTCTGGTGCAAGAAAAATCCTCGCGAAGTTTCGTTCCGTTTGGACTCCGTTTGATATTCCTTTTCTGTGAAACTCAAAAACAAGGAAAAACATAAACTGGCACTCGGTTCTGGGTTCATAGGTTAGTCCCAAAAATCATATAAAATAGCATATTAATGCATATAAACCATCCAAGATAGATAATGTAATAGCATGGAACAATCCAAAATTATAGATACGTTGGAGACATATCAGGGTGCCCCCCACATATATATAGGTGGGAGGGAGAGGGGAGGCTGCCATGGGGTGCCCCAAGAAGGCTAAATCCTACTTGGGGTCCTCCTTGGCCGCGCCCCCTCCCCTGCCATGTTTGTCGGAGGGGGAAGGAAAGAGGAGGAGGGGGAATGGTAGGGGGAATCATATTCCCTTTCTTTCCTTTCCTTCTTCCCCTTTCCTTCTCCACCTTGTCCAGCCCATATGGGGGGCGCACATGCCCCCTGTGGCTGCTGTGTTTCCCATCTTGGCCCATAAGGCTCATATCTTTTGTCTGGGGTGCCCGGAACTCCTTCCGGTGAACCGATATGTACCCGGTACCCTCTAGAACACTTCCGGTGTCTGAAAATCATCGTCCTATATATCAATATTTACCTCTCGACCATTTCGAGACTCCTTGTCATGTCTGTGTTCTTATCCGGGACTCCGAACAAAATTCCGTCACCAAATCACATAACTCATATAATACAATATCGTCAACGAACGTTAAGAGTGCGGACCCTACGGGTACGAGAAATATGTAGACATGACATTTACACCTCTCCGATCAATAATCAATAGTGGAACCTGGATGCCCATCTTTTCTCCTACATATTATATGAAAATCTTTATCGGTCGAATCATTATGACAACATACGCATTTTCCTTTGTCCGTCGGTATGTTACTTGCTGGAGATTCGATCGTCGGTATCTCTATACCTAGTTCAATCTCGTTATCGGCAAGTATCTTTACTTGTTACATAATACATCATCTCGTGACTAACACATTATTCATTTCCTTGCAAGGCTTATTATGATGTGTATTACCAAGAGTGCCCAGAGACACCTCTCCGATACTCGGAGTGACAAAGCCTAATATTGATTCATGCCAACCCAACAAGACACCTTCGGAGATACCTGTAGAGCATCGTCATAATCACCCAGTTATATTGTGATGTTTGATAGCACACAAGGTATTCCTCCGGTATCCGGGAGTTGCATGATCTCATAGTCAACGGAATATGTTTTTGACATACATGAAACCAATAGTAATAAACTATACGATCAAATGCCAAGCTAACGGATGGGTCTTGTCCATCACATCATTCTCACAATGATGTGATCCCATTATCAAATGAAAACTCATGTCCATGGTTAGGAAACCTTAACCATCTTTGATTAACGAGCTAGTCTAGTAGAGGTTTACTAGGGACACGATATTTGTCTATGTATTCACACATGTTTTTAGGTTTCCGGTCAATATAATTCTAGCATGAATAATAAACCTTTATCATGAATTAGGAAATATAAAATAATAACAACATTATTATTTCTTCTAGGTCATATTTCCATCATCCGCGTCCCCCCGGCTGACGTCGAGTGCGCGTCGTCCTTGTTCTTGGCGCTGCCCTGAACGTCATAGTACTCGTAGTAGTGGCTGCGCCAGAGCTCGCGTTGGTTCTCCATCGCCGATTCCTTGACGGACAGTTTGTTCTTTATCTCGTTCTTAGCCACGTGCAACTTCTCCACCCTATGTTCCTCGATCTTCACCGCCTCCTGCATCTCCAGCTCCCGCTCGGCGATCTCATGAGGAAGTAGGTGCTCCATGGCCTCCGCTGCCTTTTCGGACGCTGGTTGCTTGCTGGATTCCAAGGTGGCCTGGAATATCTTTGCCTATTTGTCCTCAATCTTGGCATGGATGGCCTCGACCTGGCCAGGGCGACATTGGCGGCGCGGACGGCAGCTCGAGCGCTCTCGACATTGGCAGCCGCCGTCGCAGCAGCTGCTGCAACCGTCTCGGCTGCTGCAGCTACCCTGTCCGCTGCCACAAACGCCCTCTCTGCAGATGCGGCCTCACTCTCGGTATAGGCGGCCGCACTCTCGGTGCACGCGGCAGCGGTCGGGAAGGACGCGGCTACCGTACGGGCCCTCACGAAGCGTTTCCATGATGTCATTCTTTATAAGAAGGGGTTGTGGGAAAGGGGATTAGGGATTTGCGGGTGACTGGCACTAGAGCAGACGAAGCCGACGAAGCTTATGGAGGAAGACATAAATAGACCCACAATTTTTTAGATAAAACGGGTTCTACAACAAACTATGTGTGATGTTGTTGATATTTTGTATTAGCTGTGAAAGACGAATTTGGAGTACAGTGCCAACGGATGGTGTTTTAAATGTACGAGAAAATTTGGAGTACTAATACAACTGTCATGTCAAAATTTGGAAAACTTAAGGGGTCAATCGACCTTTTAAAGACATTTAAGTGATTTTCTAGCCATTTAATTACTGTAATTCAAATTTGAACTTCATGTACATGTAAGAGCTAACATTAACAGTTTGAAATTCCATATTTGTATACCTGTGTGCGAGTTAATTCCATGTGCAGTAAATTGGACTAAATTTTCAAACATATTGGTGTCACGGCTTGAACACAAAGCATCGAGTGTCATGGCATTTAAATTCGAAAAGATTAAAAAATGATCAGAAATACATGAAACCTTGCTTGAAGAAATGGCTGGCCATCAAGATGTTATGGTAAAAAAAATGGCATGTTTGACAAAAGTTTGGACACACACCCGTCACAAACATGAGCAACTCACTAGAAGGCTCATGGTTTCGAGAGGACACAATGCATGTTTGATGACGAACCGGCGATAGCTTTCTCTTATGGCCTTCAAAAAGTTTCTATAGTTAACGTGCACTTATACAACTCTCATGTCAAAATTTGGAAAATTCGAGGGGTCATTTGACCTTTTTAAGAAATTTAAGTGATTTTATAGCTATTTAATGACCTTAATTCAAATTTTAAGTACATGTACATGAAACAACTAACCATAACGGTCTGAAAATTCATATTTGTGTACTTGTGTGCGAGTTAATTTCATCTGCAATAAATTCAAAGGAAAATTTTAACATATTGGTGTCACGACTTGGACAGAAAGCATGGATTACCATGGCATTTAAATTCCAAAAAAAATGATCAGAAATACATGAAACCTTGCTTGACGTAATGGCATGCCACCAAGATGTTGTGCTAAAAAAATTGGCCTGTTTGACAAAATTTTGGACCCACACCCCTCACAAACCGGAGCAAATCACTAGAAGGCTCGTGGTTCCGACAGGGAACAATGCATGTTAGATGACGAACCGACGATAGCTTACCCTTATGGCCTTCAAATATTTTCTCAAGTTAACGTGCACTAATACAACTGTCATGTCGAAATCTGGAAAATTTAGGGTTCATTTGTCCTTGTTAAGGCATTTAAGTGATTTTCTAGCCATCTAATGACCGTAATTCAAATTCGAACTAAATATACATGCAACAGCTAACCATAACGGTTTGAAAATTCATATTTGTGTACTTGTGTGCGAGTTAATTCCATGTGTTGTAAATGGAAGGAATTTTCAAACATATTGGTGTCACGGCTTGGACAAAAAGCATGGATTGCCATTGCTTTTAAATTCCCCAAAACATTCAAAAATGATCAGAAATACATGAAACCTTGCTTGACATAATAGTCTGCCACCAAGTTGATGTGCTAAAAAAATTGGCCTGTATGACAAAAGTTTGGACACAAACCGGAGTAACTCAATAGAACGCTCGTGGTTCCGAGAGGCAGCAATGCATGTTTGATGACGAACCAGCGATAGCTTCCTCTAATGACCTTCAATTTTTTTATACAGTTAACGTGCACTAATACAACTGTCATGTGAAAAATTGGAAAATTCCAAGGGTCATTTGACCTTTTAAAGACATTTAAGTGATTTTCCAGCCATTTAATGACTGTAATTAAAATTTCAACTAAATATACATGCAACAGCTAACCATAATGGTTTGAAAAATTCATATTTGTGTACTTCTGTGCGAGTTAATTCCATGTGGTGTAAATTTGAAGAAATTTTCAAACATATTGGTGTCACGGCTAGGACACAAAGCAAGGAGTGCCATGTCATTTAAATTCCATTTTTAAAATGATCAGAAATACATGAAACCTTCCTTGACGTAATGGCATGCCACCTTGCTTGAAGAAATGGCTGGCCATCAAGATGTTATGGTAAAAAAATGGCATGTTTGACAAAAGTTTGGACACACACCCGTCACAAACATGAGCAACTCACTAGAAGGCTCATGGTTTCGAGAGGACACAATGCATGTTTGATGACGAACCGGCGATAGCTTTCTCTTATGGCCTTCAAAAAGTTTCTATAGTTAACGTGCACTTATACAACTCTCATGTCAAAATTTGGAAAATTCGAGGGGTCATTTGACCTTTTTAAGAAATTTAAGTGATTTTATAGCTATTTAATGACCTTAATTCAAATTTTAAGTACATGTACATGAAACAACTAACCATAACGGTCTGAAAATTCATATTTGTGTACTTGTGTGCGAGTTAATTTCATCTGCAATAAATTCAAAGGAAAATTTTAACATATTGGTGTCACGACTTGGACAGAAAGCATGGATTACCATGGCATTTAAATTCCAAAAAAAATGATCAGAAATACATGAAACCTTGCTTGACGTAATGGCATGCCACCAAGATGTTGTGCTAAAAAAATTGGCCTGTTTGACGAAATTTTGGACACACACCCCTCACAAACCGGAGCAAATCACTAGAAGGCTCGTGGTTCCGACAGGGAACAATGCATGTTAGATGACGAACCGACGATAGCTTACCCTTATGGCCTTCAAATATTTTCTCAAGTTAACGTGCACTAATACAACTGTCATGTCGAAATCTGGAAAATTTAGGGTTCATTTGTCCTTGTTAAGGCATTTAAGTGATTTTCTAGCCATCTAATGACCGTAATTCAAATTCGAACTAAATATACATGCAACAGCTAACCATAACGGTTTGAAAATTCATATTTGTGTACTTGTGTGCGAGTTAATTCCATGTGTTGTAAATGGAAGGAATTTTCAAACGTATTGGTGTCACGGCTTGGACAAAAAGCATGGATTGCCATGGCTTTTAAATTCCCCAAAACATTCAAAAATGATCAGAAATACATGAAACCTTGCTTGACATAATAGTCTGCCACCAAGTTGATGTGCTAAAAAAATTGGCCTGTATGACAGAAGTTTGGACACAAACCGGAGTAACTCAATAGAAGGCTCGTGGTTCCGAGAGGCAGCAATGCATGTTTGATGACGAACCAGCGATAGCTTCCTCTAATGACCTTCAAATTTTTTCTACAGTTAACGTGCACTAATACAACTGTCATGTGAAAAATTGGAAAATTCCAAGGGTCATTTGAACTTTTAAAGACATTTAAGTGATTTTCCAGCCATTTAATGACTGTAATTAAAATTTCAACTAAATATACATGCAACAGCTAACCATAATGGTTTGAAAAATTCATATTTGTGTACTTCTGTGCGAGTTAATTCCATGTGGTGTAAATTTGAAGAAATTTTCAAACATATTGGTGTCACGGCTAGGACACAAAGCAAGGAGTGCCATGTCATTTAAATTCCATTTTTAAAATGATCAGAAATACATGAAACCTTCCTTGACGTAATGGCATGCCACCAAGATGTTGTGATATTTTTTTTGCCTGTTTGACGAAAGTTTGGACACACACCCTCACAAACCGAAGCAACTCACTAGAAGGCTCGTGGTTCCGAGAGGGAACAATGCATGTTTGATGATGAACCGACGATAGCTTACTCTCACGGCGTTTAAATATTTTGTAAAATTAATGTGCACTAATACAACTGTCATGTCAAAATTTGGAATTTTTCAGGGGTCATTTGACCTTTTAAAGACATTAAGTGATTTTCTAGCCATTTAATGACCATAATTCAAATTTGAACTTGTCGGTGTACAAAAAGGGGGGTACACTTTTTGTACCCCTATGACTGTGCACGGGCAGTCTGAGCCGCGGGCACCACCACACCAAGCAAGGCAAGGGAGGTGAGCCAGGGTGAGACCGAAGCTCAAGAGAACTAGAACAAGACCATGAAGAACCAAGGGACGAGGCGGGCTCCCCCGACAAGATCCTTGCCGGGGCCGGCTTTAGCAGCCCCGGCAAGACCTTTGCCGCGACAACTCGCCCCATGCCTACAGAGCAAATCACCCTTGAGTCCACTGCCGCCATGGGGCAAGGATTCGGGAGACATCCCCGTTGTGGCATGGAGATCTTTGTGAAGACATTCAAGATCAGATACGCACTAAGAAGACGACGACCCTTGGCAGGATCCTAGCCCAGGAAGATCACAAGACCTCCGGCAAGCGCCTTGCCGGGGATGGCAGCAAGCGCCGCGGCAAGACCCTTGCCGGGGCCCCGGCAAGGCCCTTGCCAAGGACATCCGCAGGGCCACCATCAGGCCCACGTCGACTAAACTTCCACCATCGTATGCAGCTGCCGACCGAACCAGCTGGGCAGGCACCTGCGTGGCGACATGCAGATCTTCGTGAAGACCCACCATTGCGCCACCTCAGCTGCCTGCCTACCTACATGGCATCTCGGGCATCGCTGGCCAGGGCGCGTGTCGACACAAGAAGGAGCGGCGACGGACAAGACATATCTCTCCCCCGTCCCCGATAAAGCAAGGACACCTAAGCAAGATGCATTAAATGCACCTTGTCATGTAATGCGAGGGATAAACTCGCATCATTGTACCCTTTCCACCTCCTGTGTACCACTGTGGCCACCCCTTTTCTATAAAAGGAGGCCCGAGGCGACCAGGAGGAGGATTCGGCTTTTTGGAGCTCCTCACGCCCCATAGCTAGCTTAAGAACACAGATATACAATCCACCAAAGCAGGAGTAGGGTTTTACGCACCCTCGTGGCCCGAACCTGGATAAACGAACCCTGTGCTATCTGTTTGATCCGCTCTTCTCTCAACCCCGCGCCCCACTAACCGTAGTAGTGATTCTTGTTATCCCATAGGTGTCGTTCCCACCGACATCTTTGGCGCGCCGGGTAGGGGGCGCAGTTGTGAGAATCGGCTTTAGCAGTTAGTTCGGCGCTTCTTCATCATCATGGCACCCAAGAAGAAGTTGACGGTGGCGGTTGGCCAGTCGGAAGCCGGACAGCCCGTCCCGACGCGAGCGAGCAGCGGACCGGTCGTGGAAAGTACCTGGGGCGCTGCTCGCGAACACCAACGCCGTCCCAGCAGCCGGAGTTTGGGAGGTGGCGATGTTTGTGCGCCTGGTAACGGGCCACACACCGCCAAATCCAAAGACGGAGCCAGGCCCTCCGCGGGTGGCGCGGGACCTTCCAAGATCGCTGCCGCATCACTCGAAGGCGACGGAAGGGCCTCCAGGACTCCCATGCCGGCGCCAACAGCGCGCTCCTCCCAAGCAGCACGCGACGAACGGCATCATCATGCCGAAGATCCCCGGGCGTCACCGCGGGAAGAGCCCCGAGCGCCACTCCCGAGACGTAGAAGACCTGCCCGCCCGCCGGAGCGCTGGTGAAAACGGCATGCGACCGCGGGATCGTGATAGAGCTCCTCCTAACATGGTCAGGAGTCAAAGCGCGTCGCGGTCCATGCAGGTTTCGCTACCGCTAACCCCAACAGAAGCCCTGGCGCGCGCGCAGTTGCTCCTCGACTTTCCTCCCGTTACGGGGAAACTCGACGAATGGAGAGCCACCATCCGAAGCCTTGTCGCGGTCGCCAACAAGGATGAACCAAGTCCAGCGAAGCCCCCGGGTCGATGCTCCGATGGGGTCCCACGCACCAGTGGCGGGAGGACCGACATCACCATGGCCACGGTGCATTCGCCTCCTCCTCGCCCGGTACCGTGTGTGTTGACTCGTCAAGACGTCGCGGGCGACGACATCTCCATAGCGTCGTCCGACCCACGGACCCACGGCGACCAGCGTCAAGTTCTTCAGGAGCGAGCTCATGAAGACGCTCGAACCACCATCAAGCGCCGGCGCGGAGCGCGCCACCAGTCAGACAGGCGAGCAGGGCCTACTGTGAACCGCCCAGCACCGGAGAGCCCTAGAGGTCTAACTTACGAGGTAGGCTGTCCGGCTTTTACCCGTGAGCTGCGGCAGTTCTAGTGGCCCACTCACCGCACCTTCAAGCCTAACGTTGGCGAGAAGTACCACTGCAAGACCCACCCGTCGGGGTTCCTCAGCATCTACACCATCGCGATGCAAGCTGGCGGAGCCTGCGATGATAAGGTGCTTGCAAATTACTTTCCATTGGCTCTTAAACCCAACGCCATGTCGTGGTTGATGCACTTGCCGGTAGACTCTATTTCCTCCTGGTCGGATTTATGCCATGAGTTTGTTGGCGCCTTTACTGGAGGTCACCAAGCCCATGGCCAAGCAAGTGACCTGCACGTCATTCCCCAGAAGGGAGGCAAGAGTCTGCGCAAGTATATACAAAGGTTTGGCCGGGTACAGTACAATATCCCTGATGTTCACCCTGCCGCCATCATCAGCGCGTTTCATCAGAACATGCGTAACCGCAAGATGCGCGAAGAGCTGGCAATGAACAAGGTGAAAGACGTGGCAGAACTCTATGTTCTTGCTGACAGATGTGCCCGGGCTGAAGAGGGAAGGATATACCCCGACGAAGATGTCGGCGCGAAAACCGACTCTTCAGATGAGGATGCTACCGCCCCGCAAAGAAGGGCCGGCGCCGCAACAGGAAGCACAAAGTTAAAGCCATGCTTTCCATCGAGGGATCTGATGACACCGGTTCCGCCAAGAAAACCAAGGTGGATGACCCCGGCAAGGAAATTGCCGGGTGTGTCGCCTGCCGGGCCTTGGCGGCTGCTGAGAAGCGAGGAAACTCCGACAAGCAATACTGCAAAATCCATCGCACGAAAGGCCATGATCTCCAGAACTGCCAATAGGTTGAGCTCCTTGCTGAGAAGCAGAGGGTTGAATATGAGAGGCGGGACAAGGAGAAGGGCCAGGATGGTGCTGAGGGGTCCGGCAAGAAGCGTGACAGCCAAGCAGGCCGTCACGGCAAGGATAAACAGCAGGAGAGGCCCGCCCGGGGCCGTGACAGAAAGCCAGAAGACGGCGATCACGAAGAGGACGACGAGTCCGGCGACCAAGAGTTTCAGAAAGCCACGGAGGCCATGTGCGTCGATGGCGGCGCCTCGCTGCATACTTCTCACCGCCAGCTTAAACAGTGGGCGCGTGAGATTACAGCGGCGGAGCCATCGTCTGTCGCCCAAAAGCCGCTGAAATGGTCCAGCACGCCTATCATTTTTGACACTGAGGATCACCCTGATCGCACTACTGCGGTCCGGTGCTTGCAATTGTTGGTTTCACCGACAATACGCAACCTCAAGGTGACAAAGATGCTAGTCGATGGCGGGGCTGGTCTGAACTTAACCTCGCCTACCGTGATCGAGAAGCTGTAGATTCCTGACGGAGACCTCGAACAGACGGGCACGTTTCAGGGGGTCAACCCGGGGAGAAGTCAACCAAAGGGGAAGGTCACGCTGCCCGTGACTTTTGGAAGTGATTTGAACTACAGGACGGAAAGGATCGTGTTCGATGTTGCCAAGATCCCCTTGCCTTACAACGGGATCCTTGGCCGCCCAGCGCTGGCCAAGTTCATGGCAGCGTCACACTACGCCTACAACACCCTGAAGATGCCAGGGCCTGTGACGATCATCACCATACCCTCCGATAAGAAAGATGCGCTGATTTGCGCTGACCAACTATACCAACAAGCAGTTGCAGCAGCTGCCACCACTAGGGCACTTGCTCCTGCCACTGTAGCCCCGGGGGGGAGAAGAAGAAGAAGACCGGTGAGACCTCGGACACCCACTCCGGCAAGCGCACCTCTTCGGAGTGTAGTGCTCCCATCGAGGATGTGCCAGAGAGCTCCACCGGCAGAAACAAGAAGTCCAGGGCCACACCGCCGGGAACCAAGAAGGTTTCTGTCAAGGAGGATGACACAGGAGGGGCTTTCACCATAAGCTCCACCCTTGACGACAAATAGGAAGACGCGCTTGTCACCTTCCTGTGGGAAAATGTCAATGTGTTTGCATGGTAAGCATCCGACATCCCCGGCGTTCCCAGGGAGGTGATTGAGCGCCACCTTGCTGTTTGTCCTCATGCGTGGCCCGTCAAGCAGAAGGTCAGGAAGCAAGCTTTGGAACGACAAGAGTTCATCACAGAGGAGATCCGGAAACTGGAAGCAGCGGGTTTGGTAAGAGGAGTGCTCCATCCAACGTGGTTGGCCAATCTAGTGGTAGTGCGCAAGGCGAATGGGAAGTGGAGGCTGTGTATTGATTACACAGATATCAATAAGGCTTGTCCCAAAGACCCCTTCCCGTTGCCGCGCATCGACCAGATTGTTGACTCCACGGTTGGGTGTGACGCGCTGCCCTCAAGTTACCTATGGAACCAGGTACCTTTGTGCTTCAGCTTTCTCAGCCATCCATTGATCCATCAACAAAGCAAAACAAGAGGAGAAAATCAGGGCCCGGCAAGTACTTTCCAGCTGAGCTCCCCGGAGCCGCCGGCAAAGATGTTGCCGGGGACACTGAGCCCGCCACGGGACGGCTAGCTCCGGCGGAGCGTCCAGCTCCCGCCGTCGAGACAGCCGCTCCTATAGCGGAGGAAATGCCTTTAGTTCTCGCCGTCGAGCCCCAGGCTCCAGCGTGGGCACAACATACCGTCCAATTCCTCCAAACTGGGGGAACTTCCTGAGGAGCAGGAAGAAGCAGAAAAAGTAGCCCGTCGATCTACTATGTACCAGTTCGTCGATGACGTCTTGTACAGAAAGAGACCGAACGGCGTGAAATTGAAGTGTATCCCTCGAGAGGAAGGACTGGGGCTGTTGGGAAAGATACATGCAGGCATATGTGGATCCCACATAGGGTCAAGAGCCCTTGCCAGCGAGGCATTTCGGCAAGGCTTCTTCAGGCCCACTGCCCTCCAGGATGCGACTACACTGGTTACCAGGTGTGCAGCGTGTCAGTTCCATTCAAAGAAACTTCATCAACCAGCTCAAGCCCTTCAAACCATTCCTCTCGCCTGGCCCTTCTCGGTCCGGGGGCTCGACATACTGGGCCCTTTCCCCCGCGCTGTCGGTGGCTTTGAGTACTTGTACGTGGCAATCGACAAGTTCACAAAGTGGCCAGAGGTGGAGGCAGTGAGGAAGGTCACAACCCAGTCAGCCGTCAAATTCTTCAAGGGACTAGTGTGCCATTTTGGTGTACCCAACAGGGTCACCACCGACAACGGCACACATTTCACAAGCCGCACCTTCATGCAATATACCCAAGACCTTGGCAGCAAAGTCTGTTTCGCTTCCGTTGCTCACCCACGAAGCAATGGTCAAGCTGAGAGAGCAAACGCTGAACTACTGCGAGGCTTAAGGACAAAGACCTTTGACAGGCTGCGCACGAGTGGAAGCCGCTGGATTGATGAGTTGCCGACTGTTCTTTGGTCGATCAGAACGACGCCAAATCGATCCACCGGCCAGACACCCTTTGCCCTAGTATACGGGGCAGAAGCAGTTCTCCCAACTGAACTCATATACGGGTCACCTCGAGTGCTCGTTTATGATGAGCTTGAGCAAGAGCAACTGCGGCAAAATGACGAAACGCTCCTTGAGGAAGATCGTCTTCGGGTGGCTGTGAGAGCAGCACGCTACCAGCAAGCCTTGCGCCGCTACCATATCCGCAAGGTCCGTGCCCAAAGCTTTGAGGAAGGCGACCTTGTTCTTCGGCGCATTCAATCGACCAAGAATACCAACAAGTTGACGCCGAAGTGGAAGGACCTTATCGGGTAATACGAGTCACTAGGCCTAGCGCAGTCCGCCTGGAGACCGAAAATGCCGTTCCAGTGAGCAACTCCTGGAACATTGAGCATCTTCGCAAGTTTTACCCGTGAGGCGCGGCTTGCCGGGCCCCCTGGCAATCCACCTTTTGTACAAGCCTTGCCGACAAGGCATGTAACCCTTTGTACAAAGCCAGGCGCAGACCCTGAGCATAAATAAATGAAGCACTGGCGCCCTAAGTCATAGCATGCATGCTAGGTTGAGTCTCGTCCTTGGTTAGGGTTGATAGTGCTTAGCGGCGGCTAACCCCTAGCTTAGAGGTCGAGTTTGCATCTCTTTGTCTTTCTTTTATCTTCTTTGGTTCAGAGGACGCACATATATCCTTGGCGAAACCACTTGGGGAGAAAAAAAGGAACATACCAGCATTTAGGCCCCGGCAAGCCAGTATTGCCGGGGGCTGCAATAGCAAAGATTCACCCACGGCAAGCCAGTATTGCCGGGGGCTGCAGCTTCAGATAAGTTCTTCATCCCTTATCATGCATTCCATTATGGACTGAGGTATGTGAAACCTTGTTTTTTTCCTTAAACTACCGTGCTCCCCTAACTCTAGGCCCTAGGGCTCGTCCTGGGACCAAGTTTGGTCGTACTCGCAGCAGCGAAAGGATGAAACAAGGAGCCTCAACCCGCCTCATCCCTACCTCCGCCAAAGGTGTGAGAAAGGTAGAGCGAAGTGGGGAGACGGCAAGGCCGGTTGCCGGGCGAGAAAGTGTTTATCTTAAATATATCAGGGATTTATTCCCTGTTGTGGTTTCTACCTGCGAACAAATGACCCGGCAAACATCCCTTTTTCATTAAAAAAACATCCCGCCCAGGTACAGTCCATAGGGAATGAAAAACATGAACAAGGGGATTACAAGTTTTAAATTTAACAGACGCCCGAAGGCTTACAAACTAAAAAGAGATAAGATGCATGTAATCCCTTTCTTGTCCCTCTCCTCAGGAGGCAGGTCAAGGAGGCGAGAAGGGCAAAAGGAGCGCCTAGGCGAGCTACTGGTGGCAGAAGACACCGAGAGAACATCTTGGTGGCCGCCCAAAGGCTGGATGGTGATGGCGGCGCCGGAAGCAGAGGTCGAAGACGAGGCGGCAGGACGTCAGTACGCGTCGAAGGCGTCGGTGCCCACGTACTCCGACTTGACGGCCTTGCCGCCCACCCTCTTCCTCTTCCGCAGCCCCCCAACGCCAGCCGCCCAAGAAGACGGCCCCGAGAAGTTCAAGGAGCCGGCGACATGGATGATGGGGTCACCGGTGCCGCATGGAACGACGCCCGACACCTAGTCGGTCCCGTCATCCTGCCGCCTACCACCCTCATTGTCGCTGTCGCTGTCCTCCTCGTCACTCTTACTCGAGGAGGAATCTTCATCATCAGAAGAGCTCTACACGCAGCACCTTGCACGAGTCCCAAAGTGCCTGAAGACCTTGACGGAGAGAAGGCCACCCTCCATTAGCTTAAATTGGAGAGTGAGCCCCAACGTCAAGCTGTGGATATGAGCAAACGTCTTCCATCCCCGACGAAGATACATCACATGAGGAGCAGGGAAGTTGACGAGGACCCGCGTGCCACTGATCCCGCAGCCCCTAATGTGCAGCCGTAATGACTCCGGCGGATCCAGCTCCATCTCCCATGCAAATGGAGTCGGGTGATGAAGGCGATGGCGCGGCGGCCGGCGCAACCTGACGAAGAACTCAAAAGGGTCATCCCCAACATGGCCCTCCATTGGAGGAGGAGCTGCTTGCGGGGGCGAGGCCGGCGGGCCACCCCGTCCTCCTCTTCCCCGAGCGCCCCGGCCTCGCCCACGGCCTCACCCCCTCCCCCTCCACCTCGCGGTCGGCTCTGCCACCGCAGGCGCAAGAGAAGGAGGGACGCGTTGTCGACCGGCGACCCTCGCCGCCACCATTGAAAGGCCGAGATTTCCTCTCTCCATGACGAATGGAAGAGAAGAGCAGAAGCTGAAGGAGGAAGAAAATGGAAGAATGCGGGACGCCGTCCCTCCCTCCCGCTCTTTATAAAGGAACGCGGTTAGGGCTCGACCGCCCCGCTCGGCCAATCAAGACACAGAAGGCGCAGGGAGCCAGGACCGACCCACCGCCCCAACCAGCGACGGCCCGGTTTCCTACCTCCACCATTTGCCACCCCAAGCGCATGGGAGACACGTGGCAGACGTGCAGAACCAAGGGGATGGGTGAGGCGACCTCTCCCCACCCCGTGATCGTGGGGAGTGGATGCCTTGAGGACTGCGCCTCGGCCCCATTCAGTAAATGGGCCGCGCCTCCACGCCTCCATCCACTTATGGGGGAAAATGCGGGCCGCCTCCTTTTACATTAACTGTGATGTGACGCATGCCTGCGGGAACCAACCCCACGCATGCCACCGACGTCACATACACCCCTCCACACCGCGCCACACGCACGGATCATGGGAGTCGCAGCGTGCGAAAAGTCTTACCACGGTAAAAACCGTCCCGCCTGCCCATGCACTGTTCTGGGCCTAGCCCAACAACGCGCCGCGCTTATATGTGGCCCAGGCCCGGGGGCTCCTATCGGTGTACAAAAAGGGGGGGGGTACACTTTTTGTAGCCCTATGACTGTGCACGGGCAGTCTAAGCCGCGGGCACCACCACACCAAGCAAGGCAAGGGAGGTGAGCCAGGGTGAGACCGAAGCTCAAGAGAACTAGAACAAGACCACGAAGAACCAAGGGACGAGGCGGGCTCCCCCGGCAAGATCCTTGCCGGGGCCAGCTTTA
>LR738715.1:547445648-547462369 GCA_902687465.1 Secale cereale | reverse complement strand
CGACGTCACATACACCCCTCCACACCGCGCCACACGCACGGATCATGGGAGTCGCAGCGTGCGAAAAGTCTTACCACGGTAAAAACCGTCCCGCCTGCCCATGCACTGTTCTGGGCCTAGCCCAACAACGCGCCGCGCTTATATGTGGCCCAGGCCCGGGGGCTCCTATCGGTGTACAAAAAGGGGGGGGGGTACACTTTTTGTAGCCCTATGACTGTGCACGGGCAGTCTAAGCCGCGGGCACCACCACACCAAGCAAGGCAAGGGAGGTGAGCCAGGGTGAGACCGAAGCTCAAGAGAACTAGAACAAGACCACGAAGAACCAAGGGACGAGGCGGGCTCCCCCGGCAAGATCCTTGCCGGGGCCAGCTTTAGCAGCCCCGGCAAGACCCTTGCCGCGACAACTCGCCCCACGCCTACGAAGCAAATCACCCTTGAGTCCACTGCCCATAGGGCAAGGATTCGGGAGACATCCCCGTAGTGGCATGCAGATCTTTGTGAAGACATTCAAGATCAGATACGCACTAAGAAGATGGCGACCCTTGGCAGGATCCTAGCCGAGGAAGATCACAAGACCTCCGGCAAGCACCTTGCCGGGGATGGCAGCAAGCGCCTTGCCGGGGATGGCAGCGGGCGCCGCGACAAGACCCTTGTCGTGGCCCTGACAAGGCCCTTGCGAAGGACATCCGCAGGGCCACCATCAGGCCCACGCCGACTAAACTTCCACCGGCGTATGCAGCTGCCGACCCAACCAGCTGGGCAGGCACCTGCATGGCGACATGCAGATCTTCGTGAAGACCCACCATTGCGCCACCTCAGCTGCCTGCCTACCTACATGGCATCTCGGGCATCGCTGGCCAGGGCGCGTGTCGACACAAGAAGGAGCGGCGACGGACAAGACAGATCTCTCCCCCGTCCCCGATAAAGCAAGGACACCTAAGCAAGACGCATTAAATGCGCCTTGTCATGTAATGCAAGGGATAAACTCGCATCACTGTATCCTTTCCACCTCCTGTGTGCCACTGTGGCAACCCCTTTTTCTATAAAAGGAGGCCCGAGGCGACCAGGAGGAGGATTCGGCTTTTTGGAGCTCCTCACGCCCCATAGCTAGCTGAAGAACACAGATATACAATCCACCAAAGCAGGAGTAGGGTTTTACAAATCCTCGCGGCCCGAACTTGGATAAACGGACCATGTGCTATCTGTTTGATCCGCTCTTCTCTCAACCCCGCGCCCCGCTAACCGTAGTAGGGATTCTTGTGATCCCATAGGTGTCGTTCCCACCGACATAACTACATGTACATGCACCAGCTAACCATGTGCTTTAAATTGGAAGGAATTTTCAAACATATTGGTGTCACGAGTTGGACACATGCATGGAGTGCCATGGTAAAACAAAATAAGCATTCCTGCCTTATATGAGGAAAGAAAATGTAAATATTTGGCAAGACAACCGGGCCCCACACGATTGGCACTCTATTTTTCTCGCCTCGAGGTTTCAAAGGTGAGTAGCGCGTGTTATTAATCATACGCGGTTCTGTATTGGAAGCTTTAAGCTATTAAGTTCACACACAACTTTTACTGCGGGAATTGTGTGCAATTTAAACTATGGTACTCATAAATTCCAACGACCGGCGTGTGTATTGTTCTCGTCGATCTAGATTCCGCCCGCCAATAAATACTACCTTCCTCACGTCGTCCTACCTGCCTTTTCATCTGCATACTCCCCTCGCTCGCCCTCTATCTCTCACAAATGTCTGCCATGGCGCCGCCGACCTGCCCACGCGCCAACGAGGAGGCGCCGCCCCCTGAGGATGTTCAGTCAAAGAGCAGCAATGACGAGGACCCCTACAGGCAGCCGAACGAGGTTGTGTAGGACCCCCCAACTTTGGAGTGGTTTTGGAGCTAGTACAATCTTTGTTTGTGGAATTTGTTGCTGATGGCTAAGAAAGCCAGGCAAGTGGCATTCAAGAAGGAGATGGCAGAGGAGGAAGCCAAGTACCATGCAGACTGTGAAGCCCGTGAGGCTGCCTGGAAAAAGTAGGCGGTGGAGTTTTGGCTGCGGGCACATCGTCGTGCGGAGGAGGTGTACGAAGATGGGTACTTCGCGAGGAAGGTCAAAGGCGCTAGGCGCCTCATGGCGGCATGGTGGTGGGCCGATAAGCTCTAGCGTGCCGCCGACGAGGAGCCCCGGTGAGCGCCCAACCAAATGGAAAGATCGTTGGCACTCATCCGCCAGCAAGAGGTAGATCTTTACATCAAGCCCTACGAAGCGGAGGAGGTAGTGTACTGCCTCCGCGCTGGGAAGACGCCATGCACCAGGGAGCTGCTGGCGAGGGGCTGCCGGAATACTTCCCCCAGGAGGGATTATTAGTTTTAGTTTTGTTCATTTTCCATTTTATCCATTCTACATGGTAGTTAAGTATCATCACGTATAAGTGATGATATTATATATATTTTTTGACGAACTAATGAACAATTAATATATATTATGAATTCCATTTTTCTATCTGTTTTCATATACAAATTTGTATCTAGCTGTTACCATCCACATATATAGAATGGAAAGCATATATACACACATTGAAACAGAAAATATAAGAATGGAAACAGAGTACACACATTGAAATAGAGAAATATTATGATTGTTGTGAATACATAGTGATCCACGTCAAAACAACTCAGCACAATAAAACGTGCCCATGACCAGCAGCCCTTGCCTATGGTGGATCTTGGCTCTGCCTGAACTCATGCAGGCGTTCGTCCAAGCGATGGACAAGCTCGCGGTACAATTAGAGTGCGATCTCGAGCTCCAAGTTGGCTATTTCGTACGATATCACCAGCTCAAGGATGCAACGACCATGTTCCTCTGCTGCGGCTAGGTGGACACCTAGGCCAAGGAGGCGGCCGAGCCTAGCGACCAGTGCGTTGGCATCAAGCGGGCCATGGACAAGGCGAACGATGCAACCCATGCGAATGACGCAGAGGACGTCCGGTGCAAGTATGGCAAGGCCGACCTCTGGTGCAAGTACGGTGCAGACGACCTCTGCCCACTCTAGGCGAGGAATGGGGTACTGACGGGATGTGTATCCAGCTGTGACGCCCTATCGACAGCAGGAAAGCACTGATGGATTCGCTCTTGTTGTGCGGTGCCCCACGCCTCTTGCTCTGCGGCGCTCCGACGGTCTCGTTGTGTCATGAGCCGCATCCTATCAGTGTGGACGCGCCTAGCTTGCTCTGCGACGCACCATCAATCATATTGTGCGACGAGCTACATCCTCTCAGCACTGACATGCGTATCTTGATTCGCGGCGCTCAAGCACCGTGCGCCAAGGGTTTGCTCAACCCTGGCAATGACGCGCAGCACAACGTCGTCCATCGCGTTGCCGGGGAGCGCCTCAGACTGGATGGGCCGTGGCGCCTTCTCGTTTTCCTTGTCGAGGAGGTTGATGGCAGAGGCGGCGCTTTGGTGGATTGTCATGCTTGGAATAGGTGGATGTGCCACAGGCTGCACTTGTTGCCTCGGTGCATCAGGCGCCGCCTAGGTTTATGTGCAATATCACTGGGTGGCGGCGGGAAACCGATGAGGTAATGGCAGGAAACGGTGGCGTGTTCATAAAACGCCATCAATCAATGGAAACTTAGCATAGAACGAACATCGAGGTAGCACGACGTGTGCGGGCACATTGCTCGCCCAAGGCTATGATCCATATACTCGTGTGCCCAATAGAGCACACTATTCACATACATACATACATATATAGGTAGCAAGTTTAACATTGTTCATCCTACAAAATCAAAACAAAAAGGAAGCACAAGGAGAGAGTAGACTCCATCAACGCAAGCTTCCTCATCTAAAGCAAATCGGCAAATTGGGAAAGAAGAAAGTTAGAAGAAGAAAAAGACTAGAAGAGGAATACTAGCCAAAAAAAGAATAAGATAAAGAAGAAGAAGAAGAAGAAGAATTTTTCTTCTCTTTATTTTTCTCCTCTCCTCTTCTTTATCTTCTTCTTCTAACTAAGGTAGGTAATAATTCCATAGTTTAGACAAGCTAGGTAAAAATGCTAAGTGTAGGTTATTTTAGAGCTAAGCTAGGTAAATAGGTCATTTTGGAGCTTAGTAAGGTTATCATGCCATTTTTGACCTAAGTATGCTAAGTATGTCATAAATGAACTGAAGAAGCTAAGTATATGTCATTTTTGAGCTAACCTAGGTACTTATTTTATGTTTGTGCTAACTAAGCATATTTATTCATTTTGGAGGACAAAATGGTAAGTGCAGGTCATTTTAGAGCTAGGTTAGGTTATTTTGTCATTTTGGAGGAAACTAAACTAATTAGATGACAGTTTGGAGCTAAACCAAGATTATTTTGCCATTTAGGAGGAAAATAAGCTAAGTATGCATTTGTTAAGTAAAAGACTAGAGAAAACTTACCCTCATCATAACAAATGTGATGAAGATCGCAACTAAGGTAATAATTGATCCAACGGCATAATGATACCAAGCCTCATTATCAATGGCATATTTTCTAATCTTCTTAATCTTCAAGCGCATTGCATCCATCTTCAAGTGCATTGCATTCATCTTCATCTTGCGATCATCGATGACATCGGCAATATACAACTCCAATATCATCTTCTCTTCTTCAATTCTTTTAATTTTTTCTTTCAAATGCTGATTTTATTTTTCAACAAAATTTAACTTCCCGACAAGAGCGTCGGTTGCAATTTCCGGTTCACATACCTACTAGATAAAAATATCTCTATGTCAACTTGATGGCCATAATTGTCATAAATTCGAAATGCAACAAATAGTTATAAAAGAGAATTTACCACATCCGAATCATAAAGCGGGCAAGGGCCGACGGGGCCGGATATTAAGACCATGGCTCTATGTATAACAAACAATCGTACACAGTAAGAAAATTATACAAGTAACTATAAAAATCATAGAATCATACAAGTAACTATATAAATCAAGTACACCATGAAAAATTGAATACTTAATAATAATCTGCATCGCCGGGTTCAATAAATGCTCCGGGATTAATAAATGCATCATCATCACTATCATTAACGACGTGCTCATGATCATCATCAATAAATGCATCATCATGTGGAAGGCCACCTTTACGTAATCGGTCAAGCATTGATAGGTCATTTGTAGCAGTAACCTCTTCTAGTTTAGGCTCTTCTTGTTCTGGCTCAGGGGTGAAGTCGGGTTCACTGTAGCTGCCTACTTCAATGTTCTAGGGTGAAGTAGAGCGGTTCTTGAAACGTCTTTTGGAAAGATGTGTTTCTTGGAAGAATTCTCCTTCATATGTGTCTGGGTTAATGTGAGTTTCATAATCCTCTTCATTGGGGGGAGGTGGTCTAACCTGTGGCGGCACTTCATAAACGACATCCCAACCATTGAGATTTGGATTAGTTTGATAGGCCCACGGTAGATAGGAAACTTGGGTTTCCTGTTGAGCCATAATATAGACATCGGGAACATCCAAATGGGTGCTTTGTTTGATTTCCACTAGCCCTATATGTTCATGAGTCCTTCTAGTCTCCTTCGGCTGGAACCAATAACAATTTAAGACTATGAGAAAATTATACAAGTAACTATAAAAATCATAGAATCATACAGGTAACTATATAAATCAAGTACACCATAAAAAATTGAAAATTTAATAATAATCTGCATCGCCGGGTTCAATAAATGCTCCGGGATTAATAAATGCATCATCATCACTATCATTAACGACGTGCTCATCATCATCATCAATAAATGCATCATCATGTGGAAGGCCACCTTTACGTAATCGGTCATGCATTGACAGGTCATTTGTAGCAGTAACCTCTTCTAGTTCAGGCTCTTTTTGTTCTGGCTAAGGGGTGAAGTCGGGTTCACTGTCGCTGCCTACTTCACTGTTCTAGGGTGAAGTAGAGCGGCACTTGAAACGTCTTTTGGAAATACGTGTTTCTTGGAAGAATTATCCTTCATATGTGTCTCGGTTAATGTGAGTTTCATATTCCTCTTCATTGGGGGGAGGTGGTCTAACCTGTGGCGGCACTTCATAAACGACATCCCAACCATTGAGATTTGGATCAGTTTGATAGGCCCACGGTAGATAGGAAACTTGGGTTTCCTGTTGAGCCATAATATAGACATCGAGAACATCCAAATGGGTGCTTTGTTTGATTTCCACTAGCCCTATATGTTCATGAGTCCTTCTAGTCTCCTTCGGCTGGAACCAATAACATTTTAAGACTATGACGTTTGGTGGGTTCGCACCATAGAATTGAAGTTCATAAATTTCTTCAACTCTTCCATAATACTCGGTATCTCCTTCGGCGATGGCAGAGACACAACAATTTGTAGACTTTCGGTCGGCCATAGATTGCTCTTTGCCATAGGTACGAAAGCGATACCCATTGATGTCGTATTTGTCAAATGAACGGACCTTATAGTCAAAACCATTAGCGACTTGTCTCAATTCGGTGTTGATAAACTCTGAATTAGCCTACAAGTTCAATACGAAAAAAGGATTGTTGCATTAGCCGCAAATTAGACAAATACATGAAATGGTCTAATGAAAATTACCGTTTGTTCGAACCAAGAGATGAAACCGGGAAAGCCGCCTCCTTGCTTTGACAGAAGCTCATACTCTTCGATGGCATCCTTTTGGATCACCGCTCCGTACGAGAATTTGGAGACGTATCGACTGTATCAAATTTATCCTGGAATAAGAGTAGTTCAATGGAAATAGAAGTTGCGAGACAATGTACCGAGAACTTACTCGATGTACGGCCGCACTTATATTAGGTTGTTCAAGATATACAACGAAATGGTTCGCCATTCTTCAAAATCCAACGTTAAAGAATTAGAAGCACCGACTCATGCGAGATCCCCTTTGAATAGGCTAAGGTTGGATCCACCCTTTTTAAGGTCGGCAGCATTGTACCGAGGCTTCGGAATATGCAAATGACAATTTTTTGGCTTCGTAGTGTGTTGTCACGAAGTGTGCTGCCTCCTCAGTAATGAATGCCTCGGCCGTAAATGCTTCAATTTTACGTTTATTTTTACATTTTACTCGAAGCATCTTCTGCATCCTCTCAGTTGCGTAGCACTAACGATTTTGCATGGCCCTGATACGTCCAAAACGTATCTATAATTTCTGCTTGCTCCATGCCTCTTTTGTGTGATATTGCTATGATATTTATGCACTTCCATACACTTTTGATCATATTTGGACTAACCGATTAACTCAGTGCACCCCAGTGCCAAATTCTGTTTTCTGTTGTTTATCTATTTCAGGTTTTCCCATTACTTAAATTGCCAGAAAAATTCCGGGAAAATATATAAAAAAATCAGCGTTCCGGAAGCTTCCACGCGCCAGAAGTGGGTCCAGAGCGGAGCCAGGGGCAGGCCAGGCGGCCTGCCCACGCGGCCCCCCTCCTGGCCGCGTCGGGGGGGCGCCTGGGCCCCCCTTACCTCCTCTGGTGACCCTCTTTGGCATATATTTACACCGCGTCCCGAAACCCTCGAGGACGGAACCCTTTTTCGCGATCTCATCTCTGTTCCGCCGCCGCCGCGCTTCCAAGATCGGGAGCACCAGGAGAACTCTTCCCGGCACCCTGCCGGAGGAGAGAACCACCACCGGGAGCTTCTCCACCACCATGGACGCTTCTCGGATGAGTTGTGAGTAGTCCCCCTTGGACCATGGGTCCATGACTAGTAGCTATGTGATGTTCTCCTCCCCTCTTTGATCTTCACCGATTAGACCTCGTGAGCTGCCCTACATGATCGAGGCACATATGTAATCCTTATGCTGTTGCTATGCTGAGTTTGCTGGGATCCAATGGATTGTGAGATTATGTTCAGATTGTGTGTGTGTAATATATTTGATTCACCTCTTTTATATTTATGTTCTTGAGTAATTCTTGCATGTTCTCCGTTGCTATTTATTACTTTGGCCGAGTAGTAGGTAGTAACTCCAAGAGGAAACGTTATGCTTGATTGTGGGTTCATGCCCCTCGATGACTAGCTTGAGTGACAGAAACATGAGTCTAGGGGATGTGCTGTTGCCACAAGGGGGAAAACAACGGTGCTTGTGCTCGCGGGTGCAAGGATTGTTTACTTTACGCAAAGTTCTTTTAATGCAGTTGTCTGTTGCTTTGAGTTTACACTATGGGTGGGACTCGCAACTTAATACCAGCGAGATGTTCTGGATAGATATCTCAAGGTGGATGATTAGTAGTAGATGCAGATGGATTTTGGTCTACTTGCCTTGGTGTACCGCCCATGCTTTTGAGCCTCTACCTTTCTTTGCAACATAGTTAGCATTGGTTTGCGCACATAATCCTGTCAATTGCTCGGCTGTAATTCGTTTACCTCGCTTAGCTGTTTTATCGTCTTTTGGGAGAGAGACATCACTAGTGAACATCATGGGACCCCGTTCCATATTACCATCACTGATCACACCCGCTATTTACTTCCTGTTCATATTTACTACTTGCAGTCATACCTATCATTATTATCTCTTGCGTTTGATCCTTTGTAAACGACAAGGCCGGAGGGATTGACAACCTCTCTGTACTCGTTGGGAGCAAAGTTATTTGTATCTTTGTGTAGGTCCTGTCAAGCAAAAGTCTCTGGCGCTATTGACACCTTCTTGTCGACCCTCGGAGTCTCACGGAATTCGATCCTTGGTATCTTTGCCAAGGGAAAACTACCGCTACGCTACATCTCAAACCTTCCACTTGGGGTAACCAACGAGGGGCGAGAAGCCATCAAGCAAAGTTTTCTGGCGCCGTTGCCGGGGACTCCACTCTTCAATATAGGGGAGTTGCACGCTATCTTTTATCTTTGCTTATTAGTCTTGTTAGTTTACCTTTCAGTTTTTGCTTTAGTGTCTTCTATCAAAAATCACAAAAATAGTTATCTCGCTTTTTAGTTGGCATTATGTCTGGTCCTTTAGCCTTTGGTGAGGCAGAAGTTCTCACCTTTAAACAAAGAAGTGGGGAAAGTCTAAAAGATGCTTGGTATAGAATTAATGATTCTCATAAAAGAGCCACCAAGAAGCAATCTACTACTATCCTGCTTAGAAATTTTTATGTTAGAATTACTTCTTGGAATAGGTTTATTCTAGATTCTGCTATCAATGGAAATTTCCTAGAAGCCCCAGTTTGGGAATCTCTTAGTATTATTGAAAATCTTGTTCGAAATCCCCCTCTTGTTAGCATTCAAGAGGACATTACCCTAGCTCACATTATGAAAAAACTTGAAAAGATAGAGCTAGAGATGCCAAACATTAATAAGATAAATGAGTTGGACCGTAAGATCCAAGGGAATTTGAATAGGCTTGATAGCTCCATGCATAAAATTCTCAAACCTTTGGAGACCATCAAATCCCATGACTTGGATTCTTCTAGGATAGACAAGATTGAGGAAATCTTTGATACTTTAGGAACTACTTTCTCCTCAATCAAAACCAAAAAGGTAGAAACTCCGGCAAAGAAGGAGCCTAAGTTCCGTTACGTTCCAAAGGCTCCTCATTCCAAAAGTAATCCATCTATTGCCAAAAGGGTTGAAACTGTTAAGACTTTGGAAGAAACACCTCTCTTTGATAAATTTATAAATGAATCTTCCATTGACTTTTTACCTTTTGGTCTTCTCCCTAGAAGTATCTCTATTAGGCCTTTATTTGAAAGTCCTCTTAAGACTAGTTGTACTATTGAAGAGCTTTTTGATGATCTTGATGATGGTTCAATTGATACAACTTGATCTCTTTGCATTATGCCTAGCTTAAAGGCATAAAAGAAAGCGCTTTTGGGAGGCAGCCCACAATGAATAAAATTTTATTTTGCTTTGGTTGTGTCTTGATGTTTGTTACTACAGTAGCATCATCATTGTATCTTTACTTTTCAGCTTTGTGCCAAGTTTAGCCTCTGATTGCAAGAAAGTTCAAAAGTTGTGACGTGCTGTCCAGGAAACAGATTCTGTCCTTGGACAGAAAAATTCGTATAAAATCACCAGATCATCTTTCTGGTCTGAATTTTTTCGACAGCGTGCACTATACAATTGGCTTTCGTGCGTCTGTTCTGAGTTTTTTTATTTGAGTTGCAGAAGTGCCCCGAAAAAATTATTTACTACCTGCTGGTCTGTTTTTCACAGATACTGTCCTGTTTTGCCTTTCCTTCGTTTTTCAAACCTTGAGCTTGCTTTTTCTTTGCAAAAAAAAAACCTTTTGGCAATCTTGAGAAACAGTAGATGTTCAAGATTATCCTTATTTCCAGCAAGGAAAAATTATTTTATTATGGGTACTAACCTCGCTAATCAGATTATGATGAGTTATGTATGAAGGGAGTTTTCAAGTGTGCGAGGGAAGATGATAAAAAGATTCAGGAGGGTCAAACGCTCAAGCTTGGGGATGCCCCCGTGCACCCCCAAGAAATATTCAAGAAGACTCAAGCGTCTAAGCTTGGGGATGCCCCCGTGCATCCCCTTCTCCATCAACAATTATCAGTTCGTCTTTCGTTCCACTATATTTTAATCACTTCATGTGTTATGTGCTATGCTTGGAGCGTCTTGCTTTTAGTTTCCTTTTTAGTTTCCTTTAGCTTTGCTTGCTGGTCATAACGAGTTAGAACCCAGCTTTCTTTGTGTGGGAGAGAAACACGCTCCACTTCAACCTAGAACACAACATAGGATTTTCATGATTATCTTTGTTGTGTATGTTCTTTGTCTTTCAATAGCTACTGTCATGTTTAGCTCTTAGTTTTCATGCTTTTCTTTTTAAAGAGCTTTTTCTTAGTTGGTTGCTTATGGAACTCTCTTGAGTTATCATGCTTATCTTGTTAAGAGAGTTGGATTCTATGGCACTGGTTGATATGTCTATGATAAAAATGCTATGTGCATAATGGTGCTTAGTAGTTCATGTTTTCTTATGGTTAGTCTCAAATAGCTGGGGGTTCTTAATGTATTATTGAAGTACCAGCATGATTTGTTTGCCTATGATGTGGTATGGTTTAGTGATATCTTCCTCCAAGAATTTATTTTGATTGAGTTGGCATATGCTCACGCATATTTAAGACTATAAAGAAAGTCTATCAAGCCTTGATGATCTTTAATTTCTGAGTAGCGATGTAACTTCCATGCCCGATTCAATGTTGCTTTGTCGCTCTGCATGATTATGGCCGTCATTGCTCTCTTAGTTGGTCGCTCCCAGTCTTTTGCTAGCCTTCACCTGTACTAAGCGGACTGACTGCCTGTGCATCCAAAATCCTTGAAACCAGTTATGCCATATGAGTCCACCATACCTTCCTATATATGGTATTTACTTGACATTCCTAACGAAGACTTTCTTGTACCATCTCAAAATTATTCAAAAGCATTTCTCTTTTGTGCCTCTGTTTTAGCTCATGAGGAAGTAGTAGTTAATTCATGATCTTTTTAAGTTGGACAAGTTTTACCCCGGGATTGCATGTCTAATCTGCAAACCCTAATACGAGAAGGAACTGGCAAGAGTGCGCCCGGCTCATAAAAAAATACAACAAACAAACCCTCCTTCACGCTTTGTTCATGACAAATCAGAAAACTTTTGGCAGTGATAAACAAAGGAGATTAAGGGGATGTGATCGTCCCCGTGCGGGAGCCGTTCCTCGAAACTTGTCCAGCTCGAGAAGTAATTGAGTTATCTACTAGCATTCGTTGACAAAATATGCATTTCCCAAAAATCATTTTTACCTCTGTTTTTAAAAACCAAGAGCTCTGGTACATGTTTAGTCTTTGCTTCCAACCACGGGTATTCAACCTTGCCATCAAAATCCATGGTTCGAGAGTCTCCACCTTCTTTCTTCAAAGCACCAACTATTGAGAGCATGATTGTCATTCTGAGTGTAATGTGCATTGTCCCAAAGTACCATTGTCTTCTGCATGATTATGATATCGCTTATTCTGAAATCATTGTATCTAGTCGTCACTTAAACTTCGGAGGTGCTCCTGCATTTATGTTTTGCTTCACTAAAGGGGGCAAGCGAGGTATCACTTTGTCATGTTTGCACACCATGCTCACTACAAATCTATTGGGTGATTCAGTATCATATTATAAAACTTTCAGTTCTTTGTGATATTCTCATAAGGCAACTTAATTACTAAAGATTCATTATCTCAGTAAGCATTTGTCATGTGACTGTGAAAGATTCTTTGATAGCATGTCACCACAGAAATTATGCTTGTTATCATTTACCTACTCGAGGACGAGCAGGAATTAAGCTTGGGGATGTTGATACGTCCAAAACGTATCTATAATTTCTGCTTGCTCCATGCCTCTTTTGTGTGATATTGCTATGATATTTATGCACTTCCATACACTTTTAATCATATTTGGACTAACCTATTAACTCAGTGCACCCCAGTGCCAGTTTCTGTTTTCTGCTGTTTTTCTATTTCAGGTTTTCCCATTACTTAAATTGCCAGAAAAAATCCGGGAAAAATATATAAAAAATCAGCATTCCGGAAGCTTCCATGCGCCAGAAGTGGGGCCAGAGGCGAGCCAGGGGCAGCCTAGGCGGCCTGCCCACGCGGCCCCCCTCCTAGCCGCGCCGGGGGGCGCCTGGGCCCCCCTTACCTCCTCTGGTGACCCCCTTTGGCATATATTCACACCGCGTCCCGAAACCCTCGAGGACAGAACCCTTTTTCGCGATCTCATCTTTGTTCCGCCGCCGCCGCGCTTCCAAGATCGGGAGCACCTGGAGAACTCTTCCCGGCACCCTGCCGGAGGAGAGAACCACCACCGGGAGCTTCTCCACCACCATGGACGCTTCCCGGATGAGTTGTGAGTAGTCCCCCTTGGACCATGGGTCCATGACCAGTAGCTATGTGATGTTCTCCTCCCCTCTTTGATCTTCACCGATTAGACCTCGTGAGCTGCCCTACATGATCGAGGCACATATGTAATCCTTATGCTGTTGCTATGCTGAGTTTGCTGGGATCCGATGGATTGTGAGATTATGTTCAGATTGTGTGTGAGTAATATATTTGATTCACCTCTTTTATATTTATGTTCTTGAGTAATTCTTGCATGTTCTCCGTTGCTATTTATTGCTTTGGCCGAGTAGTAGGTAGTAACTCCAAGAGGAAACGTTATGCTTGATTGTGGGTTCATGCCCCTCGATGACTAGCTTGAGTGACAGAAACCTGAGTCTAGGGGATGTGCTGTTGCCACAAGGGGGAAAACAACGGTGCTTGTGCTCGCGGGTGCAAGGATTGTTTACTTTACGCAAAGTTCTTTTAATGCAGTTGTCTGTTGCTTTGAGTTTACACTATGGGTGGGACTCGCAACTTAATACCAGCGAGATGTTCTGGATAGATATCTCAAGGTGGATGATTAGTAGTAGATGCAGATGGATTTCGGTCTACTTGCCTTGGCGTACCGCCCATGCTTTTGAGCCTCTACCTTTCTTTGCAGCATAGTTAGCATTGGTTTGCGCACATAATCCTGTCAATTGCCCAGCTGTAATTCGCTTACCTCGCTTAGCTGTTTTATCGTCTTTTGGGAGAGAGACATCACTAGTGAACATCATGGGACCCCGGTCCATATTACCATCACTGATCACACCCGCTATTTACTTCCTGTTCTTATTTACTAGTTGCAGTCATACCTATCATTATTATCTCTTGCGTTTGATCCTTTGTAAACGACAAGGCCGGAGGGATTGACAACCTCTCTGTACTCGTTGGGAGCAAAGTTATTTGTATTTGTGTGCAGGTCCTGTCAAGCAAAAGTCTTTGGCGCTATTGACACCTTCTTGTTGACCCTCGGAGTCTCACGGGATTCGATCCTTGGTATCTTTGCCAAGGGAAACTACCGCTATGCTACATCTCAAACCTTCCACTTGGGGTAACCAACGAGGGGCGAGAAGCCATCAGGCCCCCCCGATCTTGCCTCGGTTGGGAGATGCAAAAGCAAGTTTTGCATTGGATTAAAGAAGCCCGACGGAAAGGTCTTTTCTAATTTGTAGATCAACTCTGGCGCCAACTCTTCCATTTCTTCTAACAGGCCAGGCGATAGTTCTTTCGCACAAAGAACACGGAAGAAATACCTCAGCTATGCTACTACTAGCCATTCATCCTCAGGGATGAAGCCACGCAACATCACTGGTATTACCTGCTCAATCTATATGTGCCATTCATGGCTCTTGAAACCAAATATCTTCAATTTTTCAAGACTCGCTCCCCTCGCTGCATACCCATCGGGGAACATCAACTGCATTTTCACCCACAAGATAATTTCTCTCATAGTTGGCCTTCCAAGATTGAACCATGCCTTTGGCTTTGTCCTGTTCCGCTTTCCTTTTGGTGGTTGCCTTTGACTTCCCCTCTATGCCGAACAATGTACCAAAAAGTGCCTCGGCGATATTCTTTTCAGTGCGCATCACATCGATGTTGTGTGGGCAAAGGAGGTCTTTGAAATAAGACAAATCCCACAAGCATGTCTTGTGAGTCCAGGCGTGTTCCGAATTATAACCCTTGAAATACCCTGGATGCTTTGGATATGGCTCGAGAGCATTTAAATGATCCAGGGTTCGCATACTGAGGCCTAAATAAGGCACATCCTTTTTCACAGGCATGTATCTTCTCATAGGGCATCTTAATAGCACGGAGGATTTTGTCTGACTGGTACAGGTTTGCAGGTAGTACATACCCTTTGGGTAGAAAACATTCAAATAATGTCATCATCGTGTCGTAGCATTCTCTGTGCAATTTGAATTGAGCCTTCAGAGCCATTATTTGTGAGATGGCATCCAGCTGACAGAGCTCAGTGTACTCATGGAGAGTACATTTTGAAGACTCCAACATTTCATTAAAGGCCTTTGCAGATTCCTCCATCTCATCGTCCGAGTCCCGAGCATCATCAAAGTCTTGCACCATGTCTTCCATCCTGGTACCATGCTCGTTAGTGCGACGACGAAGAACCTCAACTTTGGTACGTTGGGCAGACTCGCCATGAAATGTCCACACTGTATAACCTGGTGTAAAACCCCTCTTCTGCAGGTGTTTGCCCATTTAATCCTATGTCCTCTTGTGCCAATTATTGCAATCGGCACAGGGGCACCAGGTTGTCCTCTGGCCATTTGCATATGCGGCTCTCAGAAACCCCTTGATTTTTGTTAACCATTCAATGGTCATGTTCTTCTGACTAGTGTGACCGGTGTACATCCACACACGATCACTCATCTTGCCTAGATACTGGAGACATCACAAATATAAATATATAAATCAACATGTATATATTCATCAGTTAATGGAGTTTGTCACTTTTATTATGTCCATGCAACCTAGACGCTAATAGGTAAAGATAGGTCCTAATCCCACCCGAGTATGTGTAGATTGGGTTTGTTTTCCCTTGCTCTGCTCCAGATCCAACGCAAAATTTCGGCAGCACCTCCCCACTATTCTCCTGATACACGTCTCAGAAATAAGCAGAGAGGATGTGTACTCGGAGAACAATAGGGACGCACTGATGAAATTTTGCATTGGATCCGGAGCAGAGCATATGGGAAAACGAACCCAATCTACACATACTTAGGTTGTCCATGGATAATGTTGGACAATTTGAAAGAATCACGGTTATTAATATGCAAATGCATGCATATTTATAGATGTAACCCTTTCGAATGGGAGACACATAGTGGTCACGCATACTCATGATTGAAGACACCTATAGCTAGCAAGTTTCATCGGCACGAAGAGCGGAACAGAGCAAATGAAGGGGGAGGAGGAGATGTCATTTGTGCTCGCACATGAACGCAATATTGTTTTTTCCTTCAACCTAACTAAATATTTACAATAGGACGAGCGGGTTAGGGGGTTCCTCGGCGTCGATGGAACCCTAAATAGCAAGTATCATCGCTGCGAGATACATGTGGCAGTCGGCGTTGAACACTAGATCAATGTCCCACAAGTGACGTCGGCGCCCGGCGTCCCAGAGCAATAGTTCTGGGGGACGATGACGGTCGAACACCTTCGAAAATTTGTCTGGAAGCCTCTGCGATGAGGATTAAAGCGAAGTTTTGAAACTTCAAACAATCAAACTGACTTGAGTCAGTTTGGGTGTTTCAAATTTCAACACTTGGCTTTTAATCGTCATCGCAGAGGCTACAAGACAAATTCGCATAGGTGTTCGACCGCCATTGACCCCGAAAACTGTTGCTGCGAGACGCCGGATGCTGGCATCACTTGTGGGACGTGGATGTAGTGTTCGCCACCGATGACCACATGTATCTCACACCAACTATACTTGCTATTTAGGGCTCCATGGACGTCGAGGAACCCCCTAACCCGCTCGTCCCCGGGCGCCCTCTGGTATGGCTACCGGCGATCCAGGACCCTCTTTATTTTTTCCTTTTTCCTCTTCTTCAACTTACTCTTCTTTTTTCAACTTTATTCTTCTTCTAATTATCTAAACCTAAACCTAGCACTAACCTAAACCTACCACTAACCTAAACCTATTAATAACACCTAAACCTAAGCAACAAAGAACAGTAGAAAAAACCAAAAAAATGCTCACCTTGGCTCCGGCGGTGATGGAGGAGGTGGCAGGCGGCCTGAGCGGCGGGGCGCCGGGGCGGTGCGGCGCGGCGGCGTGGCGGGTCACCGGAGCAGCGCAGGGGCGGTCGGGCGGCGCGACGGGGCAGCCGGGCGGCGTGGCGGGGCTACCGGGCGGCGCG
>LR738715.1:547416090-547435909 GCA_902687465.1 Secale cereale | reverse complement strand
CTCTCTCTCTCTCTCTCTCTCTCTCTCTCTCTCTCTCTCTCTCTCTCTCTTTTGTTCTTGATTTTACATGTTCTTGATGTATCATGAGCTTTATCATTATAATTGGATCACACGATGTTAACCTCACTCTCTTATTTTTGTGGTGAATTGAGTATTGCTCTTTGAGGTTTCTTTATGTTGGATGGAATATTTTAGATTTGAGATCACTTGATGCATGTCTCACTCGTGGATACTCGGGGGGAGGGGGGCATTGGGGTATCTACGTGACAGGGCCATGACTTGGGGGTACCTAATCTGGCCAAACAGATGGAGATATGGGCCGGCACCTGAAGCCCAGCCAGTAGAAGGAACCGACTTTTCCCTATCTTGTTCCACATGGCAAGGGCTGTAGCGACCAAGATCGCATCGGGTCGCTATGTAACCCTAGATCTCCCTGCCTATATAAATGGAGGCATGGGTATCCTATAGACCATCCAATCTTAGATTCAGAAAACTCTCGGTAGCAATCCCGTACAACATTGTAATCCCCTACACGAGGCATCTGCTCACCATGAATAACAAGAAGAAGCACGACATACGGTATTACTCTTTGGAGTCCTGAATATGGGTACACTGTGTGCAGATTTCATCCCAATACTTTCGACCTTGTAATGAACCCTACCGAGGGATCTGACGGTATTTCACTCCGTCAGTTGGTGCGCCAGGCACGAGCAACGTTGGTCGGTGACCTAGCCCTGCGCGAAGACTCAAAAGAAGCTCACAAGTTCTCGCACGGCCATACCTTCACGTTTGGCTCTTTCGAGCCGGACGTCAATGGTTTGGGGCTACTCTTCGATGTCTCACCCCCACCCTTCATCAACTACAGGACATACATAATGATTGAGTTCGATTATGATGAACAAGGAAAGGCTGCGGGATTCTACCACGGCTCTAACCTCTTCACGTGGGAACACGAGCGGAGCACCATGTGGTGGTAGAGGACTTGGGCTTCGCCAGATCGCCCGCGATACCTCCGTGAATATGATATTCACAACGACAGAGACATACCAAAACTAGAAGCTCGCACGACGCGCGATCTATATGGCAGAAAGGGCGACCGGTGAGCGGCTCTCATGATCCCATGAAATGGTGACCTTCGACGTCCGGGATCACACGGAGGACGTCGTCCATCCAACCAAACATGTCCTGGTTCTTGATAACCCACAATTATAGGGGATCACAACAGTTTTTGAGGGCAGTATTTCACCCAAATTTATCGATTCGGCGCAAGGGGAGCCAAAGAATATTTTTAAGTTTTAGCAATTGAGTTGTGAATTCAACCACACCTCGAGAACTAAATATCTGTAGCAAGTTGATCTGTAGCACAATAGTAATAGTAACATGAACATGAACAGTAGCAGGACCAGTTTGCTAGTGATTGTAACAGCAGCAGGAGCGAAAGTAACTTTGCAAAGATCAATATATGAAAAGCATATGCATTGGATCAGTGATGGATATTTGTGTTGGATGACATTCATTGTATAACAGTCATAACCTAGGGCCATACACAATAGCTCCAATTCATCAATGTAATGTAGGCATGTATTCTGTATATAGGCATACAAGCTAATAATAAGAACTTGCATGGCATATTTTGTCCTACCCTCCCGTGGCAGCGGGGTCCATAAGGATACTAAGGGATATTAAGGCCTCCTTTAATAAAGAACCGGAACAAAGCATTAACACATCGTGAATACATAAACTCATCCAATTACATTCATCTCCGGAGAGTATCCCACACAATTGTCACTATGGGGTCTACGAATCAGAACAATAACAAGTGCGTATGAATAGTGGATAGGATCAAGAACTCAAATATATTCATGAAAACATAGAGGGTTCATATCTGAAATCATGGCACTCGGCCCTAGTGACAAGTATTAGCATAACAAAGTCATAGCAACAACAATCTCATAACATAGTGGATATTAGGGATCAAGCCCTATGATACATCCATTTTGCATCATGCTTTTATATTTATATTTATTGCATTATGGGCTATTATTACACATTATGTCACAATAATTATGACTTTTCTCACTTATTTTACAAGGTTTACATGAAGAGGGAGAATGCCGGCAACTGGAATTATGGGCTGGAAAAGGAGCAAATATTAGAGACCTATTCTGCACAACTCAAAAAGTCATGAAACTCCACGAAAGTCAGTTTTGGAATATATATAAAATAATGGGCGTAGAAAGCACCAAAGGGGGGCCACCCGCCGTCCAAGAGGGTGGGGGGCGCGCCCTGCCCCCCTGGGTGTGCCGCCCTGCCTTGTGGGCCACCTGGCAGCCCCCCATGCCCATCTTCTGGTATAAGGTGTCTTCTGCCCTGGAAAAAATTAGAAAGAAGCTTTCGGGACGAAGCGCCACAGTCTTGAGGCGGAACCTTGGCGGAACCAATCTAGGGCTCCAGCGGAGCTGTTCTGCCGGGGAAACATCCCTCCGGGAGGGGGAAATCGTCACCATTATCATCACCATCGATCCTCTCACCGGGAGGGGGTCAATCTCCATCAACATCTTCACCAGCACCATCTCCTCTCAAACCCTAGTTCATCTCTTGTATCCAATCTTTGTCCCAAAACCTCAGATTAGTACATGTGGGTTGCTAGTGGTGTTGATTACTCCTTGTAATTGATGCTAGTTGGTTTATTCGGTGGAAGATCATATGTTCAGATCCATTATGCATATTAATATCCCTATGATTGTGAACATGAATCTGATTTGTGAGTAGTTACGTTTGTTCCTGAGGACATGGGAGAAGTCTTGCTATAAGTAGTCATGTGAATTTGGTATTCGTTCGATATTTTGATGAGATGTATGTTGTCTTTCCTCTAGTGGTGTCATGTGAATGTCGACTACATGACACTTCACCATTATTTGGGCCTAGAGGAAGGCATTGGGATGTAATAAGTAGATGATGGGTTGCTAGAGTGACAGAAGCTTAAACCCTAGTTTATGCGTTGCTTTATAAGGGGCTGATTTGGATCCATATGTTTCATGCTATGGTTAGGTTTACCTTAATACTTCTTTTGTAGTTGTGGATGCTTGCAATAGAGGTTAATCATAAGTGGGATGCTTGTCCAAGGAAGGGCAGTACCCAAGCACCGGTCCACCCACATACCAAATTATCAAAGTAAAAAACGCGAATCATATGAGCGTGATGAAAACTAGCTTGACGATAATTCCCATGTGTCCTCGGGAGCGCTTTCCTTTATATAAGAGTTTGTCCAGGCTTGTCATTTCCTACAAAAAGGATCGGGCCATATTGCTGCACCTTTTTACTTATATTACTTGTTACTTGTTACAAATTACCTTATCACAAAACTATATGTTACCGATAATTTCAGTGCTTGCAGAGAATACCTTATTGAAAACTGCCTATCATTTCCTTCTGCTCCTTGTTGGGTTCGACACTCTTACTTATCGAAAGGACTACGATAGATCCCCTATACTTGTGGGTCATCAAGACACTTTTCTAGTTCCATTGCCGGGGACTGAAGCACCTTTGGTAAGGAAAAATTTATATAGTGTGCTGAAATTTACTATCACTTGTTACTATGAAACATAATCCTTTGAGAGGCTTGTTCGGGGTATCTTCACCCCTACCAGTAGAGCAAAGAGTTGCTCCTCAACCTACTAAAACCTACTGAAAATGTTCACTTTAAAATTCCTTCGGGTATGATAGAGAAACTGCTAGCTAATCGCTTTACAAGAGATGGAACATTGCATCCCGATTTGCACCTAATCTATGTGGATGAAGTTTGTGGATTATTTAATCTTGCAGGTAAGCCCGAGGACGTTATCAATAAGAAGGTCTTCCCTTTATCTTTGAAGGGAAAGGCATTGACATGGTTTAGGCTATGTGATGATATTGGATTATTGAACTACAACCAGTTGAAATTGGAATTTTATCAGAAGTTCTATCCTATGCATCAGGTTCATCGTGATCGTAATTTTATCAGAAGTTCTATCCTATGCATCAGGTTCATCGTGATAATTTTTGGCCTCGCGAAGGAGAAAGTATCACTCAAGCTTGGGGGAGGCTTAATTCAATGTTATATTCATGCCCCAATCATGAGCTCTCAAGAGAAATTATTATTAAAAAATATTATGATCGGCTTTCTCTCAATAATCGCTCCATGCTCAATACTTCTTGTACTGGTTCTTTGATGATGAAGACTATTGAATTCAAATGGGATTTATTGGAAAGAATTAAACGCAGCTCTGAAGATTGGGATCTCGACAAAGGTAAGGAGTCAGCTATAACACCTAAGTTTGATTGTTTTAAATCGTTTATGGATACCGATGTTGTCCATGAGTTTAGCACTAAATATGGACTTGACTCTGAGATAGTTGTTTCTTTCTGTGAATCATTTGCTACTCATGTTGATCTCCCTAAGGAGAAGTGGTTTAAATATCATCCTCCCATTGAAGTAAAAGTAGTTGAACATGTTAAAGTTGAAGAAAAGACAATCACTTATAATGTTGATCCTATTGTTCCTATCGCTTATATTGAGAAACCACCCTTCCCTGTTATAATAAAGGATCATGCTAAAGCTACAACTGTGGTTCGTAGAGTAATACTAGAACACCTACACCCTTTGAGCAAATTAAAGTTAAACCTAGTGTTGCTATGGTTAAGGATCTCTTGGTCGATAATATTGATGGGCATGTTATTTACCTCTGATGAAGCTGCTAGAATAGCTAGACCCGATACTAAAAACAAACATAGACCTGTTGTAGGCATGCCTATTATTTCTGTTAAAATAGGAGATCTTTGCTATCATGGTTTATGTGATATGGGTGCTAGTGCGAGTGCAATACCTCATTCCTTATACGAAGAAATTATGCACGATATTGCACCTTCTGAGTTAGAAGGTATTGATGTTACTATTAAGCTTGCCAATAGAGATACTATTTCACCAATGGGGATTGTTAGAGATGTTGAAGTCTTGTGTGGGAAAGTTAAATACCTTACTGATTTTCTTGTTCTTGGTTCCCCACAAGAAGGCTTTTGCCCCATTATATTTGGTAGACCCTTCTTGAATACTGTTAATGCTAAGATACACTTCAAAAAGGATATTGTTACTGTTGGTTTAGGGGATATGTCTCATGATTTTAACTTTGCTAAATTTCGTACACAACCCCATGACAAAGATTTTCCTAGTAAGGATGAAATTATTGGCCTCTGACTAATATCTTACAAAAAGATGTTCCTTTTGTCTTTGATGATGATTGTGTAGAAGCATTTGAAATACTTAAGAAAGCCTTGATCTTTGCACCTATTGTCCATCCACCTGATTGGAATTTACCCCTTGAAATTATGTGCCATGCTAGTAATTATGCTGTAGGTGCTGTTCTAGGACAAAGAGTTGATAAGAAATTAAATGTTATCCAATATACTAGTAAAACTCTAGACAGTGCCCCGAGAAATTATGCTACCACTGAAAAAAATATTTTAGCAGTTGTATTTGCTTGTGATAAGTTCAGGCCTTATATTGTTGATTCTAAAATAACTGTTCACAATGATCATGCCGCTATTAAATATCTTATGGAAAAGAAAGATGCTAAACCTAGACTTATTAGATGGGTTCTCTTGCTACAAGAATTTTATTTGCATATTATTGATAGAAAGGGAGCTGAGAACCCTGTTGCAGACAACTTGTCTAAGTTAGAGAATGTTCTTGATGACCCCACTACCTATTGATGATAGCTTTCCTGATGAACAATTGGCTGTCATAAATACTTCTCGTACTACTCCATGGTATGCTGATTATGCTAATTACATTATTGCTAAATTTATACCACCTAGTTTCACATACCAGCAAAAGAAAGAGTTTTTCTATGATTTAAGACATTACTTCTGGGATGACACACACCCTTATAAAGAAGGAGTAGATGGTGTTATTAGACGTTGTGTACCTAAGCATGAAAAGGAACAGATCCTATGCAAGTGCCACTCCGAGGCTTATGGAGGACACCATACTGGAGACAGAACTGCACATAAGGTATTGCAATCTGGTTTTTATTGGCCTACTCTATTCAAGGATGCTCGTAAGTTTGTCTTGTCTTGTGATGAATGTCAAAGAATTGGTAATATTGGTAGACGTCAAGAAATGCATATGAACTATTCACTTGTTATTGAACCATTTGATGTTTGGGGCTTTGATTATATGGGACCGTTTCCTTCCTCTAATGGGTATACACATATTTTAGTTGTTGTTTATTACGTTACTAAGTGGGTAGAAGCTATTCCAACTATTAGTGCTGGTCATAACACTTCTATTAAGATGCTTAAAGCAGTTATTTTTCTGAGGTTTGGAGTCCCTAGATACTTAATGACTGAAGGTGGTTCACATTTTATTCATGGTGCTTTTCGTAAAATGCTAGCTAAGTATGATGTTAATCATAGAATTGCATCCCATATCACCCACAGTCCAGTGGTAAAGTAGAAGTCAGTAACGGAGAGCTGAAATTAATTTTACAAAAGACTGTTAATAGATCTAGAAATAATTGGTCCAAGAAACTTGATGATGCATTATGGGACTATAGAACTGCATATAAAAATCATATGGGTATGTCTCCGTATAAAATGGTTTATGGAGAAGCATGTCACTTACCTCTCGAACTAGAACATAAGTCATATTGGGCCATTAAAGAGCTCAATTATGATTTCAAACTTGCCGGTGAGAAGAGGTTATTTGACATTAGCTCACTTGATGAGTGGAGAACCTAGGCCTATGAGAATGCCAAATTGTTTAAAGAAAAAGTTAAAAGATGGCATGAAAAAAGGATACAAAAACTTGAGTTTAACGTAGGTGATTATGTTTTGCTATACAACTCTCGTTTAAGTTTTTTTGTAGGAAAATTTCTCTCTAAATGGGAAGGCCCTTATGTTATTGAGGAGGTCTATCGTTCCCGTGCCATAAAAATCAACAACTTCGAACGCACAAATCCGAAGGTGGTGAACGGTCAAAGAATCAAACATTATATCTCAGGTAATCCCATAAATGTTGAAACTAATGTCATTGAAACCGTAACCCAGGAGGAATACATAAGGGACACTTTCCAGAATGTTTCAGACTCCGAAAAGGAACAGGTATGTGGTACGGTAAGTAAACCGACTCCAAAACAGTTCTAATAGCATTTTTTGTCGTTTTGGAATATTAAGAAAATAGGAAATAAGAAGTATTCCGAAAGGGGCACGAGGCACCCACGAGGGTCGAGGGCGCGCCCTACCCCCCTGGGCACGCCCCCTGCCTTGTGGGAACCCTGTGTGCCCTCCAGACACCTTTTTCTTGCACGATACTTCCCTTGGTCGGTAAAAATTAATTATATAACCCCCGGAAGGTTTTGATCACCGTACCATGACAATATCCTCTATTTTTGTTTCGAGCTGTTTTCTGCCAGAGTTGTCAAGACCAGGCATCATGTTGTCCCCCTCCTCCAACAATGAGGGCAACGATGCTTGGCTAATGAAGATAGAGCTGAAGAGAGAAGAACCCGGGAAGATCAACAAGGATGATAGGATCAAGAAGGCCATGGAGGATCAAGCTTCGGCAGCAGCAGAAGAAGAAGACATCCTTCAACCTCATCAAAATCTTCTTACCCCAACTAAGATTGAAGCTTTCAAGATGATTGAATTAGTTCGCATACAAAACAAGTATCTCACACATGAAAATATTTTGTTGAAGGAGCATATCACCACACTCAAGGGCATTATCCGCAAATTGGAGGATCTCCTATGCCCGATGTACGACACTCCATCATCACCACCTATGAAGGAAGAGACATAAACACATGGGCATGGGCACTCCCCTTGGCAACTGCCAAGCTTGGTGGAGGCGCCCCGGTATCGTATCACCATCACACTTCTATCTTTACCATTTTTCTTAGTTCGATCCTTTTGATTTTAACTTGATCTAGTAGAATAAAGTTTAGTATGATGTAGTTGATAGCTTTGCTTTATGATCCTTATCAACGTAATCAAGTCCGTGAGATATATATATATAATAAATATTAGTTTTGAGTCAAGGGCTTGATTATCTCACTATGATCATGAGGGAATAAAAGAAAGAATAAAAAGAATTAAAGAGATCATATTGATCTTATGGAGAGTAATGACTTCACATATAAAGAGTATGATGAATAAAAAGTTGTTGAGAGTTGACAAACATAGTTTTGGTCGTGGTTGCAATGAATAGGAAGTAATAAAGAAAGAGAGGTTTTCTCATATAAATATACTATCTTGGACATCTTTTATGATTGTGAGCACTCATTACAGTATGACATGCTAAAAAGTTGATGTTGGACAAGGAAGACAATGTAATGGGTTATGTTTTATTATATCCAAAATAAAGTATATTATCATGGATCATCCAACATGTTGAGCTTGCCTTTCCGCCTCATGCTAGCCAAACTCCTTACACCAAGTAGAGATACTACTTGTGCTTCCAAATATCCTTAAGCCTAGTTTTGCCATGAGACTCCACCATATCTACCTATGGATTTGTAACGCCTTGGACACACCCGCCGGTGGTCGTTACTCCTGGCGAGATCTAGACTGGCCCCACATATCAATACTAGCCATTTCTGCGCACTTTGTCCTCACTCGTGCGCACCCGAGACCAACTTCTCGATCGAGCACCCATCCCGACACTACTCCAAGCTGAGCATGCTTAACTTTGGAGTTCTGTCCGAATGGGCTTTCGGAAAAGAAGGAATTCCTTATTGATATGAGTAGGCTATCATCCCTAATAAGCCAGGCTATCACATACACCCACACTCAAAGGAACCGACGTCCTCGTAGGGCCACATGAACGTTCCCTCTTGGCACAACCGTCTGTGCATCCAGTCCGATACACGTGCCATGCCGTGTGCCACGACGGGTCACAAACATCATGAACAACGTGACCGAGCACCTATCCGCAAACATCCGTGTAACCGCGAGGGTCGGCTCTGATACCAACTTGTAACGCTCCGGACACACCCGCCAGTGGTCGTTACTCCTGGCGGGATCTAGACTGGCCCCACATATCAATATTAGCCTTTTCTACGCACTTTGTCCTCACTTGTGCGCACCCGGGATCAACTTCCTGGTCGGTCACCCATCCTGACACTACTCCAAGCCGAGCACGCTTAACTTTGGAGTTCTGTCCGAATGGTTTTCCGGAAAAGAAGGATTTCCTTATTGATATGAGTAGTCTATCATCCCTAATAAGTCAGGCTATCACAAGATTGAGTAAGATCCTTCAAGTAAGTTGTCATTGTTGAAAGGAATAAAAATTGCTCTCTAAATATGTATGATCTATTAGTTTGGAGAAAATAAGCTTTATACGATCTTGTGATATGGAAGTAATAAAAGTGACGAACTGCATAATAAAGGTCCCTATCACAATTGGCAATATAAAGTGACATTCTTTTGCATTAAGATTTTGTGCATGCAACCATAAAAGCACATGACAACCTCTGCTTCCCTCCGCGAAGGGCCTATCTTTTGTTTTTTTTATACAAGAGTCATGGTGATCTTCACCTTTCCTTTTTTTTACATTTTATCCTTTGTCAAGCACATTGCGTTGGAAAGAACCTACCATATATACCCAATTGGATGTAAGTTATCATAAACTATTATTGTTGACGTTGCCCTTGAGGTAAAAGGTTGGGAGGCAACACTATAAGCCCCTATCTTTCTATGTGTCCGATTAAAACCCCATACCCATAAGTATTGTGTGAGTGCTAGCAATTGTGACTTGCTGAAAAGCTCTTATATTGACTCTTTCCGATATTATGATAAATTTCAATTGCTTCAATGACCGAGATTATAGTTTGTTAGTTTTCAATGAAGTTTCTTATTCATACTTGACATTGTGAATAGATTTTTACTTCAGCATAAGAAATCATATGACAATATATATATATATGTTCCTGTTATAAGAATGATCATGATGCCCTCATGTTCGTATTTTATTTTATCGACACCTCTATCTCTAAAAATGTGGACATATTTTTTGATTTCGGCTTCCGCTTGAGGACAAGCCAGGTCTAAGCTTGGGGGAGTTGATACGTCCATTTTGCATAATGCTTTTATATTGATATTTATTGCATTATGGGATGTTATTACACATTATGTCACAATACTTATGCCTTTTCTCTCTTATTTAACAAGGTTTACATGAAGAGGGAGAATGCCGGCAGCTGGAATTTTGGGCTGGAAAAGGAGCAAATATTAGAGACCTATTCTGCACAACTCAAAAAGTCCTTAAACTCCACGAAAGTCAGTTTTGGAATATATAAAAAATATTGGGCGAAGAAAGCACCATAGGGGGGCACCCACCATCCACGAGGGTGGGGGGCGCGCCCTACCCCGTGGGCGCGCCCCCTGCCTCGTGGGCCACGTGGAAGCCCCCCGAAGCCACTACAAGAAATATGTCAACTTGTGACCTTGACTATTGGTCACTGAAAGGTCATAGTTTTTCATTTGTGACCTTTTTTGACCAAAAACAGATGGTCAAAAGCTGAGGGTCGTAAACTGAAATTAACGACCTTCTCTGTGAGAAGGTCATAGACGTTTATGACCAAAATATGCCTACTGTCTTGTTTTGGTCACTAGCAGCCTCCCGAGGCCACGTAGGCATCCGAGGTGGCAATCTGATGTGGCACAAGAATCAGCCTGGTCCAATTCGATTTTCTACATGGGCCTAGCCCAACAATTCAGCCTTTTTAATGGTTTTCCCTGTGCTTTTATTAGCTACATGGGCCTGGCCCAACAATTCATCTTTCACGAGCTTCTGCCATTTTTTGGGGCCTCATCCTTTTTGCAATCTATTTCCTTTTTTATTTTATGATATTTTATTTTGTTTCATTTTTTAAACGGCCCAGTGCTTGTTGGGATGTGGCCTTCTTCAGCCCAATTATTTGTCCGGTATTAGATCTCAGCCTTTTGGACCAGCCTCTAGCCCAGTTACACACACGTACATCCAACATTATTTCATATTCAAATCAAGAAAACTCCATATGAAACATCGCATCACATCAGGTTTACATAACAAATCATATCAGGAATACATTTCCTTACACAGGAATATAGAAGGAACAGAGGGAATATGCAATAAGACAATTATGGCACATCCTACAACAAGAAGTATATAACAGGAGAGTACAATGGACTTCATTGCTCTCTCTTGTGAGACTTGCTCCAGCTGCGACAACTTGCCATCCTACAACAAGAAGTATATAACAATGAACTTCAAGAATATTACAGGAGCTAAATGCCCAATCAACGCGAAGTGCTCAAAAATGCCTTAGCGCATGCATTCAAAATTTAGACACTTGACATAGCCTCATCAAGCATGCAATAAATTATATAAAGTAAACAAGGACCAGACTTTACAATTACAGACACATCCATTTCATCACCCAGGTGATGCAGATCTCATGAGCTAGCAGAACACAAAAAAGAGAATAAACTATACAGCTAAGAGGTTTGCAAAAAACAAAGAAAATATTGCTTGATGAACAATCATATAGCAGTACAAATGTACCGATATAATGCAAGGGATGGCATGATCCAGAAGTAGCTGGTTATAATAATCATGAAAAATCAGTGGGAATCCGAATGATTTTCTTCATCACCCAGATCATGCACATCTCAGCCAGCAGAACATCAAAAGTAACATAAATAACACAATGATTGTACACAAAATTCTTCACAGCACTATAAAGCATGATCTGTAAATGGTTCCGATAATCCAAGGGAATCAGCATAATTTTTTTAATTCAGAACATATCAACAGAGTTTATATGACAAGCTGAACGCTTATCTACTAGCGTACCAACAAATCAGTTTGAACTTTCATAGAATTATTAGTACAACTAGACCCATTTTGGTTGAGCATGACATGAAAGACCAATCTTAACCGACTGGTAGCAGTCGACCACTAGCAACTAATGAGCACTGAAGAAACCGAACAGGGAAATAGCATACCCTGATGGTGTCGGCGTAGTTCCATCCGACCTCCTTGGAGAGCTGGCCGAGATCAGTTATCTGGACTATCAATCCATTCACGCTACAGAGATCGCTCGGACTGTCGAGTCTCCATGAACTAGCTCACAGAGGGCTTCCACAAAGTAATTGTAGAATCCAATAATATCTACCAGCCACACAGAAACATCAGAGCAACATAAGCCCCTGATTGAGCACTCGAACACACTGAAAAAGAGACATGGCACTCGAACACACTGAATGATAGATATAAACATTAGTAAACGGAAACATTTCGAAGATAAAAGCCATTCGTAACATTCAGATCATGGCAGACGAACAGAGTAACCAACCATTGTAACCTACAGATCCATCAAACTACTGTTTGTAGTTCTGGCATCAGTGGTGTCAACGTACGTCCACTTACAGTCATTTGGGACAAAATTAAAGTGATAATTAGACTGCCATTACAATCTGCTGGTAAAGGGCTACCCATCAGCTTTAAAAAGCTCGATTTTGTAATCCTCAAAGAGAATCTCAGAAACAACATTTTGTTTTAGCATCATCTGAGCAGCACATCCTAAAACAGAGTCCAAACAAAAATTAACAGCAAACAGCTGATCACTAGCAACATCGTATCATGACGACAGTAGGACCGATCACTAGAAATATGTAAATGTGTTCATGTACTATAATGGATAGCAATTACTAGACAACTGACGCCTAGTTATTATGTTGCTTGGCCTGCTTATCATTCATTTATTTGTACAAGCTGAGATTCATCATCTATGCACTGGGTAGCTCTCAGCTCTCTAGCAAACAACAAACATGTACTGTACTGGGTAGAAATTAGCAATCTGGTCCACCTCAATCTTACCTCCAGCTCTGTATAGCTGCTCAGCTCCTAGCTGCTGGCCTTCTATGCTGCACGTCTCCAATCCCCAGTGCCAGGGTGCACACTGTCGGCCGTCGAGGAGACTGCTGCCGCTGGTCGTGGCGACTGGGCGCGGTGGTCAGCACCGGCTCGGAAGTAGCAGGGCGCAGGCATAGATTTTGCTACTTCATCTCATGTTGAAATCAACAATAGTTACAAAAACAGGAGTACAATCATTCTACAATCTTGATATAAGAATCCTAAGTACTCCAAATAAGAGTATATAAACAGGAGTATGCAAAGAGTATATAAACAGTGAGCAAGTATCTATGCAAAGAGTATATGAATAGTGGTGCGTGCAAGCAATCAGACATGGTCCTCTGATTAAAATAAACAGGGCAGGGGCAACAAGCATCGTGCCTAACTGTGTAGTACCCAATTCCATCCCAATTTCAAAGTGACCAAACCATGCCCATGTGAACCATCTTGCCTAACATGTGTACTAATCAAACATGAAGGACATACATATATGATTAACCAATCAAATAGACTTTATATTTTTTTAACCCAAAACAAGTGCAAGCAGCACTAGATTTTAGCCTTTCGCATCATCCTCACTACGAATTCGACAACAGCCCTGCCTAATCCATGGCATGATCGATCGATCGATCAAGAGCCACATCGCTCCAACTGGAAACCCTCGGGCATGACTTCCCACACATTAACAGCTAATTTGTGTGTCCCGCTGCCACAAGGACGAACTAGGGTTTTCTCACTCCCAAACCAGATCCCGCGGAGCCAAATCCGTGGCCGATCCCCCTTTCCACAACCTCGAAAAGGAAAATCCCCCGCCTAGTTCGTCGAACAGAACAGGAAAAAAAATCCCCTCCAGTAAATTTTACCACGATCTACTAGTTGGGGTCGCGGATTCGCAGGACTGTAGGAGCATGGAATGGATGAGGAGGCGCGCATACCTAGAGGACGAGAAGACCGGCAATTCTGCGAAGTCGAAGAAGAAGAAGAAACAGCCGATCTAGTTTGGCGGATGATGACGATCTCCTGTGTATTGTGCTCCTGCAGTCGCGCTCCCGCTCCGGCGCCGGGAGGGCCCGGATGCGAAGGTACACCTTGAGGCGCTCCTCCCCTGCCGCCGGCTGCGACGAGGTCGAGGAGGAGAGCATCGTGGCGGCGAGAGGAGCAGGAGGATGCGGGTGGGGAGGATGAGGGTCGGCGAGCAAGCCAGCCGTGGTTGCTGGGCGGCGACGCCTCTATCTCCGGCGAGGCCGAGGCGGGCGGTGGAGAGCAGGGCCGATCGAGATCGGAGAGGGAGGGAGAGGGTTCGGGGTGGTGAAGATCCAAGGCAGCATCTTTTCTTCTCTTCTCCTCTCGTCTCTACCGGGGAGGATGAGATGGGTGGCTCGATGGATCTAGAAGGGGCGGGGGCGTAGGGGCCAGGGTGCGGTGGCGGGCAGGATCGAGGGGAGAGGACTAGGGCGAGGCGATGGGGAAGTGGGAGTTAGGGTTTGGGGGTAGTTGGGCTGCGGTTGGTTGAGAGGGGTGGATGGTTGGATGGATGGATGGATGTGGTATGAGGGGATAGATGGATGGATGGATCTGTGCCATGTCATCGATCCAAGGCACAAACGTCTCCACCAATGAGAATTAAGCGCATGTAATTGTGTTTCTTCTTTTGTTTCTCTTATATTTTTTCACCAATGTAAAGCACCCATCAAACATTTATTGCAAAATGGCACCATTTTATTTTTCAAAAATATTAGACCATATTTATGTCAAATTAACAAGATGATTGTGTGTTAAAAATATATTATCAGCCTCCCATAAAATTGACAAATTTCTGCCGATTTAGTAGAAAACAGGTCAAATTTGAACTACAGTCGTCACATAGTTTGCTCTTTATTTTTTGCAAAACATATTTTTAGGTACAAAAGTATCTATTTTATCAGAGATACACCAAAAGTTTTCCAAGATTCAACCCCTAGCTACGAACGGTAATGCCCGCAGTATTGACCGCCTTTTGAAACGGGCATAAAAAAATCAAAAAATTGGAAAACCTTCGCATTGTGTCATTATATATGACCAAGTTACTAGGAAAAATAATAAACTTGTAATACGGCAATTCTTTTTAAAAAGTGTTCTCAGAAATGAGCTATCATGTGTGAAGATTCATGGCTATCAAGCCAAATGATCAATCCTATGGCCACATTCATGGCATAGTTTGTTCAAATGATCTCATATTGTGCACAAGGGTGCATCTTGGAATGGCAAACAATATTTCCTACGGAAGTTTTCATTTTCTTTTGACGAAAAAATCATTTTCCATTTTTCGAGTGCCCAAAAGGAGGTTTTTTTTGTGAAGGACCTCCCAAATAATTGTTGCAAAATTGGACCAAATTATTTTCATAAAATACTAGGTCATATTTAATGCACAATTGACAAAATGATTGGGTGTAAAAAGTTTTGATCCACCTCTCATTAAAAAGACAAATTTCGGCCGATTCAGCTGGAAGTGGGTCAAATTTGAACCGCAGCTGCCTTGTAGTTTGCTATTTATTCTTTCCAAAAATCATTTATATGTACATAAGTATCTATTTAATCAAAGAAACACCAAAAAAATACCAAGATTCAACCACTAGCTAGGAATGGTCATTCCCGCCGTTTTGACCGCATTTTGAAACGGACATAAAAAATAAAAAAATAAAAAATTGGAAAACCTTCGCATTGTGTCATTATATATGACCAAGTTACCAGGAAAAATAATAAACTTGTAATACGGCAATTCTTTTTAAAAAGTGTTCTCAGAAATGAGCTATCATGCGTGAAGATTCATGGCTTTCAAGCCAAATGATCAATCCTATGGCCACATTCATGGCATAGTTTGTTCAAATGATCTCATATTGTGCACAAGGGTGCATCTTGGAATGGCAAACAATATTTCCTGAGGAAGTTTTCATTTTCTTTGGACGAAAAAATCATTTTCCATTTTTCGAGTGCCCAAAAGGAGGTTTTTTTTGTGAATGACCTCCCAAATAATTGTTGCAAAATTGGACCAAATTATTTTTATAAAATACTAGGTCATATTTAATGCACAATTGACAAAATGATTGGGTGTAAAAAGTTTTGATCCACCTCTCGTGAAAAAGACAAATTTCGGCCGATTCAGTTGGAAGTGGGTCAAATTTGAACTGCATCTGCCTTGTAGTTTGCTATTTATTTTTTCCAAAAATCATTTATATGTACATAAGTATCTATTTAATCAGAGAAACACCAAAAAAAATACCAAGATTCAACCACTAGCTAGTAACGGTCATTCCAGCCGTTTTGACCGCATTTTGAAACGGGCATAAAAATTCAAAAAAAAATCAAAAAAATTGGAAAACCTTCGCATTGTGTCATTATATATGACCAAGTTACCAGGAAAAATAATAAACTTGTAATACGTCAATTCTTTTAAAAAAGTGTTCTCGGAAATGAGCTATCATGCGTGAAGATTCATGGCTTTCAAGCCAAATGATCAATCCTATGGTCACATTCATGGCATAGTTTGTTCAAATGATCTCATATTGTGCACAAGGGTGCATCTTGGAATGGCAAACAATATTTCCTACGGAAGTTTTCATTTTCTTTTGACGAAAAAATCATTTTCCATTTTTCGAGTGCCCAAAATGAGGTTTTTTTTGTGAAGGACCTCCCAAATAATTGTTGCAAAATTGGACCAAATTATTTTCATAAAATACTAGGTCATATTTAATGCACAATTGACAAAATGATTGGGTGTAAAAAGTTTTGATCCACCTCTCATGAAAAAGACAAATTTCGGCCGATTCAGCTGGAAGTGGGTCAAATTTGAACCGCAGCTGCCTTGTAGTTTGCTATTTATTTTTTCCAAAAATCATTTATATGTACATAAGTATCTATTTAATCAAAGAAACACCAAAAAAATACCAAGATTCAACCACTAGCTAGGAATGGTCATTCCCGCCGTTTTGACCGCATTTTGAAACGGACATAAAAAATAAAAAAAAAAATTGGAAAACCTTCGCATTGTGTCATTATATATGACCAAGTTACCAGGAAAAATAATAAACTTGTAATACGGCAATTCTTTTTAAAAAGTGTTCTCAGAAATGAGCTATAATGCGTGAAGATTCATGGCTTTCAAGCCAAATGATCAATCCTATGGCCACATTCATGGCATAGTTTGTTCAAATGATCTCATATTGTGCACAAGGGTGCATCTTGGAATGGCAAACAATATTTCCTGAGGAAGTTTTCATTTTCTTTGGACGAAAAAATCATTTTCCATTTTTCGAGTGCCCAAAAGGAGGTTTTTTTTGTGAATGACCTCCCAAATAATTGTTGCAAAATTGGACCAAATTATTTTTATAAAATACTAGGTCATATTTAATGCACAATTGACAAAATGATTGGGTGTAAAAAGTTTTGATCCACCTCTCGTGAAAAAGACAAATTTCGGCCGATTCAGTTGGAAGTGGGTCAAATTTGAACTGCATCTGCCTTGTAGTTTGCTATTTTTTTTTTCAAAAATCATTTATATGTACATAAGTATCTATTTAATCAGAGAAACACCAAAAAAAATACCAAGATTCAACCACTAGCTAGTAACGGTCATTCCAGCCGTTTTGACCGCATTTTGAAACGGGCATAAAAATTCAAAAAGAAATCAAAAAAATTGGAAAACCTTCGCATTGTGTCATTATATATGACCAAGTTACCAGGAAAAATAATAAACTTGTAATACGTCAATTCTTTTAAAAAAGTGTTCTCAGAAATGAGCTATCATGCGTGAAGATTCATGGCTTTCAAGCCAAATGATCAATCCTATGGTCACATTCATGGCATAGTTTGTTCAAATGATCTCATATTGTGCACAAGGGTGCATCTTGGAATGGCAAACAATATTTCCTAAGGAAGTTTTCATTTTCTTTTAATGAAAAAATCATTTTCCATTTTTCGAGTGCCCAAAAGGAGGTTTTTTTTGTGAAGGACCTCCCAAATAATTGTTGCAAAATTGGACCAAATTATTTTCATAAAATACTAGGTCATATTTAATGCACAATTGACAAAATGATTGGGTGTAAAAAGTTTTGATCCACCTCTCATGAAAAAGACAAATTTCGGCCGATTCAGCTGGAAGTGGGTCAAATTTGAACCGCAGCTGCCTTGTAGTTTGCTATTTATTTTTTCCAAAAATCATTTATATGTACATAAGTATCTATTTAATCAAAGAAACACCAAACAAATACCAAGATTCAACCACTAGCTAGGAATGGTCATTCCCGCCGTTTTGACCGCATTTTGAAACGGACATAAAAAATTAAAAAAAAATAAAAAATTGGAAAACCTTTGCATTGTGTCATTATATATGACCAAGTTACCAGGAAAAATAATAAACTTGTAATACGGCAATTCTTTTTAAAAAGTGTTCTCAGAAATGAGCTATCATGCGTGAAGATTCATGGCTTTCAAGCCAAATGATCAATCCTATGGCCACATTCATGGCATAGTTTGTTCAAATGATCTCATATTGTGCACAAGGGTGCATCTTGGAATGGCAAACAATATTTCCTGAGGAAGTTTTCATTTTCTTTGGACGAAAAAATCATTTTCCATTTTTCGAGTGCCCAAAAGGAGGTTTTTTTTGTGAATGACCTCCCAAATAATTGTTGCAAAATTGGACCAAATTATTTTTATAAAATACTAGGTCATATTTAATGCACAATTGACAAAATGATTGGGTGTAAAAAGTTTTGATCCACCTCTCGTGAAAAAGACAAATTTCGGCCGATTCAGTTGGAAGTGGGTCAAATTTGAACTGCATCTGCCTTGTAGTTTGCTATTTATTTTTTTCCAAAAATCATTTATATGTACATAAGTATCTATTTAATCAGAGAAACACCAAAAAAAATACCAAGATTCAACCACTAGCTAGTAACGGTCATTCCAGCCGTTTTGACCGCATTTTGAAACGGGCATAAAAATTCAAAAAAAAATCAAAAAAATTGGAAAACCTTCGCATTGTGTCATTATATATGACCAAGTTACCAGGAAAAATAATAAACTTGTAATACGTCAATTCTTTTAAAAAAGTGTTCTCAGAAATGAGCTATCATGCGTGAAGATTCATGGCTTTCAAGCCAAATGATCAATCCTATGGTCACATTCATGGCATAGTTTGTTCAAATGATCTCATATTGTGCACAAGGGTGCATCTTGGAATGGCAAACAATATTTCCTAAGGAACTTTTCATTTTCTTTGGAAGAAAAAAAATCATTTTCCATTTTTCGAGTGCCCAAAAGGAGGTTTTTTTGTGAAGGACCTCCCAAATAATTGTTGAAAAATTGGACCAAATCAATTTTCTAAAACACTAGGACATATTTAATGCACAATTGACAAAATGGTTGGGTGTAAAAAAAATTTATCCACCTCTCGAGAAAAAGACAAATTTCGGCCGATTCAGCTGGAAGCGGGTCAAATTTGAACTGCAGCTGCCTCATAATTTGCTATTTATTTTTTCCAAAAATCATTTCTAGTTATATAAGTATCTATAGAATCATAAATACATGGTTTGGTGGCGATACGTCGAGGTTTGGGCGGTGGTCGAGGGCCCCAATTCTAGAGCGCGTAAACTCGCATGCCCGCCGCGTGGTCACCACGTGATTGTGGCGTTGCCATGTGTTCTGGGAGGCCTAGGCATGTCTAGTGGGTTGGGCACTCCCCAGGTAGGTGCTAGGAAGAAAATTAGAACATAAGATTCTCACGAGGAGACCGATCGATGCTCAAACATGAATTAGCAGCCAAGTGTTTGATTATCGGTACGGGAAATGCACATGGCTAATGGGCTTGAGTTTTGGTTGAGGATGATCAGTTACTAAGAAGATCGT
>LR738715.1:547213401-547416080 GCA_902687465.1 Secale cereale | reverse complement strand
TGCTATTTATTTTTTCCAAAAATCATTTCTAGTTATATAAGTATCTATAGAATCATAAATACATGGTTTGGTGGCGATACGTCGAGGTTTGGGCGGTGGTCGAGGGCCCCAATTCTAGAGCGCGTAAACTCGCATGCCCGCCGCGTGGTCACCACGTGATTGTGGCGTTGCCATGTGTTCTGGGAGGCCTATGCATGTCTAGTGGGTTGGGCACTCCCCAGGTAGGTGCTAGGAAGAAAATTAGAACATAAGATTCTCACGAGGAGACCGATCGATGCTCAAACATGAATTAGCAGCCAAGTGTTTGATTATCGGTACGGGAAATGCACATGGCTAATGGGCTTGAGTTTTGGTTGAGGATGATCAGTTACTAAGAAGATCGTCTTCAGAAATTTTCGGCTCAAAAGGAGGAGTCTAGGTGGTACTTTCTTTCCAAAGTACCACACTGGACATAAATACGAATGTTGAAGCTCGGCTCAAAATAATGAATGGATTGAGCTGGCATTTGGTGGAGGATAGTTATTTGGGCATAGGAAAGCACTGTAGAAAATGGATACCATTTGGACATGCCAAAGTGGTACTTCCTTCACAAAATGTGTTTTTGAACAGAATAGGAAAATGAATATTTTTGAATTATTTTTGAACTAGGCAAGGAAGGTTTTTTTACATATTTGACGAAGATATGACCCAAAGAATTTATGAGATTTTTTGGGGAATTTCGGGAATGACAGAAATATAGGTTGCTTCACAACCTAGGGCAAAAACTGCCACATGGACATGACACATAGGCAAAACTGATGAGGTGGCACCTAGTCGTAGCAACCCACCACAATTTACAAGGTTATGACCATCTATATTGGTCATGATCAGCTAGAAATAAGGCAGCGGACCAGTGCTATCTGCTTTATGACCATTTCGTGTAAGGAAATTATGACCTTTCTGACCAAAATGGTCGTTATAGTTTAGGGTTTGGAGCCCCCCGAACAGCTTTTGACCAATTGGTCTGAAATGGTCATAGATCTATGACCAATTCTTCCAGGGTCACTAACAGAAGGTCATAAGTTGACATATTGTGAACAGGCCTGTAGCCTAGTGGTTGTAGCGACCTTAGTAGCACCGCAGGTCCTGGGTTCGACTCCCGGCGGTTGCGGATTTAAACAGGCCTGGGCAAAAATTTCTGGAATAAAAAGGACTGCGGGGTTGTTGCTCTACAGTAAATAGTCAAAAAAATAAGTTGACATATTTCTTGTAGTGTGCCCATCTTATGGTATAAGGTGTCTTCTGCCCAGGAAAAAATCAGAAGGAAGCTTTTGGGACGAAGCGCCACCGTCTCGAGGCGGAACCTTGGTGGAACCAATCTAGGGCTCCGGCGGAGCAGTTCTGTCGGGGAAACATCCCTCCGGGAGGGAGAAATCATCACCATCGTCATCACCATCGATTCTCTCATCCGGAGGGGGTCAATGTCCATCAACTTCTTCACCAGCACCATCTCCTCTCAAACCCTAGTTCATCTCTTGTATCCAATCTTTGTCCCAAAACCTCAGATTGGTACCCGTGGGTTGCTAGTAGTGTTGATTACTCATTGTAGTTGATGCTAGTTGGTTTATTCGGTGCAAGATCATATGTTCAGATCCATTATGCATATTAATATCCCTCTGATTATGAACATGAATATGATTTGTGAGTAGTTACGTTTGTTCCTGAGGACATGGAGAAGTCTTGCTATAAGTAGTCATGTGAATTTGGTATTCGTTCGATATTTCGATGAGATGTATGTTGTCTTTCCTCTAGTGGTGTCATGTGAACGTCGACTACATGACACTTCACCATTGTTTGGGCCTAGAGGAAGGCATTAGGAAGTAATAAGTAGATGATGGGTTGCTAAAGTGACATAAGCTTAAACCCTAGTTTGTGCGTTGCTTCATAAGGGGCTGACTTGGATCCATATGTTTCATGCTAAGGTTAGGTTTACCTTAATACTTCTTGTGTAGTTGTGGATGCTTGCAAAATAGAGGTTAGTCATAAGTGGGATGCTTGTCCAAGGAAGGGAAATACCCAAGCACCAGTCCACCCACATACCAAATTATCAAAGTAACAAACGTGAATCATATGAGCGTGATGAAAACTAGCTTGACAATTGTCAGGCCCAAGATGTGATTCTATCCCGATCACATGACACTTACGTGATTGGGGCACAACCGCATTTCGGGTGCTTAGCAAGATGGATATCATTACATCGTACCATTACATACATGCATGGGGGATACAACAATACATACAAGTCACATGAATACAACAACATCGATACAAAGTATCCGACTACGGATACGAACATGAAAAGCTCAATGACATCCATCTGCTATCCCAGACTGCCGACCCGGAACCTAACCCAAGACTGAAGAATAAGAAGAAGAAGAAGAACTCCAACAAAAGAACATCGCTCTCACGTCAAGACATCGGAAACCTGCACCTGCAACGGTTGTTGTAGTATCTGTGAGCCACGAGGACTCAGCAATCCCATAACCATGGGTAACAAGACTATCAAAGCTTAATGGGTAGGAAGAGGTAAAGTGGTGAGGTTGCAGCAGCGGCTAAGCAAATATATGGTGGCTAACTTACGAGTACAAGAATAAGATGAGCATCTACGCAAAACAGTCGAACTAGTAGTGATCGCTAAACATCCTAAACTACCTACGAGTCAAACATAACCCCACCGTGTTCTCTTCTCAAAGTGAAAAGAGACAGTCACGGTTACTTCGGATCCTCTGTCAAGTTTTCTACAACCGGACATTAACAAATTCCAATCTGCCACATAACCGCGGGCACGGCTTTCGAAAGATCATAACCCTGCAGGGGTGTCCCAACTTAGCCCATCACAAGCTCTCACGATCTGCTGAAGTAATAATAATTATTACCCCTTATCTTAGAGAAATTCGATCAGGCTCGGCATCCCGGTGCACAAGACATTTCGACAATGGTAAAACAAGTCCAGCAAGACCTCCCGGCGTGCCGACACCCTGATGGTAGCCGCGCGCATCTCGTCTCAGGCCACGTCCGGATGAGCACTACGTACAGCAACCAAAGACCCTAGATAACTGGGTGGCGCCGCAAGTGGATCTAGTTTGGGACCAACACTATCAGCACTGGCCCCCCTGCTATGTAGAAGAATACTCGGGGACGCTGATAACCCTCAACCGTAAGGGATCGAGATAGCCTTCGCGGGTAAGAATAACCCAATTTATTGATTCGACACACGAGGAGCCAAAGAGTATTTATAAGCTTTGACAGTTGAGTTGTCAATTCAACCGCACCTGAAATATACTTACTTGCAACAAAAGATAAGTGGTAACGGTGATATGGTAATGACGGTGATGATAGTAAAAGTAAACAGTGAAAGTAAATAGCAAAAGTAGCAACTAGTAACCAGCAGGATTTAAAACACTGTAGGCTAGGGAGATGGATGGTTGGGAGCTGCATGGATGAGATATATCATGATTCTAACTTGGGGCAAGGCACACGGAAAAGTAATGATCATCTAGGCAAATATCAAACATTAGGCATGTATCCCGTAGGTAGTTGTACGTGCTTGCAATAAGAACTTGCACAACATCTTTTGTCCTACCATCCCGCTACGAACGGGGCCAAAAAGAACTTATGGAGATTAAGGTGCTCCTGTCAAAGAGCACCGAAACAAAGCAATAAACTCAATGGATAGATGTAATCCTCAAACTACGGACCATCCCCTTTGGTGTCCCAAGCTGTCACTTTTGGGATCGCCGGTTCCGAACCGTAATAGGTGCAAACAATTCATAGATAGGATCAAGAACACAAATATATTCATGCAAACACATATGGTTCAGATCTGAAATCATGGCACTCGGGCCCTAAGTGACAAGCATTAAGAATAACAAGTTGAAGCAAAGATGATAAACACCATAGTAGATGATAGGCAACATACCCCCAACGATCTGACAAACTATTACATGATCTAACTCATCCAATCCCTACCACCCCCTTTGCCTACAGCAGGGGATTACTCACACATGAAAGGAGAAGTCATGGAGGGAGGATGGAGTGGTGATGATGATGACGATGGCGATGATCTCCCCTCTCCGGAGGCCAAATCAGCCTCCAGATTAGCCCTCCCGAAGAAGAACAGAGGGTGGCGGCGGCTCCGCGATGAAAACTGGGAAAAGAACTTCTGATCTGGGATTTCTCCATCGCCAGCTAAAATACGGGTCAAAGTAGGGCACCAGGGGAGGTGGGGCCCACCCAGGCGGCCTCCCGGCACGTCCAGGGGGTGGGCCGTGCCACCAGGGCGCCTGGAGCCCCCCTGGCCCCCCTCTGGCCCCTCTTCTGGCAACAGGTTCCTTCGGGTGCGTGGATTTTCTGTGATTTTTCGTGGAATTTTCTGAGATACCTAAAAATCCGTTTTCCTGCACACAATAAAACCATACAAGCAGCTCTGCTGAAAACAGCGTCAGTCCGGGTTAGTTTAGTTCAAATCATGGAAGAATGAGGTCAAAACAATATCAAAAGTATTTGGAAAAGTAGATACGTTTGAGACGTATCAACTCCCCCAAGCTTAGCATATTGCTTGTCCTCAAGCAATTCAGTTCAACGAACTGGACGCGACAAAGAAAACTTTGACAAACTCTTTTGCTTCATTAGATGTATATAAGCATGTACTACGAAAAGAGTCTAGCAAGTATTGAAACAATGCTATGAGGACAATGCACAGAGCAATCCTTCTTTCAAGTGACCAATTACAAATACCTAAAAGTAAATAATATACTACTGAAAATCAAGACATGATTACATTGCACATAGCTTGAGCATATTAGGGTGGTATCTCGCTAGCCTCCATGAGTGAAGCAAAACATAAATGCAGAAACTCCTCCAGAGTTTTAAAGGAGACTAGAACTAAGAATTTCAGAATAAATAATATCACAAGCATGCAGAAGACAATGTAAAACTTTGGGACAATGCACATTACACTCAGAATGATAATTATGCTCTCCTAGTTGGTGCTTTGAAGAAAGAAGGTGGAGACTCTCGAATCGTGGAATTTGATGGCGAGGTTGAAAAACCGTGGTCGGAAACAAAAACTAAACATGTACCAGAGCTCTTGGTTTTAAAAACAGAGGAAAGAATGTTTTTGAGAGGTCAACGAATGCTAGCAGATAACTCAATCACTTCTTGAGCTGGACAAGTTTCGAGGAACGGCTCCCGCATGAGGACGATCACATGCTCTTAATCTCCTTTGTTTATCACTGCCAAAGTTTTCTGATTTCTCATGAACAAAGCATGAAGGAGGGTTTGTTTGTTGTATAGTTTTTAATGAGCCGGGCGCACTCTATGCCAGTTCCTTCTCGTATTATGGGTTTGCAGATTAGACATGCAATCCCGGGGTGAAACTTGTCCAACTTAAAAAGATCATGAATTAACTACTACTTCCTCATGAGCTAAAACAGAGGCACAAAAAGAGAAATGCTTTTGATTAATTTCGAGATGGTACACGAAAGTCTTCGTTAGGAATGGCAGGTAAATACCATGTATAGGAAGGTATGGTGTACTCATATGGCATAACTAGTTTTAAGGATTTTGGATGCACAAGCAGTCAGTCCGCTTAGTACAGGTGGAGGTTAGCAAAAGACTGGGAAGCGACCAACTAGAGAGCAATAACGGTCATAATCATACAGAGCGACAAAGCAACATTGAATCGGGCATGGAAGTGATATAACTATTCTAAAACTCAAAGATCATCAAGGCAGAGCAGACTTTTTAGTCTTAAACATGTGTAAACATGTGCCAAGTCAATCCAAAAATTCTCCAAAGGGAAATACCACCTTAGTATACCGAACTATGAACAGTGCAATGCATGAATCATTTCAATAACACATTATATACTCTAGCTATTCGAGACTAGCCACAAGGAAAGCATGAACCACTGGAAGAGCATTGTAAACATAGCACTATGTCGCTACAAGCTGGTCTCTAGATCATAAGTACAGGCATATGTACAAAAGTAGAAACAAGAAGAGTTCATACCGGTCTTCCTTGTTGCTTCCCTTCAGTCGATCTTCGTCATTACTGCCTCGTCACTTGCACGATCGAACGTAGGAAATATAATTAAATGCCATCACGGACTCGAGCTGAACTCTGAAAACAAAGCAAACCAAAGAGAAAAAGAAAATCTTTTTGGATTATTTCTAAGGTTGAACGAAAGCAAAAGAAAGAGAAAATCTTTTTGTTGTTTTTGCAAAGAAAGAAATAAAGAAGAACATGCAAAAACTTCGAAAAGATCAAAGCGAATAAAATGGATAATGCAATGGAAAAGTGAGAGGGGCACGTACTCCCCCAAGCTTAGGCTTTTGGCCTAAGTTAGTAGCAGCTACTGCCCCCAGGAGCCTCCTGCTCCGGGGGTATGGTGGTGAGTCCAAGGGTCGTAGAAGGATGCTGGCGCGTACACCGAACTCCTCGGAGTCTCCCACGAGGAAGGGTCCGTACGCCAAGCAGAGGAAGACCCTTCACCAAACTCGGTGGCGGTTTCCTCTTGAAAAGGTGGTAACTCACCGTGCTCCTCCTCGTCGGGCACAACCCCCTCCATGGGGTTATGAAACTGATGCTGGGCCATGAACTCATCGAACTGGATAACATTAAAGGACCATTCGTTCCTGCGAGAAAAATCAAACAAAAGAGGTGCAGGTAGACGGATCTCGCATTCCGCGGTAGTTCCAAAACGCAAGATATAAACAAGATTATCAAGCTCAGAAGTCATGGTAACAAACTTATGCCTTTTCATAGCAGCAAGATCAAAGATTAAATAAGTAAAAAGATTATCATCAGGGTGTGGGGTGCCTCCAAGATGCTCTAAGATAAGTGTGGCATAAACGCCACCATATAAGTCTCCCTTGTTACTGTTCATAGCAAGGCGTCGAGCAATTAAGGTACCCAGATTATAATCAGACCTCCCTGAGAGGGCGGCTGCCAGGACAGCAATATCCGGCGCAGAAGTGTTGCTCGTGTTGTCACGAGCTAACACCCCCCTAGCAACATAATATGCAAAATACCTGAGGTGAGGGAATAAGATGCTGGAGATCTTTGACCGATGAATATCCCTCGTACCCATGCTGTAGAGAGAGTTGAAGACGGTTTTCAGCTTGGAGGGCTGAGAGGTCATCCTAGCCATTCTCCCAACGTTTGGCACACCTATTATTTCACAAAACTTTCCCAAAGGCCTGGTGATAAGATCATTGTAAATTTTAAACTCAATAGCACCTGAATCAGGATTATATCTAAAACTGTTAATGAAACTGGAGGTGAGTTTTTGATACTGAGTAACACGGCACGTGACGAGCCGTGTCAGACATGCATTAGCACAAAGATTATAAAACTCATCCTTGATTCCCGCAGCTTCAAGGAATTCATCACATGGAAACGTCATAGCACGTGCTGGACTTGTGTCTTCCAACAACTCTAGGGGCACATGATCTTCATTATAGCTCACCCTAGCAGTTGAGGGTGAAGCTGCGGCTCTAGTAACTCGATCGGAGTGTGTGGGCCTCCTCTTCTCAAGCCACCCCTTTGCCCTTCCTAACAAACTCATTTCTGATTTTTTTGGAAAATTACAAAAACAAGGATTAAAACAAGGTGGGTTAAGGCAAACTACTCAACTCACTTGCCCAAGGCATAAACTTGCATCAAAACTTGGAAAATAACTTTCTACACATGCATGCAAGCTCATCTATACAGCACCAAGAACTACTAAATACTCACAAATGAAGCCACCAATCAGAAATCTAATTGGAGGGGTGGAGGAGTCACATACCAGGGAGTATTTGTTCAAAATCTCAGCTCAAATGATAGGCCGTAGAGAGAGATCGAAGAATCGCCTCCAAGAGCAGCAAGAACGCAAGAAGAAGTGCAGAACTCGCGTTTTTGGAGAGAAAGAGAGAGGGAGGAAGAAGACTTACCTGGAGGGGGGCGGCCAGGGGGCAGGCCGCGCCAGCTGGCCGCCTAGGCCACTGGTGGGTCCCCCTGGCTGGCCTCAGGTACCTCTGGATCACTCCCGGCATGGAAATTTTTATTTTTATTTTTCTGGAATTTTTCTGAAAACTTCACTCTTGAAATTTTTTCGAAGTTCAAAAAGCTGCAAGACTTTCTGAAAACTTAAAGCACTGATTAGTATTGTGAAGCTTCAAAACATAAACACTTGGTACAGCAAAGAGAACAAAAACTAAAACAAATGAAAACATAACAAGCTCAACTTTTTATCTATATAAAACATGTTTACTAGTAAGGTTGATCAAGTCTTACCAACAAACAGGCGATATATAGAGCAAAAAGTCTCACCTCTTACGAAGTAATCACTGAACCTTTACTTTGATGGACATTGTTGTGACGCCCGGATAGTTAAGCTACAGTAACCCTCTACTAATGACGACACGTCACCACAATTACTGTTGATAAACTCGTGTAGTTCGAATCCGGTTCGAATTAAAATTCAAAATGAAGCAAACAATTAAAGTTTTGAAACTTCAAAAATAAAATGTTCTAAAGATGACAAATAATTTGTAGGTTATTATGATGGAGAAACCACATTTTTATAAAGTATGTAAATGCCCTAAAATAAATAGAACAATGGCTATAGCAATTAATTAAAAGCCTTTTCATTTTATAATCTATCAAGCTATTTTACCTAAGTGTTAAACTTTTTTTGTTGCAGAGGGATAATCTAAAACACTAATTTGTGTGTTGGTCTCATGTTTTTATAAAAACTAAAATCTACTAATAGTGAAATAAAACAGTAAATAAAATAAAAGGGAAAAGTAAAAGTAAAACAGGGTGACAGCAAATAACAGCCCCCCCCCTCGCTGGGCCTCCACCCAGCTAGGCCACCAGGCCGGCCCAGCCGACCACTTCCCTCTCTCCCCTGTTCACGCCCACCCCGGTGGCCACGACCGATGCCTGCCACGGCACCGGCAAACGCCGTGGCGGCCATCCGCCGGCGCCCCTCGCCTACTTAAGCCGCCCCTCGTCCTGACCTGAACCCTAGCGTCGCCCCGATCCCCTCGCACTCTCTCTCTCTCTCTCCCGATGCTCGTCCGCCCGCTGCCGTCCCGCGTCGGATCCGCCTCGCCGGACCTCCCCGACTCCTCCCCGAGCCCGCGTACGCACAACTGCAGGGCCCGGTGAGCCGCCGTCCCGCCTCCTTTTCCTCTCTGCTCCCGCCGTCGCCGCTGCATGGCTTCACCCTGCTTTGCTCCTCCGGCCGCCACCGCACGGCCTCGCTTCACCGGCCTCGCCCGCACCCCGGCGAGCCACCCTCCCCGCACGCAGCTTCCCTCCTCGCAGCTCCCCTGCCGCCCGCCTAGCACCGCCGCCCTCCCATGCCCCTTTTACACCGCCGCCCGCCCACGGAAGACGACGCCCTCGCGCTCCACGGTCACTGTGGCTTCGCTCACCTCCCGCAGCCGCTACCTCCATTCCTTCTCCTCCCGCCGCTCCGCCCGGCACGCGCGCCCAGCCGCCTCCGCGGCCCCACTGCCCCTGCTACCGCCGGCGCCCGCCGCCCCCGCTAGCCGATGCGCCGCCCCGCCATCCTATCCCCCCCCCCTTGCGGCCAACTGCCCCGCCGGCGTGCGCCCCCGCCGGGGCCTCGCCTGGCCGGGACCGGACAGGCGCCCGGAGATCACGCCCGCGCGGCCCCTCCCCGCCAGCGACCGCACGCCCCTGGCCGCCACGCCCGCACGGGCTCCGGCCTCCGTCACTGTGCGGGCAGCGCCCGCGCCCAAACGGGCTTTGCCCATTAACCACTGCCCAACGCCCGCTAAGGCCCTAGGCCATTGACACGTGGGGCCGCCCCTGAAAACAAAAAAAGAAGAAGAAAAAAAAGTAAGTTAAAATAATAATTAAAATAAATAAATAAATAATAAAGTGTTAATTAATTAGTTAATTAACTAATCTGTTAGATTAACCTAATCACTAATTAACGGTTAATTAACTAATCTGTTAATGGTGTGCGGGCCCCATGCGCCAGGTTTGACTTAGTCAATCTGCTGACGTCATGGTGATGTCATGCTGACATCACCTATCACTGTTCTGGATAATGTTAGATTTAAATTAATTAATTAAATTCCGGAAATTAATAAAACCTTTAGAAAATCATATCTTTTAAACCGTAACTCGGATGAAAATAATTTATATATGAAAATTGCTCAGAACGATGAGACGAATCCGGATACGCGGTCCGTTCGTCTGCCGCACATCTCTATCATACCGAACGTGCAACTTTCCCCTCCGTTTCATCTGCCCGAGAATGCCTAACACCGGGAATACTTTCCCGGATGTTATTCCTCTTCGCCTGTATCACCAAACACCGCGTTAGGTCACACGTAGCACCTCCTTTTGCCATGTTATGCTTTGTGATGCTATTGTTTGCTCTGTTATTTATTTGTTTCCCCCTTCGTTGCTTATTTTTGATAGACTCCGATACTGTGATAGACCCCGAGACAATTGATGCTTCGGTGTTCGACTACGGCTACGCTTCCGAAGATTCCTTTTGTCTGCAGGGCTTCCAGGCAAGCCCCCCCCTTTGATCACCAGATATCGCCTATTCTTCTCTCTACTGCTTGCATTAGAGTGGTGTAGCTTGTTACTGTTCGGTTGCTCCTATTCTGTTGCATAGCCTGTCATTGCTGCTACAACTGTTGATACTTTACCTGCAATCCTAAATGCTTAGTATAGGATGCTAGTATTCCATCAGTGGCCCTACACCCTTGTCCGTCTGCCCTGCTATTCTATCGGGCCGTGATCACTTGGGGGTGATCACGGGTATATATTACATACACTTATACATGACACATGATGTGACTAAAGTCGGGTCGGCTCTTTGAGTACCCGCAAGTGATTCCGATGTGGGGACTGAAAGGACATGTGGCTCCATCCAGGCAGTGGTGGGCCTGAGTTCCCGACGGCCCCCGAGTTGATCTTTGTGGCGGAGCGACAGGGGCAGGTTGAGACACCCAGTGGAGAGGTGGCCTGGCCCTGGTCGTTGTCTGCGGTTGTTTCATAATAACACGCTTAACGAGTTTGGATATTTGATCTGAGTTTGGCCATTTGGTCTATACGCACTAACCAACTGCGTGGGAACAGTTATGGGCACTCGACGTCGTGGTATCAGCCGAAGCCTTTTTGACGTCAGCGACTTAGCGGCGCGCGCCGGATTGGACTGGAAAGCCTACTCTGGTATTAGGAGAGGCTAGGTCTGCTTACCGGCCGCGTACGCAACGTGCAGGTGTGCGTTGGGCGATGGGCCCGGACCCCTGCGCGCCTAGGACTTAGACCGGCGTGCTGACCTCTCTGCTGTGCTTAGGTAGGGCTGCGACGTGTTGATCTTCCGAGGCCGGGCATGACCCTGGAAAGTGTGTCCGGCCAAATGGGATCAACCGTGCTGGGTTATGTGGTGCACCCCTGCAGGGAAGTTAATCTATTCGAATAGCCGTGTCCCTCGGTAAAAGGACGACCCGGAGTTGTACTCTGACCTCATGACAACTAGAACCGGATACTTAATAAAACACACCCTTACCAGTGCCAGATACAACTCGATGGTTGCTCTCTCACAGGGTGATGTGCGGGAGGATTGCCGGGTAGGTTTATGCTATACGTTGTTACTTGGTGAACTTACCATCTATTCCCTTCTACTGCTTCAAGACAGAGGCTGCCAGAAGCGAGGATACTTGTTACTTCCAGCTACTCTCTTCTTCTGCTGCAAGATGGACGTTGGACGTTGCTTGAAGCGTAGTCTTCGATTGGATTAGCTATCCCCCTCTTATTCTGGCTTTCTGCAGTTCAGCCCACAGATATTACCCCTTTACACATATATCTTTGCATATGTAGTGTAGATCCTTGCTTGCGAGTACTTTGGATGAGTACTCATGGTTGCTTTTCTCCCCCTTTTCCCCTTTTTCTCCCTTCTTCTCGGATGATGCAACCAGATCGGTGGAGCCCAGAAGCTAGAGGATCCCGAGGATGTTTCTACATGGAGTTCGGCTTCGAGGAGTAGTTAGGAGGTCCCAGGCAGGAGGCCTTGCCTTTTCGATCGTTGTTACTTTTGTGCTAGCCTTCTTAAGGCAAATTATTTAACTTATGTCTGTACTCAGATATTATTGCTTCCGCTGACGCTTGTGTTTCGAGCTTATGTATTCGAGCCCTCGAGGCCCCTGGCTTGTAATATAAAGCTTGTATTATTTTAATTTGTGTCTAGAGTTGTGTTGTGATATCTTCCAGTGAGTCCCTGATCTTGGTCGTACACATTTGCGTGCATGATTAGTGTACGGTCAAATCGGGGGCATCACAAGTTGGTATCACAGCCGACTACCTGTAGGAATCCCCTTTTCCAACTCCTTGGCCGAAGTTGAGTCTAGTCAAAGAAAAATATTTTACTAACTTGGCTGTGTGTCTTACAGGCCCACATCGCCAATTGGGTGGTATTAGGATCTTTTGTTCCTCATCTATACTCTGGGACTCTGATCTCTCTTCTATTCGGATTAAAAGATTTCACTAACTCTGAATCTAGGTTCTCGTAACTGTTTCTCCCGGAGAGCCCTCATTCCGGAAGATCACCTGCTTCGTCAGAAGATTTCGAGGATATCCCTTGATAATTTCCCGAGACCCTTGTGCTCATCGCCTTTGCAATTCACTACCACCGATATATCCCTATGGGTATCTTCTTGTACTCTTCATTCTCATGATCATTCCTCGTCGCCCTTGTCGTTACAAGATGCCTCGAAATATCCGCTGTCCCGAGAATCCTTTGAGTTTACGGTCTTGCAGTTTTATTTCGCAGGAAAACCCTTACGGTTATTTCCTCACAATTATCGAGGATCCGTTCTCCTCGATTGTTCATATGTCTCCCGAATTTCTTCGGAATACTTTTCGATGTTTCGAAAATCCTCTTCAGGCTGTTACTCTTGAAATTCTTGCCTGCTTGAGTTATGGTTAATTCCATATGACTAGTAGTCTTCGTTAACATCCATTGTCTTGGCCATTTTGAGCCTATTGATTCAATATGTGCGGATGCACACAGTCATCAGGTTATCCTTTATAAATTATCTTTCCGGCTCAGACGTCATTCCAGACATGAGTTGGTTCTCGGCAATTCAAACCTTTATTGATTGTCCAACTAAGTGTTTTCAACTTATCCATCCTTGATCAGAGCGTCTGCTTCTGATCCTTCGTTTTGGAAACCATAATTTCTTTCTGTTTAAGCATCAGGCTAATCAGGTGATTCTTGAATCTGATGCCTCTTCATTCTTTCTTCCTCTAAGTGAGTACCAATACTCACATTAGCTCCGTTTTGAATCGTCCGATCCATTGTTGGATTGTTATCCGACATTATCCTTCATATTCAATCACCTTGTGAGTTCTTCCCCTGATACATAATGCCTTTGGTAAAATGTATCCTCTGCTTGGCCAACCATGCTCTGCTTTCGAGCTTGTGTTTTTACTTTTGAAACTTGAGGTATATGTTACAAAGATGCCCGATGGGTTGAACCTATGCCTTCCTGTAACCCGTGAGAACCCGAAAGATTTCACAAGTCATATTCTATGGTATTTTGCCAGATAAATTTCCAACACTACAGTTCTATCAAAGCGAGAGGTGAATGAAATGATTTGCATTAAAGAAGTGGGAGTCGACCTTGAACTTGTGTTCATGCCCATGAAAATGATGTATACCATCTCGGAAGCTTCTTGCAAAATGATTTTTCATCTAAATAATATTTTCGGTGTCAATAAATTTGATCCCTTGCAATTATGGTTCCGACCATGTTGTCCTTATTCAATATATCTGGAATAAATCCATTCCAGGCCTCGCCAATTTTTTTTACAAGGTTAAAGTATCTACTGTCATAGGTCAATGACCTAGTTCAACTTCTATCGTGTTCTACCTTCGAGCCTTACCCTCTGATATCTCGAGGATATCATGCCTTTGCTCTACACCTTTTGAACTTTTGATGAAGTAATACCTTTGCTTGTCATAATCACTCTACGGGTTCTAGGTTGCCGTCAACCGAGGACACCGTTTAGTAAATCAAATCCGCTCAAATTTTTTTTTCAACACCCCTAGTAGATGTTACTGGGAAATTTTTAAACTCAATCTGGTTTATTCCTAGACTATCGGGTACATCCTGGTCTTGCTACCTTTGACTGTGCTACCTTGTCCTTCTCTGGTGCACAAATTCTTCAGTGTGTGAGCAGGACTTACGATGGGCTTTCAACATCATGTTGCTTGTCTCGAAAGGCAATGTTGGTTCCGAGCTTGCATCTTATATATTGATCCTATAACTTGCCACTTCATCATTCTCTTGCTTGTTGCCGTTGTTGTTTGATTGCATCCTGTTGAAACCTCCAGGCAAATGTGTCGGATCACCTTCAGCACTTTGACTTCTTCCGAGATGTCAACTGTGTTCATGATGAGTAATACTCTCCTTGCCCTCGATGATTTTTAATATCATCGACAACACCCTTGACTTCCTCTCATCGCGAACTTGTCCACATTATAAATACAACTTGCTCTCCAGCTAGTGTTGTGTTCTGCCTTGAAGTATTACTGTCCTTTATGTCGAGAATGTTGTGGGGGTTGCTCCACCTCTTAGGGATTCTCGGTATGATGATACTTCTCACCATCACCATTCTTCCTTGGCCCCGTGTTGTTTCTAACCGGGATATCAATATGTTAACGATGTTGTTTAAGTTCTATACTTCTAGCAACCCTTTGCTATGAAGTTAATGACCGACAGTTTGTTTTTAGACTGTTGGTTATTGAATCGTCCCTCTAACATTGATCTTGCTGCCTAAGGTCATATTTCGGGCACACCTTCCAACTATTGATTAATGGTGTATGTTTTCCTCGAGCATACAACATTATACCATTTGAATTGACAAGTGTCATCTTCTTGTTCACATTATTGTGGAAATCCATCCGTGTGGAATTCTCGATAAATTGACGCTGAGCCCGTCAGCCACCTACTCATCCTCTCCTTGGTTAAATGATGAACTATTGTTTTGGGAAACCGCTCCCATAGTTCATTTCCCGAGAATCTTGCACTTTTTCTTCTAGAACATCCTGAGTCTGAGGTATCATGACACCAATCGGATCTGAATCTCGGTCAGATATGATGGTTGGGAGAACTTTCTAGTAGTTATAATGTTGGTCCTTTGATGACCCGATAATATGATGTCATGCCCAGCACCCCTTGCTGGAGGAGCCATCATTATAATTTCTTTTGCAAGGATAGCCATTCTTCCAGGAGGAGATTGTAACACTTATTCTATAAGTTGCTTTTGATGGATCATTTGTGTATCCAAGGTCTGTCCCTTGATTGAAACACCATATCATTGCTACCTCGAAGCATGACTATGATACCCCGCTCATCAACAAGAACATTGGAGGCGTGATGCTAAATGTTTCTTGGTCAGTTATCTAGACACCATTGTATGGGTAACATCTTGATTAATCCTTGCCTCTTTATATGAATGGTTGGGGTACTTTCTCTCCTACCCTGCATGCCAAGTTATTCTTGTCCATGGGAACGATATACTCCTAATAATTGTGTGTAATCACAATTTTCCTTTCCATTTTTTGTTTAACCTTTCCTTGATCTACATATAATCTAAGCAGTAATAATTTTCTGCTTATGTAGACACCTTGGTGTACAACTCTGTCAATAAGACCTTGATTCTATCGTTGATAACATCCCGGTACCACCGATTGAAGTAAACTTTGCCTACCGGTCCGCCTCGTTTCAACGAGCAAGAAAATGGTTCTCTTCGTCCCCCGTCCTTGGTACCGACATTGTTGCCAACTTAGCTGATAGACTATCCTCTGACATGCCTTGCTTTCTGTACAAGATGCCATCGCCTTCCTACTCTTAACCCACATGGTGGGCCCATAACCCACAGGTCCACGGGATCGAAACCTGACTCTCCTGTACAACCCTGATTCTAAGGTATTCTTTGCACTTGCCTTAGTGTGTAAATCACGAGCTAAATATACCATGTTTCATCCTGGTATCAAACACCATATTATTCTCGTTGATTAAGACCCCATTCCAGCTTCTGGTTAGGCATCGAATGACTGCCTACCCGATTGAAACTGTGGTACCATCGCTTATTGCTCTCAATGCATTCACTGAAATACTACTCGTAGGGTGCTTCGAATATCACTTTCTGAATTCGCCGTCGTATGCACAGACTTCGTGGAGATACGTTCCTCCAAAGTTTTCCCCCTTGTCGCGTTCGTAGGACGATGGAGATCCCGAAGAAAGGATGACGACTTGATCACGATGACTTGAAGCAGAGGAATGAAGACATCAATGAAAGGGATAACCTCTTCGAAAGGGCGGCCAAGACCGAGAAGACTCCTTAGGTTTTCGCTACCAACACTTTTCCCCCCTAACTCCACCGCTTAAATCTCGGGACGAGATTTCTTGTAGTGGAGGAGAATTGTGACGCCCGGATAGTTAAGCTACAGTAACCCTCTACTAATGACAACACGTCACCACAACTACTGTTGATAAACTCGTGTAGTTCGAATCCGGTTCGAATTAAAATTCAAAATGAAGCAAACAATTAAAGTTTTGAAACTTCAAAAATAAAATGTTCTAAAGGTGACAAATAATTCGTAGGTTATTATGATGGAGAAACCACATTTTTATAAAGTATGTAAATGCCCTAAAATAAATAGAACAATGGCTATAGCAATTAATTAAAAGCCTTTTTCATTTTATAATCTATCAAGCTATTTTACCTAAGTGTTAAACTTTTTTTGTTGCAGAGGATAATCTAAAACACTAATTTGTGTGTTGGTCTCATGTTTTTATAAAAACTAAAATCTACTAATAGTGAAATAAAACAGTAAATAAAATAAAAGGGAAAAGTAAAAGTAAAACAGGGCGACAGAAAATAACAGCCCCCCCCCCCTCGCTGGGCCTCCACCCAGCTAGGCCACCAGGCCGGCCCAGCCGACCACTTCCCTCTCTCCCCTGTTCACGCCCGCCCCGGTGGCCACGACCGATGCCTGCCACGGCACCGGCAAACGCCGTGGCGGCCATCCACCGGCGCCCCTCGCCTACTTAAGCCGCCCCTCGTCCTGACCTGAACCCTAGCGTCGCCCCGATCCCCTCGCACTCCCTCTCTCTCTCCCGATGCTCGTCCGCCCGCTGCCGTCCCGCGTCGGATCCGCCTCGCCGGACCTCCCTGACTCCTCCCCGAGCCCGCGTACGCACAACTGCAGGGCCCGGTGAGCCGCCGTCCCTCCTCCTTTTCCTCTCTGCTCCCGCCGTCGCCGCTGCACGGCTTCACCCTGCTTTGCTCCTCTGGCCGCCACCGCACGGCCTCGCTTCACCGGCCTCGCCCGCACCCCGGCGAGACACCCTCCCCGCACGCAGCTTCCCTCCTCGCAGCTCCCCTGCCGCCCGCCTAGCACCGCCGCCCTCCCATGCCCCTTTTACGCCGCCGCCCGCCCACGGCAGACGACGCCCTCGCGCTCCACGGTCACCGTGGCTTCGCTCACCTCCCGCAGCCGCTACCTCCGTTCCATCTCCTCCCGCCGCTCCGCCCGGCACGCGCGCCCAGCCGCCTCCACGGCCCCACTGCCCCTGCTACCGCCGGCGCCCGCGGCCCCCACTGGCCGATGCGCCGCCCCGCCATCCTATTCCCCCTCCCCTTGCGGCCAACTGCCCCGTCGGCGTGCGCCCCCGCCGGGGCCTCGCCTGGCCGCGACCGGGCAGGCGGCCGGAGCCCACGCCCGCGCGGCCCCTCGCCGCCGGCGACCGCACGCCCCTGGCCGCCGACGCCCGCACGGGCTCCGGCCTCCGTCGTTGTGCGGGCAGCGCCCGCGCCCAAACGGGCTCTGCCCATTAACCACTGCCCAGCGCCTGCTAAGGCCCTAGGCCATTGACACGTGGGGCCGCCCCTGAAAACAAAAAAAAAAGAAGAAAAAAAAAGTAAGTTAAAATAATAATTAAAATAAATAAATAAATAATAAAGTGTTAATTAATTAGTTAATTAACTAATCTGTTAGATTAACCTAATCACTAATTAACGTAATTAACGGTTAATTAACTAATCTGTCAATGGTGTGCGGGCCCCATGCGCCAGGTTTGACTTAGTCAACCTGTTGACCTGCTGACGTCATGGTGATGTCATGCTGACATCACCTATCACTGTTCTGGATAATGTTAGAATTAAATTAATTAATTAACTCCAGAAATTAATAAAACCTTTAGAAAATCATATCTTTTAAACCGTAACTCGGATGAAAATAATTTATATATGAAAATTTCTCAGAACGATGAGACGAATCCGGATACGCGGTCCGTTCGTCCGCCGCACATCTCTATCATACCGAACGTGCAACTTTCCCCTCCGTTTCATCTGCCCGAGAATGCCTAACACCGGGAATACTTTCTCGGATGTTATTCCTCTTCGCCTGTATCACCAAACACCGCTTTAGGTCACACGTAGAACCTCCTTTTGCCATGTTATGCTTTGTGATGCTATTGTTTGCTCTGTTATTTATTTGTTTCCCCCTTCGTTGCTTATTTTCGATAGACTCCGATACTGTGATAGACCCCGAGACAATTGATGCTTCGGTGTTCGACTACTGCTACGCTTCCGAAGATTCCTTTTGTCTGCAGGGCTTCCAGGCAAGCCCCCCCTTTGATCACCAGATATCGCCTATTCTTCTCTCTACTGCTTGCATTAGAGTGGTGTAGCTTGTTACTATTCGGTTGCTCCTATTCTGTTGCATAGCCTGTCATTGTTGCTACAACTGTTGATACTTTACCTGGAATCCTAAATGCTTAGTATAGGATGCTAGTATTCCATCAGTGGCCCTACACCCTTGTCCGTCTGCCCTGCTATTCTATCGGGCCGTGATCACTTGGGGGTGATCACGGGTATATATTACATACACTTATACATGACACATGATGTGACTAAAGTCGGGTCAGCTCTTTGAGTACCCGCAAGTGATTCCGATGTGGGGACTGAAAGGACAGGTGGCTCCATCCAGGCAGTGGTGGGCCTGAGTTCCCGACGGCCCCCGAGTGGATCTTTGTGGTGGAGCGACAGGGGCAGGTTGAGACACCTAGTGGAGAGGTGGCCTGGCCCTGGTCGTTGTCCGCGGTTGTTTCATAATAACACGCTTAACGAGTTTGGATATTTGATCTGAGTCTGGCCATTTGGTCTATACGCACTAACCAGCTGCGTGGGAACAGTTATGGGCACTCGACGTCGTGGTATTAGCCGAAGCCTTTTTGACGTCAGCGACTTAGCGGCGCGCGCCGGATTGGACTGGAAAGCCTACTCTGGTATTTGGAGAGGCTAGGTCTGCTTACCGGCCGCGTACGAAACGTGCAGGTGTGCGTTGGGCGATGGGCCCGGACCCCTGCGCGCCTAGGACTTAGACCGGCGTGCTGACCTCTCTGCTGTGCTTAGGTAGGGCTGCGACGTGTTGATCTTCCGAGGCCGGGCATGACCCTGGAAAGTGTGTCCGGCCAAATGGGATCAAGCGTGCTGGGTTATGTGGTGCACCCCTGCAGGGAAGTTAATCTATTCGAAGAGCCGTGTCCCTCGGTAAAAGGACGACCCGGAGTTGTACTCTGACCTCATGACAACTAGAACCGGATACTTAATAAAACACACCCTTACCAGTGCCAGATACAACTCGGTGGTTGCTCTCTCACAGGGTGATGTGCGGGAGGATTGCCGGGTAGGTTTATGCTATACGTTGTTACTTGGTGAACTTACCATCTATTCCCTTCTACTGCTGCAAGACGGAGGGTGCCAGAAGCGAGGATACTTGTTACTTCCAGCTACTCTCTTCTTCTGCTGCAAGATGGACGTTGGACGTTGCTTGAAGCGTAGTCTTCGATTGGATTAGCTATCCCCCTCTTATTCTGGCTTTCTGCAGTTCAGCCCACAGATATTACCCCTTTACACATATATCTTTGCATATGTAGTGTAGATCCTTGCTTGCGAGTACTTTGGATGAGTACTCACGGTTGCTTTTCTCCCCCTTTTCCCCTTTTTCTCCCTTCTTCTCGGATGATGCAACCAGATCGGTGGAGCCCAGAAGCTAGAGGATCCCGAGGATGTTTCTACATGGAGTTCGGCTTCGAGGAGTAGTTAGGAGGTCCCAGGAAGGAGGCCTTGCCTTTTCGATCGTTGTTACTTTTGTGCTAGCCTTCTTAAGGCAAACTTATTTAACTTATGTCTGTACTCAGATATTATTGCTTCCGCTGACGCTTGTGTTTCGAGCTTATGTATTCGAGCCCTCGAGGCCCCTGGCTTGTAATATAAAGCTTGTATTATTTTAATTTGTGTCTAGAGTTGTGTTGTGATATCTTCCAGTGAGTCCCTGATCTTGGTCGTACACATTTGCGTGCATGATTAGTGTACGGTCAAATCGGGGGCATCACAATTGTCCCCACCATAATAGTTTTGTATTTGTGATGCACATGTAGTGGATAGTCCCATTCTCCAATCTTCACGGTCTCGATATTTTGTATAGAGTTGAGGCCATGTCTCCTGTCGGTCTTCTTTGGGAAATACACCGTGTGTTCTTTATCATTCACATTGAAGGTAACCTTCCCTTTATTGCAATCAATAATAGCACCTGCGGTGTTAAGAAAAGGTCTACCAAGAATAATGGACATGCTCCCATCCTCGGGCATGTCAAGCACAACAAAATCAGTAAGAATCAAACAATTAGCAACTTCTACTGGAACATCCTCACAAATTGAAAGCACATTTGCTCCCTGGGTGGTTTTGGTAATTAATGACAACATACTCTGTGGTTGGACTAATGCTTTTATCAAGTATGTTTCAGGAAATCCAATCACATTGGTATGGCAAAAGGACTGAAGAAGTGGACCCCTCAAAATGCTAAGGCAAGCATTGGAAAAAGCTCAAGACTCCATTTTTGGTTTAGTGATCCAAGATCACATTGAGTCCATAGGAGAAGCCAATACTATTAAAAGGGGATGAGGTTGTGTTGATGATCTGGTTGCTCAAGTGCTTAGTGATATATCTCCTTTAACTATCAGCAACTTTCACTACAATACACACTAATAAGTAATCTCGGACCAACCGATTTTCCAAACTCAGTCACACCGAGATGAACCACCTCAGCCATAAGCCAAACCCTAGAAAAATCGGTCATTCCGAGTTTGAGATCGGTCTCACCGAAATACGGGCTGCCAAGCTTCTGTAACCGTTTGACATCATTTCGGAATAACCGAGTTGATGATTTCAGTCTCACCGAAATTGGCAAGTTCCTGTCTTGACTCAAATCGGACAAACCGAGATGGTATTTTCGGTCCCACCGAAAACCCCAACGTTCACTATATTTGAACTTTCGGTCTGACCGAGTTTCCACTTCGGTCTCACCGAGATTGCTCAATTATGTGTGTAACGGTTGGATTTTGTGTGGAGGCTATATATACCCCTCCACCCCTCTTCATTCGTGGAGAGAGCCATCAGAAAGAGCTACCACTCCTACCTTACACTTTCTGAGAAGAGAACTACCTACCCTTGTGTTGAGATCAAGTTGCTCCATTCCTATCATATGAAACTTGATTTCTAACCTTCCCAAGTTGCTTTCCACTCAATCCTTTCTTCCACCACAGCCATATCAGTGAGGAGAGTTGAGTGTTGGGCAGATTATCCTTTGAAGCACAAGAGCAAGGAGTTCATCATCATCTACAACATCTATTACCTTTTGGAGGGTGGTGCCTCCTAGATTGGTTAGGTGTCGCTTGGGAGCCTCCGTCATCGAGATGTGGAGTTGAACCAAGAAGTTTGTAAGGGCAAGGAGATCGCCTACTTCGTGAAGATCTACCCCGAGTAAGGCTAGCCCTCCGTGGGCGTAGGCCATGATGGAATAGACAAGGTTGCTTCTTCGTGGACCCTTCGTGGGTGGAGCCCTCCGTGGACTCGCGCAGCTGTTACCCTCCGTGGGTTGAAGTCTCCATCAACGTGGATGTATGATAGCACTACCTATCGGAACCACGGGAAAAATCATTGCGTCTCCAAATTGCGTTTGATCTTCTCCACCTCTCTTTACTACATGTGCAATTTACTTTCCGCTGCTTATACTCTAGAATTTCATGTGTAGGGTGATGCTTGACTTGATCTTAATTGTGAAACTACCTAAAACTGTTCTTTGTCAAAGGCAGAATTTTTATATTTACAAGTAGTCTAATCACCCCCCCTCTAGACACTCTCACCTTCTTCGATCCCTCGATTGGTATCAGAGCCTTGGTCTCCATTGCTTTGGTTTACACACCATTGGAGGAAGATGGACGTGTCTACGTTTGGGAGTATTAGCCATAGAGTGCCTATTCTTAATGGAGAGTCATATAACTCATGGAGGTTTGAAATGCTTAGTATCTTTAAGAAGTACAATTTGTGCAAATACATTGAGAACCCCTATGTGCCTCCTTTTGATCCCTTGCACCCTACCATGGATGAAGAGCTTGATTTGCTTTGTAACCTTAGAACTGTAAATCTTATCATTAGAGGGCTACCCGATGACTTGCTTAAACTTGTTACAAACTTTGAGTGTGCCTATGCTATATGGAAGTTCTTGGAAGAACTTTATCCGGACTACTCTATGAGAGGTCTTGATAAAATTCTATACAAGACTATTGAATTTGATAAGATGCACCCCAATGATCCCAACTTTGATAAATGCTTCTTTGAGCTTCGTGATCTTATGAAAAAGAAGGGTGATCCCGCTCTTATCAATGTTTTAGTTAGAAATGCTCTTGCATTGCATTCCGAAGATTATTGTCACATTGACAAAACTGATGCAAGTACTTATCAAATTGACCTAGGTGTTGATGATGAACAATCTATGGGTTGATATGATGATGAGCATGAGCATGATGATGATTACTTCGATTCGGACGCCAAGCTAGACAAGGTCATGAAGAGTCTCAATCTCATGGCAAACCTGAGAGACTACATGTCCGGCGGTAAAGAGTGGATTCTTGATAGTGGATGCACCGATCACATGACCGGAGATAAAGACATGTTTTGAGAGCTTGCAAAGAACGATGGTCCACGCAAGTACGTGACTTTTGGAGACAACTCCAAGGGTAAGGTACTTGGCCTTGGTAAGGTGGCCATATCTCATGATAGCTCTATTCAAAATGTCATGCTTGTAGAATCTCTTGGATATAATTTACTTTCTGTGTCTAGATTAGCTGACTTTGGATTCAATGTGCTATTCACCAAAGTAGATTGCCAAGTCTTTCGTCGTGACAATCAAAACATGGCATTTACCGGTATCCGTAGAGGTGATCTATATATTGTTGATTTCACTAAGAAAGCCCAACCTAGAGCTTGTTTCATTGCTAAATCTTCTAAAGGTTGGATGTGGCATAGAAGGCTAGGACATGTTGGTATGCGTAATCTAGACAAGCTGATCAAAGGTGATCATATTCTTGGTGTTAAAGATGTTCTCTTTGACAAAGATAGACTTTGTAGTGCTTGTCAAGCAGGAAAACAAGTAGGTGGAAGTCATCCCGTGAAGAACATCATGACCACAAGGAGACCGCTTGAGCTTCTTCATATGGATCTCTTCGGTCCCAATGCTTACAAAAGCCTTGGTGGTAACTCCTTTGGTCTAGTTATAGTTGATGATTATTCCAGATTTACGTGGGTATTTTTCCTTGATGATAAATCGCAGGTTCAGAGAATCTTCAAGACCTTTGCCAAAAAGGCCCAAAATCAATTTGAGGTGAAGATCAAGAAAGTTCGGAGTGTCAATGGAACGGAGTTCAAGAACGCCAATGTAGACTCTTTTCTCGATGAGGAAGGGATTCTACATGAGTTCTCGGCTACGTACACTCCTCAACAAAATGGAGTTGTTGAGAGGAAGAACCGAACGCTCATAGAGATGGCGAGAACGATGCTTGATGAATACAAGACACCGAAGCATTTTTGGGGAGAAGCGGTCGAGACAGCTTGCCATGCTATCAACAGGCTTTATCTTCATAAGCTCCTCGGCAAGACATCATACGAGCTCCTCACCGGTAACAAACCCCAAGTGGGATACTTTCGTGTCTTTGGTTCAAAATGCTATATCCTTGATAAGCATCGTCGGTCTAAATTTGCTCCTAAATCTCATGAAGGCTTTCTCCTTGGTTATGGATCAAACTCTCACACCTACCGTGTCTACAATAATTTCACCCGAAAGGTTGAAGAGACGGTAGACGTGAAGGTTGATGAATCTAATGGCTCGCAAGTAGAGCAAATGACTATTGATGTAGGAGACAAGGACCCATCGGAAGCTATCCAAGATTTATCTATTGGAAAGATCCGTCCCATGGAAGTGAAGGAGAGTACCTCATCTACATATGTGGAGCCACCTACCTCACGGCGAGATGAACCTCAAGGCAACATGGAGGCCTCCACAAGTGGAACTCACCAAGATGAGGAAGTGCAACAAGAAGATCCACCACAACCTCCTTCTCCACCGCCTCAAGACAACACCAACAACAATGAAGAAGAAGAAGAGGAAGATGAAGTTGATGAGGAAGCTCAGCCACAACATCAACAAAAGCTATCCCGAGTTCGAGCAAGAGTCAAAAAAAATCATCCCGTGGAACAAATGATGAACGACATCAACTCCGGGAGAATTACTCGCTCTAAAACTCGCTTAGCTAATTTTTGTGAGCATTACTCATTTATCTCTAGCATTGAACCTATGAAGGTAGAAGAAGCACTTGAAGACCCGGATTGGGTGAACGCTATGCACGAAGAACTACACAACTTCGAGAGGAACAAGGTGTGGACTTTGGTAGAGAAGCCCAAGGATGATCAAAACATCATTGGAACCAAATGGGTATTTCGGAACAAGCAAGATGAAGATGGACAAGTCATCCGCAACAAGGCTCATCTCGTAGCTCAAGGTTACACACAAGTCGAAGGTATGGACTATGGTGAGACCTATGCCCCCGTTGCTAGACTTGAGTCCATTCGCATTCTTCTTGCTTATGCCAATCACCATGATATTACTCTCTATCAAATGGATATCAAAAGTGCTTTCCTAAATGGTGAAATTGAGGAGGAAGTTTTTGTAAAACAACCTCCCGGATTTGTGAATCCCAAAAATCCTAATCATGTTTACAAGTTGCACAAAGCTCTTTATGGTCTTAAACAAGCTCCTAGAGCTTGGTACAAATGCTTGACTAGTTTTCTTCTTGAAAAAGGCTTTGAGATTGGAAAGATAGACTCAACGCTGTTCACGAAAAGGGTTTACCGATCTATGATTGGTTCTCTACTATATCTTTGTGCTTCTTGTCCTGACATAATGTTGAGTGTATGCATGTGTGCACGATATCAAGCAGCCCCTAAAGAATGTCATCTTAAAGTTGTTAAAAGAATAGTGAGATATTTGATACACACACCAAACTTTGGCATTTGGTATCCTAAGAGGGCCTCTTTCGACCTTGTTGGCTATTCCGACTCGGACTATGCCGGTGACAAGGTTGATAGAAAGTCAACTTCGGGTACATGTCAATTCCTTGGTCGATCCCTTGTATCTTGGTCCTCCAAGAAACAAAATTCGGTATCTTTATCCACTGCAGAAGCGGAATATATTGCTGCTGGTTCATGTTGTGCTCAATTGCTATGGATGACACAAACGCTTAAGGATTATGGGATACATGTGAGACATGTTCCCTTGCTTTGTGACAATGAGAGTGAAATTAAAATTGGACACAATCCTGTGCAACACTCTTGAACAAATCATATTGAAGTTCGTCACCATTTTATTCGTGATCATATTGCCAAGGGTGACATTAATCTTAAGCATGTTCGTACTGACAAACAACTTGCTGATATCTTTACAAAACCTCTTGATGAGAAGGTGTTTTGTCGCTTAAGGAGTGAGTAGAACATCATTGATGCTTCAAACTTGGAGTGATAACTTCATTGATGCATGCAAGGCATGAGCCCTCTTGACTAATCCTTGATATTTCTCTTATGATGATGATCATATGTCTTGGACACATTTGCCTCCTTGTATTGCATCTAACTCCTTGCAGGTACTTGGATGATCTACATTCCACAAGATTACCACACGCTCAATTCATGAGTAGTCTTGTCATTAACCAAGTATCTAGCCCTTTGGGATGTTGAGTTCAAGGAACAAAATTCCACATATCCTTTTTGACATCTTATACATCTAGCATTTCACTCTTGTCATCTTGGATATCCTCGAGTATTTCCTTGCTTGCCTAACCCATGTAGGAAGATGAACTACACAAGTAGAAATGGCGCTCCAACTTCACATTCAATGAGCACCTACATCGAGCTTACCTACATGAGCAAAGCATTAACAAGCCCAAGGTATGTTCTTCACATCTTTAAGAAGCTTTACTCAAAGTCATGAGTACAAGCAGCTTCATAAGATGTGATCACATCAAATGCTTAATCAAAAAATGGCAACCCCATTTTGAGCTTAAATGATGAGTATGACCTATGATCAAATGTCCTCATTTGACTCCTAAGTCAACATACTCAAACATAGGTGACCTTGTTGCCGACCTTTATCTAGATGAAGTACATATGCTTTTGGAGTCTTTCTGTTTTCTCTTATGTTCTCTCATTGAGTTTTCTTTAAAAAAAAGAACTTCATCTAGGAATATTTTTCATTTCTATTCTTATGTTTCTTTGAATATCCTTCTGGCTCTGATCAATTCCCCGAAAATCTTTTACAAATTCATTGCAAATCTTTTGAAACATTCCTCGCAAAGTGAGCTGAATTATCTCTGTATTTCCTTGGAATTAAACTCGGCGTCACCGATTTATTTATTTTAGTCTAACCGAAAAGGGTCTACCCTAACTCAATTCGGTGTCACTGATTTATTTCCTCCAGGATATCATCTCCTGCAGCTCCACTCATTGTTTCTCTATGCATGTTCTTATTTGCCCTGTTGTGATTCTTAAGGATCCCACCTCTTTCTTTCCATCTTTCCTAACCTTCCAAGTTTGCTGTCCTTTTCGGCACTTGATGTCAAAGGGGGAGAAGACTTAGGGGGAGTAGGGGAGAAGAGAAGACTTAGGGGGAGAAGAAAAGCAATCTTATCTTAAGGGGGAGAGAATCACATCAAAGCTTTGTCGTGTCTTACATTGGACATCATTCTCTTTTGGCATCATTCTTTTGATTTTGCTGTTTCCATCACATCCCTGTTCTGAGAGAACTCAAAGGGAGAGGAATCTTTACAATTGATATCTTTATGGAAAGCAAAATCTCTCAGAGTTCATTGAAAATCTTTTAGTTTCGGAGACATGTTTACTGATTCAAGTCTGTGCTCAATATGAGACACTCCTTATACATGTCATCCCTGGCTTGGTACTCTTGATGTTCTTGCAGTTGGTTGAAGGAATACTCTTGTGTTATCTAACCTTGTTTTCCCAAGTTTATCCCTTCAGGTACAATGCCAAGGAAACTCAAGGTAAGTATATGCATCTTGCAGAATGTGCATGATGGTGACTTGCTTGTAAATACTTGTTTGCAAGAAATCACCATGCACATACGTATTATCACTCACTTCTTTTTCTTCTGCTCTGATGCATATAGCCAAGCTGCATGTAGCACATCTTGCTTATCTCTCTTGTGTGCTTGAGGTAGTCCAAAACCAAAATTTATGAAAATCTTGCACACTTGTAGGGGGAGCCTGTGTACTACATGCTTGTCAAAGCTTTCGTGACAATTTTGTCTTTCTTTCAATAAGCTTTGATGTCTTGTTTAGTGTAATTTTAGTGTGTTGCCATCAATTACCAAAAAGGGGGAGATTGAAAGCACATTTGCTCCCTGGGTGGTTTTGGTAATTAATGACAACATACTCTGTGGTTGGACTAATGCTTTTATCAAGTATGTTTCAGGAAATCCAATCACATTGGTATGGCAAAAGGACTGAAGAAGTGGACCCCTCAAAATGCTAAGGCAAGCATTGGCAAAAGCTCAAGACTCCATTTTTGGTTTAGTGATCCAAGATCACATTGAGTCCATAGGAAAAGCCAATACTATTAAAAGGGGATGAGGTTGTGTTGATGATCTGGTTGCTCAAGTGCTTAGTGATATATCTCCTTTAACTATCAGCAACTTTCACTACAAAACACACTCATAAGTAATCTCGGACCAACCGATTTTCCAAACTCAGTCACACCGAGATGAACCACCTCAGCCATAAGCCAAACCCTAGAAAAATCGGTCATTCCGAGTTTGAGATCGGTCTCACCGAAATACGGGCTGCCAAGCTTCTGTAACCGTTTGACATCATTTCGGAATAACCGAGTTGATGATTTCGGTCTCACCGAAATTGGCAAGTTCCTGTCTTGACTCAAATCGGACAAACCGAGATGGTATTTTCGGTCCCACCGAAAACCCCAACGTTCACTATATTTGAACTTTCGGTCTGACCGAGTTTCCACTTCGGTCTCACCGAGATTGCTCAATTATGTGTGTAACGGTTCGATTTTGTGTGGAGGCTATATATACCCCTCCACCCCCTCTTCATTTGTGGAGAGAGCCATCAGAAAGAACTACCACTCCTACCTTACACTTTCTGAGAAGAGAACTACCTACCCTTGTGTTGAGATCAAGTTGCTCCATTCCTACCATATGAAACTTGATTTCTAACCTTCCCAAGTTGCTTTCCACTCAATCCTTTCTTCCACCACAGCCATATCAGTGAGGAGAGTTGAGTGTTGGGGAGATTATCATTTGAAGCACAAGAGCAAGGAGTTCATCATCATCTACAACATCTATTACCTTTTGGAGGGTGGTGCCTCCTAGATTGGTTAGGTCTCGCTTGGGAGCCTCCGTCATCGAGATGTGGAGTTGAACCAAGAAGTTTGTAAGGGCAAGGAGATCGCCTACTTCGTGAAGATCTACCCCGAGTAAGGCTAGCCCTCCGTGGGCGTAGGCCATGATGGAATAGACAAGGTTGCTTCTTCGTGGACCCTTCGTGGGTGGAGCCCTCCGTGGACTCGCGCAGCCGTTACCCTCCGTGGGTTGAAGTCTCCATCAACGTGGATGTACGATAGCACTACCTATCGAAACCACGGGAAAAATCATTGCGTCTCCAAATTGCGTTTGATCTTCTCCACCTCTCTTTACTACATGTGCAATTTACTTTCCGCTGCTTATACTCTAGAATTGCATGTGTAGGGTGATGCTTGACTTGATCTTAATTGTGAAACTACCTAAAACTGTTCTTTGTCAAAGGCAGAATTTTTATATTTACAAGTAGTCTAATCACCCCCCTCTAGACACTCTCACCTTCTTCGATCCCTCACAAATACCTATCGGAACGGCGGTTGACTTGTCAGCCATCTGAAGAGAGATATCTGTAGGAATTAGTTTCTCTAAACAAAGCCTCTTGTAAAGAGAGAGAGGCATAACACTCACTCCTGCTCCAAGATCACATAAAGCAGTTTTGACATAATTATTCTTTATGGAGCAAGGAATGGTGGGTATACCTGGATCACCGAGCTTCTCAGGAATCTTGCCACTGAAAGAGTAGTTAGCAAGCATAGTAGATATTGCTTCATTAGGAACTTTTCTTTTATTAGTGACAATATCTTTCATATATTTTGAATAAGGAGGTAACTTAATAGCATCAGTCAAAGGGATTTGAAGAAAAAGAGGTTTAATCCACTCACAAAACTTATTGTAATGCTCTTCTTCTTTAGATTTGAGAGACTTACCTGGAAATGGCATGGGTTTCTGTACCCATGGTTCTATTTCCTTCCCATGTCTTCTTCCGACGAAGTCTTCTCTAGTGTACCTCTTACGTTTGTCAGGTGCTTCTTCTTCTCGAACTTCAGGCGGATCATTCTTCTCATTACCCTTACCTTCAGGTTCAGCACCGTCTTCAGTCTCAGCATCGGAGATAGATACACTGTTGGGATCAACAGCTGGCTCTTCATCTGTAATAGGATCATTGGAATTGTCAGTCTCCTTATGTTTCTTCTTCTTCTTTTTTGGAGAGTCAACAATTTCTCCTTCCTGCATTTGAGAATCTTGCTCGATTCTCCTCGGATGCCCCTCTAGATAGAGAGGATCTTGAGTGCTAGTTCCTCCTCGGGTCTTAACCCCGAAGGCCTGCAAATCATCTTGTTTGGCATTGTTAGCAAGCAAATCTTTTTGTACATTTGAAATTTGTTCAAGCTGTGTTTGAACCATATGAAAATGCTTCACAAGACATTGAACATCATTAACTGTTCTACCTAGAACATCAATCAAACTTTTGATAGCAAGGGAATTATCATGCAATTGACTTTGTATCCTCTCATTAAAATGATTTTGTTTCATAATAAAATTATCAAACTCATCTAAACATTGATCAGGAGGCTTACCATGAGGGATGTCACTTGCGTTGAAATCTAAAAGAGAGTGTACCTCTACCATAGGAGGGTGAGTGGTAGGCTCACACAGCTTCTCAATAGGGTGTAGATTCTTCACGTCTTCAGCTTTAATACCCTTCTCTTTTAATAGACTTCTTTGCTTCTCGCATATCTTCGGGGCTTAGAACAAACATGCCCCTCTTCTTTGGTGGTGGAGGTGGTTCAGGGACGGACCAATCTTCATGGTTTTTGGCAATCCTGCCCATCAAATCCTCTGCATCGTCCGGTGTCCTTTTCCTGAAAACACAACCAGCACAACTATCCAAATAGGACCTGGATTCATCAGTTAGACCAGCATAAAATATATCGATTAATTCGTTCTTAGGGACTTCATGTTCTGGTCTAGCCCGAATCAGACCGCAATACCTCCCCCAAGCTTTAGGGAGGTGCTCATCCTGTAATTGTTTAAAGTTATAAATTCTTTGTAAAGCAGCATGTTGCATGTGAGCAGGAAAGTACTTATCAACAAAAGAGTAAGCTAAGTCTTGAGGACTCTTAATGGAACCGCATGGGAGTGAATCATACCATGTTTTAGCACCTTCCTTCAAGGAGAAAGGAAGAATCTTGGTCACATAAAAGTATCGTATCTTCTCATCCGTGGTAAACAAGCCACCCAACTCACCGAGTTTAGTCAGGTGTGCAATAGCATCATCATTTTCTCTGCCATAAAAGGGGTCAGCTTCAACCATAGGTATAAGTGAAAGATCAACAGAGAAATCATAATCAAGATCATCAATGCATATAGGAGATGTAGCAAATTCAGGATCAGGAACGGTTTTGTTCTTCAAAGAGTGTTTTTCAAACAGCTTCTTAATAACTTCAGGGTCAGAGCCGGCAAACTCTGTCAGTTCCCTGCATAAATCTTCATCAAGCATATAGTAATCATCATCAAGGAGTCTCTCCTTGAGTTTACTCAAATCAGGATAATCGTAAGTTCCACCAATAGGGTAGCGAGTAACAGGAATTTCAATTCCAGACTTTTTTGCAGCAGCAGCGATCTGTTTCTCAAGAGCATAACCAAGTGAACTAATATCATCAAGAGTAGTAGAAGCATCATCAAGAGTATCAGACATAGTAATAGATTCAGTAGGAGCATCATGTGGTGGCGGTGAGGCAAACTTACTCATAACAGAAGGTGAATCAAGTGTAGCACTAGTATTTAGAACAGTACCTCTTCTTGTAGTGGATAGTAAGATCGGAACCTTGGGGTCTCCTTTCTTACCCATAGCGGATGAAGTGCAGCAGGTAGGATACTTCAAGTAGACTTGTAAATATTGCTATGCTCCCCGGCAACGGCGCTAGAAAACGGTACTTGGTAACCCTCAACCGTAAGGGCTCGAGATAGTCTTCGCGGGTAAGAATAACCCAATTTATTGATTCGACACACGGGGAGCCAAAGAGTATTTATAAGCTTTGACAGTTGAGTTGTCAATTCAACCGCACCTGAAATATACTTACTTGCAACAAAAGATAAGTGGTAACGGTGATATGGTAATGACGGTGATGATAGTAAAAGTAAACAGCGAAAGTAAATAGCAAAAGTAGCAACTAGTAACCAGCAGGATTTAAAACACTGTAGGCTAGGGAGATGGATGGTTGGGAGCTACATGGATGAGATATATCATGATTCTAACTTGGGGCAAGGCACACGGAAAAGTAATGATCATCTAGGCAAATATCAAACATTAGGCATGTATCCCGTAGGTAGTTGTACGTGCTTGCAATAAGAACTTGCACAACATCTTTTGTCCTACCATCCCGCTACGAACGGGGACAAAAGGAACTTATGGAGATTAAGGTGCTCCTGTCAAAGAGCACCGAAACAAAGCAATAAACTCAATGGATAGATGTAATCCTCAAACTACGGACCATCCCCTTTGGTGTCCCAAGCTGTCACTTTTGGGATCGCCGGTTCCGAACCGTAATAGGTGCAAACAACTCATAGATAGGATCAAGAACACAAATATATTCATGCAAACACATATGGTTCAGATCTGAAATCATGGCACTCGGGCCCTAAGTGACAAGCATTAAGAATAACAAGTTGAAGCAAAGATGATAAACACCATAGTAGATGATAGGCAACATGCCCCCAACAATCTGACAAACTATTACATGATCTAACTCATCCAATCCCTACCACCCCCTTTGCCTACAGCAGGGGATTACTCACACATGAAAGGAGAAGTCATGGAGGGAGGATGGAGTGGTGATGATGATGACGATGGCGACGATCTCCCCTCTCCGGAGGCCAAATCAGCCTCCAGATTAGCCCTCCCAAAGAAGAACAGAGGGTGGCGGCGGCTCCGCCACGAAAACTGGGAAAAGAACTTCTGATCTGGGATTTCTCCGTCGCGAGCTAAAATACGGGTCAAAGTAGGGCACCAGGGGAGGTGGGGCCCACGCAGGCGGCCTCCCGGCGCGGCCAGGGGGTGGGCCGCGCCACCAGGGCACCTGGAGCCCCCTGGCCCCCCTCTGGCCCCTCTTCTGGCAACAGGTTCCTTCGGATGCATCGATTTTCTGTGATTTTTCGTGGAATTTTCTGAGATACCTAAAAATCCATTTTCCTGCACACAATAAAACCATACAAGCAGCTCTGCTGAAAACAGCGTCAGTCCGGGTTAGTTTAGTTCAAATCATGCAAGAATGAGGTCAAAACAATATCAAAAGTGTTTGGAAAAGTAGATACGTTTGAGACGTATCAGACGCGACCCCCTATGCAATTTTAATTAATTAATTAAGTTATTATTATGAGGCAAATTAAAACCAATGTTGGGCCTTGCTGGAGGAGTTTTATTCAAAGACGAACTGTCAAGGGGTCCCCATATACCCAACCGTGTAAGGAACGCAAAAATGAAGGAACATAATGCCGGTTTATCGGCTCCTAAGGTGCCAGGAGTGGAACAAAACACCGAGCAAAAGGCCAAGCCTTCCATCCATGCCCAGTATATAGGTGTGTTAATAATAATAATAGATATTGTGATATTCCAAAGCATCAAGTTCCAACATGGAACAATCTTCATCTTCACCTGCAACTAACAACGCTATAACAGGGGCTGAGCAAGCGGGTAACATAGACAAACAAAGGTTTGCTAGGAAGGTGTCAATGTTAGAGGTTTCATGGCAACAAGGAGAGGCTGACAATAATGATGGGTAGCGCGAGATGTAACGGTAGCATCGAGACAACTAAGCATGGCAATGATAGTAAAGGTATCCAAGGGTATGGTCATCTTGCCTGAGATCCCGCAAGGAAGAAGAACAGATCCATGAAGAAGATGAAGAAGAAGCCTTGAAGACGATCCATGAGTAGACGAACGAATCCTCACGATCGCAACGGAACAATCACTAACGAGAAGAAGCAAGTGATACGGTAAACACACAACACAAGAACATGACAATATGCTCAACCAAGTATGATGCAAGACAAGTCTATATATGATGCAATACATGGCAAGGTAGGAAGCACTCAAAAACAACACAAGTCTATATATGATGCAATATATGGCAAGGTAAGATGCAAGACAAGTCTATATATGGTGCAATACATGGCAAGGTAGGAAGCACCGAAAAACAACACAAGAACATGACAATATGCTCAAGCAAGTATGATGCAAGACAAGTCTATACATTATGCAATACATGGCAAGGTAGGGAGCACAGAAAACAACACAAGTCAACAAGTTTAAATGAGGTCGGAAACTACATATAACAAATCCGGTAAGTCCTCATATGCATAATTTGAAATTAGTTCAGATCTGAACAAACCTTAATTTAAAGTGGTTAAACAGCAAGTTAACATGCACCATGATGATCTACACAAAATTCTAGTCAATTTTCATATAAAGTTTGTTTAATTCGGAGCTACGGCCTAGAAGATATGAGCAAAACAAGACAAGCATGGCAATGGTGCAAGATGCACCCAAACATCAAGCAAACTCACTCCAAACACGTAAACAGCATGATATTATGATTCTACAAGCAAAATCACATAAGTTTCATATAGGATACACTCAAAACGGAGCAACGGGCTAAAAGATACACATGAAACAAAATATAACAACAAGCTGAAGTTAACAGCCACATAGCAACTTTGGAGCAAGGTAAATATAAGCTACATCACCCAAACATGGTAACAAGAAGGATTGATGTGAAGTAGACATGTTACTTAACAAGTAGGAACTTAGAACACACCCAAAAACTTGCTGGAACACATCTAAACAAGCATGGCAAGTTGCAATAAAATATTCCAGACTTAGCCAAAATCTGGGAAGGCAAAAACATCATCACGATGCTACCTTCGGTGGCACAAAACAACATGCATAACAACTCCACTAAGAACATAAAGAGAATGTACATGTAGTAGACATATCCTACAGCAAACAACTCCATTGGAGCAACTCCATAGGAGGCATGGATCAATAGCAACAAGCTCCACCAAATTGAACATGCTGATAAAAGCCTGACAGGCATAATTTATAGCAACTTGAGAGCAAGAAATAAATAAGCTACAGCAGGTCATATGAGAATGTAAGGGCGTGAAGGGATATACAATAACATGGACAACAAGACATGATCATTAGCCACTCCAAAACAAGCATGGATTTGACTAGGGCATCAAGGAAACATAGCATCAGGTTATAACAGATTCCAGACGCAGTTTTTTCACTAAGTATAAAACAGTAGTAACAACATGGCATTTTTGCAAGCATGTTTAAGTCACCTCAAGGCATATCATGGAAAGTTAAAAGCACCATAGCAAAGACCATATTATGGTGCTTCTAAAACATCTAGACATGTGGCATGAAGACAAACACCTCAATAGCAATGGACAAGTGAAATCAGCATCTCAAGACAAGTTTCAGCACCTAACAGCCAAATGCACTTTTGCAAATGAGATTAACATGGCAATATGGACTCAAACAAGCAAGCTACAGCAACCATCATGTAGTACACTTCATAATGAACATTTTGACATATCATATGCTTTATTTGGATAAACATGCACCAAGTTATCATATCTCAAACATGGCAACAAAATAACAAGTAACATCAATTTATAACAAGTAGCACTCTTGCAACAGAGATTAGAGCATCTAGATGAACTCAAACAAGCATGACACAATGGAACAAAGTGTAGAGCATATCACAACGATCATTTTGACATATCATTCACTCAATTTGGATCACCACACAAAAAGATATCACCATGCAAACATAGCAACATATTATGACGGCAAAATGACTTGGTAGATTTTATGACTTAGGAAAAAAACACACGGGCGTAAAATAACTAAGTGGCGCCCAGGCGAGGGATAGGGATGGACCTGAGCTCACCTAATGGGCTTCGGCCCAGGAAAGAAGGATGAGGCGGGCTGGACCGGGACTGAAGGGAGATGTGCCGGAGGGAGCCTGGGGCCCAGGAGGCGGCCTTGGGAAGATGGGCCGGCGCTGGTGCGTCCCAGGTACGAAGCGAGCGGACGCCCGTGCTGGGTCGTCGGGGTCGTCCTCCACCTCGCACGAGGGGAGGCAGGGTGGGGGACGCCGGCGATGGCGCGTCGGCTTGCCGGCGACACGAGCGCGACGGGGAGGCGCGGATCCGGGGGCGTCGGGCCCGGATCTGGCCGGAGGGAGTGGGGGCCCGGCCGGATCCGGCGGGTGGCGGTGCTTGGTGGCGCGCGGCGGCGGTTAGGGCGCGGCCCGACGGTGAGGTCGCCGGAGGCGGCGGGGGTGCGGCCCGGTGGCGCGGCGGCGGTTGCGCGCCCCGGCGGCCGGGGCTGGAGGCGGGCGGCGGAGACCTGCGTGCAGGCGGCGCCGGCGTTCGGGCCCGCGCGGGCCCGGATGGGCTCCACGGGCCGCTGCGGTGAGAGGTGGCTGGCTGGCCACGTGGCGGCGCGGGAGTGGCTGTGGGCGACGGTGGAGCTGATGTGGCGCGCTCCTATTGGCCGGAGTGAGGTGGAGGGGCGCTGGACATGTTCGGCGGCGGAACGGACATGTCCGGCTGCGCGGAGGGAGGATTTTTAGGGTTTCATCTGAGCGAAAATGGAGGGAGAGGCACATATTTATAGGTAGTGGGAGCTAGGAGTGTCCAAAAGAGGAGCGGTTCGTGGCCACACGATCGTGATCGAATGACCAAGAGCATGGAGGGGTTAGAATGGGCTTGGTGGGCTGTGTGAAAGGGGTGCTGGGCCAAAAGACAAAAGGCTTCCGGCGGTTAACGCGGTTAAACGTTGGGCTATCAAATGAGCTCCGAATGCGACGAAACTTGACAGGCGGTCTACCTATGCTATAATAAGACCACACACCAAGTTTCAACCCATTCCGAGAACGTTTTTCGGCCACTCATAAAATAAATCTTCGGAGGCGCCGTGGGTGCGTGGAAGTGTGTCTGGGCTCAGAACGGACGACGGAGAGGACGGGCGGACTCGGGCGGATGCAAGTTTTGAAAACATGAGGATGCAAGCACACATGATGACATGGCAAAGATGCAACACGCAAGCAGATGACATGGCAACGACGACGAATAACTGGCTGACACCTGGCGCACCGGTCTTGGGGTGTCACAACACTCCCCTACTAACAAGAGATCTCGTCCCGAGATCTTAGGAACGAGACGGAATGGAAAAAGGAAGAACAAAGTTCTTCGAGGACAAAAGAGTGAAACCAAAGAACCTTGAGATGTAGAACAACGGGAAAGAAAGGATACAACGAAGATGAACGAGATTGAGAAGCTCCGTTACAAAAGAGAAACAAGGAACACAAGAGAGCCAAGGGGTTGAAAGGCACGAAACAAGAGTTGAAGGAACAAGAATGAATTCGAAACCACTACGGTTAATAAGAGAAATAAATGGATTTCCACGAAGGAATTCGGGCAGCACTCCGGCTGAAACTGAAAGAAATAGCACACCGGTTGAACATGAATGAAAGGACAAGAACTTGAGGAGATGAAATGATACTCGACGAGAGTAACAACACAATGCCTCCGGAAGAATTGAAAGAATGGAATAAAAAGAACGGATAATGGAACAATAAGTTCTACCACGAATGAATTTGAACGAGGATCTTCAAGAGGAAGACTTGAACGGAGTTGTTGGAAAAGTCAACAACAAAAGAATTAACTTGTTGTGGTCTTATGTAAACATCTCAAAAGTTGAGGTGAATTATGCCGCAGCCAAAAGATTGAACAGTTGAGATGAAGGAAGAAATGCAAAACTCCACTTCAAAAGAATACAGAAAATTATTTGCACCCAGGAAGCAAGAATAAGAATGCTTGAGCTGCTCCAGAAGAATCTTGATGAACATTTGAAGAATAAATTGAATCACGATGAACCACCATGAAGATCTCCGGTAACAAAAGGATGATGATATAGAAATGATGGATGAAAGGAATAAGATTAAGGCCTTGCGATGATTAGTCGGGGTTTCGACGAGAAACCGAGAAACTTGAACTCCGGAAAAGAAAAGATAAAACACTCGGGACTAGAATTTATTCATCAAGAATAAACTCGAAGGAAAGGATAAAATCAACTTGATGAAAAGAATAAGAATTATGTCATGCTTATCCTCCACCAATTAAATTGATGCGAAGCAATGGATTCGCATACTACTTATTCTCGATGAAATTGAATAAAGAGGGATATATCGCGAACTTGCGAAAATCTTCATGAAACACCGGTAGGATTGGAATAAAAATGAATTGATTGATATGATAGCACTGGAAAAGAACTCTTGAGCGAACCACCGTAAGAATTGAAGTCGAGTGAAGAAAATGAACGAATCACCGGGAAGAATTAAAATCGACTGATGAAAAGAACATACCACCGTAAAGAAATGAAATTAAGTGAATGTGATGAATCGCCGGGAGAATAAGCACTTGAGGAACTTAGAATGACGAGAACAAAGAGAACATGAACTGATTAAAGAATACTTGAACGAAGCACCGGATGAATGTGAGACGAACGAAGAGGCATCAATGAAGAATATTTGGAGGACGAAGTTGAAAACTGAGAACCAAGAAATCTTCTGAAATAATGGCCTTCGGAGGAACACAATGAAAAGAATTCATGAAACACTCCGGATGAATGAAGAGAAGAAAGGTTGAACCAACGATGAAAAGAATTAAAAACGATCTTGGAGAAGACATATGACTGATGTAATCCATACTTACGTCACAACTGAAAGAGTTTCGAAACACTCCGGGAAATTAGAAGAGTCAGGTAAGATCCTAGGGAAGACCTGTGGATATGAGCCCACCGAAGAGAAAACTTCGTTGAAAGATCGAAAGGAGATGAAGCACCGGAACGATTGAAAGACTCGAGTGAGGTGACAACCTCGAATTAATTGGGAGACAGATGATACTCCTGAGATTTCTTCGGAAATCCGGAATAATAAAATGGCGAGAGACGAACGAGCAATTGGAAACATTTGAGCAGAGGGAAAAGAATATGAAGAACACCGGATACTAATAGAATTGGAACGACCGGAGAAGAAAAGAAATGAAGAATATCAAACAATAGGAGAATTTGTCGGAGAATAAAGGAGATGAATGATGACGAACTAGACGAGAATTCACCAGTTGGAATAACTGAGGAAAGAATGCAAAGGATCCAAACGAGTAGGAAGGATACTCGTTTAAGGACTTCGGTCCCGAGAAGAAAAAGGTTGGGAGGGCAGGAAAAAGAAAGTCCACTTCGGATGGGGAAAACAATGTCGGTAGGATTGAAAAGAACTGAGGGTTGAACTTGCAAAGAAGAAGAGGGTTGAATCCACTTGACAAGAGATGCACCAGATGAAAGAACTAACAACGCAACAAACAAACAAAAAACTAACCACGTGATCCTAAAAAAATTTGAAGGGAAGAGGAGTAATTCAAAACACCTACGTCAAGATTCCGCACCAGAGCGACGAAGGGACTGAGGAGTAAAAAGAATTCCTACTCTCCGATATAACTAGACTCCGAAAAAGTTTTGCTAGACTCAACAACGGCCAAGCTACGGTCAATTAAGGGGGCTTCGATGGTCGGTCGAGGCTCTGATACCAACTTGTCATGCCTAAGATGCGATTCTATCCCGATCTCGTGACACTTACGTGATTGGGGCACAACCGCATTTCGGGCGCTTAGCAAGATGGATATCATTACATCATACCATTACATACATGCATGGGGAATACAACAATACATACAAGTCACATGAATACAACAACATCAATACAAAGTATCCGACTATGGATACGAACATGAAAAGCTCAATGACATCCATCTGCTATCCCAGGCTGCCGACCCGGAACCTAACCCAAGACTGAAGAATAAGAAGAAGAAGAAGAAGAACTCCAACAAAAGAACATCGCTCTCATGTCAAGACATCGGAAACCTGCACCTGCAACGGTTGTTGTAGTATCTGTGAGCCACGAGGACTCAGCAATCCCATAACCATGGTAACAAGACTATCAAAGCTTAATGGGTAGGAAGAGGTAAAGTGGTGAGGTTGCAGCAGCGGCTAAGCAAATATATGGTGGCTAACTTACGAGTACAAGAATAAGATGAGCATCTACGCAAAACGGTCGCAAACTAGTAGTGATCGCTAAAGATCCCGAACTACCTACGAGTCAAACATAACCCCACCGTGTTCTCTTTTCAAAGTGAAAAGAGACAGTCACGGTTACTCACACAGTGGTGTGCTTTACTTCGGATCCTCTGTCAAGTTTTCTACAACCGGACATTAACAAATTCCAATCTTCCACATAACCGCGGGCACGGCTTTCGAAAGATCATAACCCTGCAGGGGTGTCCCAACTTAGCCCATCACAAGCTCTCACGATCAGCTGAAGTAATAATAATTATTACCCCTTATCTTAGGGAAATCCCATCCGGCTCGGCATCCCGGTGCACAAGACATTTCAATAATGGTAAAACAAGTCCAGCAAGACCTCCCGGCGTGCCGACACCCTAATGGTAGCCGCGCGCATCTCGTCTCAGGCCACGTCCGGATGAGCACTACGTACAACAACCGAAGACCCCAGATAACTGGGTGGCGCCGCAAGTGGCTCTAGTTTGGGACCAACACCATCAGCACTGCCCCCCTACTATGTAGAAGAATACTCGAGGACGCGACCCCCTATGCAATTTTAATTAATTAATTAAGTTATTATTATGAGGCAAATTAAAATCAATGTTGGGCCTTGCTGGAGGAGTTTTATTCAAAGACGAACTGTCAAGGGGTCCCCATATACCGAACCGTGTGAGGAACGCAAAAATCAAGGAACATAATGCCGGTTTATCGCCTCCTAAGGTGGCATGAGTGGAACAAAACACCGAGCAAAAGGCCAAGCCTTCCACCCATGCCCAGTATATAGGTGTGTTAATAATAAATTAATAATAATAGATATTGTGATATTCCAAAGCATCAAGTTTCAACATGGAACAATCTTCATCTTCACCTGCAACTAACAACACTATAAGAGGGGCTGAGCAAGCGGGTAACATAGCCAAACAAAGGTTTGCTAGGAAGATGTCAAGGTTAGAGGTTTCATGGCAACAAAGAGAGGCTGACAATAATGATGGGTAGCGCGACATGTAACGGTAGCATCGAGACAACTAAGCATGACAATTATAGTAAAGGTATCCAAGGGTATGGTCATCTTGCCTGAGATCCCGCAAGGAAGAAGAACGGATCCATGAAGAAGACGAAGAAGAAGCCTTGAAGACGATCTGAGAGTAGACGAACGAATCCTCACGATCGCAATGGAACAAGCACTAACGAGAAGAGGCAAGCGATACGGTAAACACACAACACAAGAACATGACAATATGCTCAACCAAGTATGATGCAAGACAAGTCTATATATGATGTAGTACATGGCAAGGTAGGAAGCACTCAAAAACAACACAAGTCCATATATGATGCACTACATGGCAAGGTATGATGCAAGACAAGTCTATATATGATGCAATACATGGAAAGATAGGAAGCACAGAAAAACAACACAAGAACATGACAATATGCTCAAGCAAGTATGTTGCAAGACAAGTCTATATATGATTCAATACATGGCAAGGTAGGAAGCACAGAAAACAACACAAGTCAACAAGTTTAAATGAGGCCGGAAACTACATATAACAAATCCGGTAAGTCCTCATATGCATAATTTGAAATTAATCCAGATCTGAACAAACCTTAAGTTAAAGTGGTTAAACATCAATTTAAGATGCACCATGATGATCTACACAAAATTCTAGTCAAGTTTCATATAAAGTTTGTTTAATTCGGAGCTACGTCCTAGAAGATATGAGCAAAACAAGACAAGCATGGCAACGGTGCAAGATGCACCCAAACATCAAGAAAACTTACTCCAAACACGCAAATAACATTATATTATGATTCTACATGCAAAATCACACAAGTTTCATATAGGACGCACTCAAAACGGAGCAACGGGTTAAAAGATACACATGAAAGAAGATATAACAACAAGCTGAAGTTAACAGCCACATAGCAACTTTGGAGCAAGGTAAATATAAGCTACAACACTCAAACATGGTCACAAGAAGGATGGATGTGAAGTAGACATGTTACTTAACAAGTAGGAACTTAGAACACACCCAAAAGCTTGCTGGAACACATCTAAACAAGCATGGCAAGTTGCAATAAAATATTCCAGACTTAGCCAAAATCTGGGAAGGCAACAACATCATCATGATGCTGCCTTCGGAGGCACAAAACAACATGCATAACAACTCCACTAATAACATAAAGAGCATGTACATGTAGTAGACATATCCTACAGAAAACAACTCCATTGGAGCAACTCCATAGGAGGCATGGATCAATAGCAACAAGCTCCACCAAATTGAACATGCTGATAAAAACCTGACAGGCATAATTTATAGCAACTTGAGAGCAAGAAATAAATAAGCTACAGTAGGTCATATGAGAAAGTAATGGCATGTATGGATAGACAATAACATGAACAACAAGACATGATCATTAGCCACTCCAAAACAAGCATGGATTTGACTAGGGCATCAAGCAAACATAGCATCAGGTTATAACAGATTCCAGACTTAGCAGTTTTTTCACTAAGTATAAAACAGTAATAACAACATGTCATTTTTGCAAGCATGTTTAAGTCACCTCAAGGTATATCATGGAAAGTAAAAGCGCCACAGCAAAGACCATATTATGGTGCTTCTAAAACATCTAGACATGTGGCATGAAGACAAACACCTCAATAGCAATGGGCAAGTGAAATCAGCATCTCATGACAAGTTTCAGCACCTAACAGCCAAATGCACTTTTGCAACAGAGATTAACATGGCAATATGGACTGAAACAAGCAAGCTACAGCAACCATCATGTAGTACACTTCATAATGAACATTTTGACATATCATATGCTTTATTTGGATAAACATGCACCAAGTTATCATATCTCAAACATGGCAACAAAATAACAAGTAACATCAATTTATAACAAGTAGCACTCTTGCAACAGAGATTAGAGCATCTAGATGAACTCAAACAAGCATGACACAATGGAACAAAGTGTAGAGCATATCACAACGATCATTTTGACATATCATTCACTCAATTTGGATCACCACACAAAAAGATATCACCATGCAAACATAGCAACATATTATGACAGAAAAAGGACTTAGCAGATTTTATGACTTAGGAAAAAAACCCAGGGGCGTAAAATAACTAAGTGGCGCCCAGGTGAGGGATAGGGATGGACCTGAGCTCACCTAATGGGCTTCGGCCCAGGAAAGAAGGACGAGGCGGGCCGGACCGAGGCTGAAGGGAGATGGGTCGGAGGGAGCCTGGGGCAGGAAGTAGCCTGGGGAAGGTGGGCCGGCGCTGGTGCGGCCCAGGCACGAAGCGAGCGGACGCCCGTGCTGGGTCGTCCTCCACCTCGCACGAGGGGAGGCAGGGTGGCGGACGCCGGCGATGGCTCGGCGGCTTGCCGGCGACACGAGCGCAACGGGGAGGCGCGGATCCGGGGGCGTCGGTCCCGGATCTGGCCGGAGGGAGTCGAGGCCCGGCCGGATCCGGCGGGTGGCGGTGCTTGGTGGCGCGCGGCGGTGGTGAGGTCGCGACCCGGCGATGAGGTCGCCGGAGGCGGCGGGTGTGCGGCCCGGCAGCGCGGCAGCGGTGACGCGCGCCGGCCGCTGGGGATGGAGGCGGGTGGAGGAGACCTACGGGCAGGCGGCGGCGGCGTTCGGGCCCGCGCGGGCCCGGATGGGCTCCGCGGGCCGCATCGGTGAGAGGTGGCTGGCTGGCCACGTGGCGGCGCAGGAGTGGCTGTGGGCGGCGGTGGAGCTGATGTGGCGCACTCCTATTGGCCGGACTGAGGTGGAGGGGCGCTGGACATGTTCGGCGGCGGAACGGACATGTCCGGCTGCGCGGAGGGAGGATTTTTAGGGTTTCATTTGCGCGAAAATGGAGGAAGAGGCACATATTTATAGGTAGAGGGAGCTTGGAGTGTCCAAAAGATGAGCTGTTCGTGGCCACGCGATCGTGATCGAACGGCCAAGAGCATGGAGGGGTTAGAATGGGCTTGGTGGGCTGTGTGAAAGGGGTGCTGGGCCAAAAGACAAAAGGCTTCCGGCGGTTAACGCGGTTAACCGTTGGGCTATCAAACGAGCTTCGAATGCGACGAAACTTGACATGCGGTCTACCTATGCTATAATAAGACCACACGCCAAGTTTCAACCCATTCCGAGAACGTTTTTCGGCCACTCATAAAATAAATCTTCGGAGGCGCCGCGGGCGCGTGCAAGTGTGTCTGGGCTCAGAACGGACGACGGAGAGGACGAGCGGACTCGGTCGGATGCAAGTTTTGAAAACATGAGGATGCAAGCACACATGATGACATGGCAAAGATGCAACACGCAAGCAGATGACATGGCAACGACGACGAATAACTGGCTGACACCTGGCGCACCGATCTCGGGGTGTCACAACAATAATTCCCATGTGTCCTCGGAAGCGCTTTCCTTTATATAAGAGTTTGTCCAGACTTGTCGTTTGCTACAAAAAGGATTGGGCCATATTGCTGCACCTTTTTACTTTTATTACTTGTTACTCGTTACAAATTACCTTATCACAAAACTATCTGTTACCGATAACTTCAGTTCTTGCAGAGAATACCTTATTGAAAACTGCCTATCTTTTCCTTCTGCTCCTCGTTGGGTTCGACACTCTTACTTATCGAAAGGACTACGATAAATCCCCTATACTTGTGGGTCATCACCCTACCAAATTCACTCGATTACATGATAAATATAATCAAACCCCATCACCGTCCAGCAAGCCTACAAAGGAATTACTCACTCTCGGGGGCGAGCATCATGAAATTGTGATGAAGAAGGGTTGATGATGATGGCGATGAATCCCCCTTTCCAGAGCCCTGAACGGACTCCAGGTCTGGCCTCCCGATGAAGAACAGGAGGTTGCGGTGGCTCCATATCGTAAAACGCGATGAAACTTATTCTATTATTATTTTTCTCAGGAAGACATAATTTATAGACTTGAGATTAGGGTCATCGAAGCCACGTGGGCCCCACAAGGCAACTAGACACGCCGGGGGGGGGATGGCCGCACCCTGTTGCCTTGTGAGCAACAGGTGGCCCCCTCTAGTGGGTCTTGGCTCCAGTATTTTTCATATATTACATATAAAATCTCGAAAAAGATTCGTCCAATTCCGAGACTTTTATTTCTGACCAAAAAACAACAACATGGTAGTTCTGCTGAAAACAACATCAGTCTGGGTTAGTTTCATTCAAATCATGGAAATTAGAATTCAAAACAAGAGCATAAGTGTTTGATAAAGTAGATACGATGAAGATGTATCAGTTCTAGATCCAATTGTGGGGGCTACCACCTGTTGCGTGTCTTGTAGGACAGAGGCGACAGCCTCAACATCATCTTCACCAAGACCCTAGAAAAGATGAAGGTCTCGCTGTCCAGCCTACAAATGCCAGACATAGGTTTTCACGGGGTAATACCGGTCCGCCCAATCTGCACTCTGGGATGGATCGAGCTCGAGGTCGTCTTTGGAGACAAACACAATTATCTAAGCGAAACCGTCCAGCTTGAGGCCGCCCACTTCTAGAGCGGCTACCACACGATCTTGGGCATGCCCACATATGTAAACATCATGGCGGTACCATCCTACGCATACCTACAGCTAAAGATGCCAGGCCCAAACAACACGATTACCATACGGGTAAAGTCAGAAAAGGCCTACGAAGTAGAGGTGGCCAACAAGGAGCTTGCCGAGGCAGCTCTGGCTTCAGTTGCGCTCGCTAGAATGAAAAGATGGATAGGGCCGCAAGAGGTTGAGATCTCAGAGATGTTGGGAAACGTATCATGCAATTTAAAAAAAATCCTACGCTCACGTAAGATCTATCTAGGAGATACGTAGCAATGAGAGGGGGAGAATGTGTCTATGTACCCTCGTAGACCGAAAGAGGAAGCGTTTGACAACGCGGTTGATGTAGTCGAACTTCTTCTAGCTCCGAGCGATCAAGCACCGAACGTACGGCACCTCTGAGTTCTGCACACGTTCAGCTTGATGACGTCCCTCGTCCTCTTGATCTAGTAAGATGTCGAGGAAGTAGATGAGTTCCATTGGCACGAGGACATGGTGACGGTGATGGTGAAGTGATCCGCGCAGGGCTTCACCAAAGCACTGCGAGAATATGATTGGGGGTGTAAACTGTGGAGCGGGGCGCCGGACACGACTAAATATTGATGTTGTGTGTTCTAGGGCGCCCCCCACATATATATATATATATATATATATATATATATATATATATATATATATAGGTGGGAGGGAGAGGGAGGCAGCTAGGGTGCGCCCCAAGTAGGATCCGAATCCTACATGGGGTTTCCCCAAGTGGCGCCCCCTGCCTTTTTCCATTGGAGGTAAAGAGGGAAGAGGGAAGATAGAAGGAAGGGGGAGGACCCCCACTTCTCCTTCTCCTATTCGGCCTCCTGCCATAGGGGGCACACCACCCCTTTTGGGCTGGGGTTCTTGTAACTCCCAAGATGCGTTTATATCTCCTACGTGTCGAGGCACGACTAAGAGGCATAATCGCATTTTGGTACGATCGCAGGATGGTTATCTTCATACATTCCCATGTACAAGAACAAAGGGGAAAATACATAGTTGCCTTACACTCGCCACTTCACACAATAAATAAATAAGTCATACATTCATCCAAGTACAATCATATGTCCGGCTACGGACAAATCCAAATGAAAAGAAGATAACCACCCACTATGCCCGATCAGCCCTAGTGGGAACCACTACTGATCGTCGTGATATGTCACGTACATACGCCCACGCTCCTCATCGAACTCCCACTTGAGTTCCTGGACATCACCTGAATCGTACTCGGTTGTACCTGTACAAGTGTTTGTAGTAACCCGTGAGTCACGAGGACTCAGCAATCTCATTCCCGGGTATCAAAACTATCAAAGCCTTAGCGTAACGAGAAAGTGTATAAGTGGGCTGCTGCAAGCGCTAAGCGTAGATGAGGTGGCTAGCTTACGTAACTTCAGAGCAAGTAGAGAAGTGAAAGCCATCGGTCGTGAACTAATCATGATCACTAGATGATCTTGTCCACCTACGAGTCATGCATAACACAGCCGTGTTCTCTTCCCGAATTCCCTTGAAAAGAGACCATGACGACTACTCACACGATAGTGTATTATGTTTGAGTTATTGTCTCAAGTTATCAACAACTGGATAATAACAAACTCCAATCTGCCACATAACCGTGGGCATGGCTTTTGGAAGATCATAACCCTACAGGGTTGTCCCAACTTATCCCATCACAAGCTCTCGCGATCAATAGAGGTAAATCCTCTTATCTTAGGGACTACCCGATCAGACTCGGAATTCCGGTGTACAAGATTTTTCGACAATGGTAAAACAAGTCCAACAAAGCCTCCCGATGTGCCGACACCCAGATAGGAGCCACGCGTATCTCGTCTCAGCCCACGATCGAATAGGTCAGCCTACAGGTATATACCAAATAACCCGAGTTTCCCCGAGGCGGCCCCGCAGTCTGCCAAGTTTGGACCAACACTCATGAGGAGCACTGGCCCAGGTTGTTAATTAAGTCCTCGGGTGCTACCAGGTCCATATGCAAGTTTTAGTTATTAGGCAAATGGTAAAACCAATGGTGGGCCTTGCTGGACGAGTTTTATTCAAAGCGAACTATCAAGGGGGACCCATAAACCCCAACCGTGTAAGGAACGCAAAATCAAGGAACATAACACCGATTTATCGGTTCCTAATACGGCATGAGTGGAACAAAACACCGATCAAAAGGCCAACCCTTCCACCCATTGCCATAGATATAAGGTGCATTATTTAAATAATATATATTGTGTTATTACTTAAACCAATCCAACATGGAGCAAACCTCATCTTCACCTACAACTAGCAACGCTATAAGAGGGGGCTTGAGCAAAAGCGTAACTTAGCCAAACAACGGTTTGCTAGGAAGGTAGTTAGAGGTTTCATGGCAAGGTAGGGGTTGACTTGCAAATAGATAGGTATCGCGAAAAAGCAATAGAGCGAGGCAACTAGCATAGCAACAATAGACGTGATATCAAGGAATGGTCATCTTGCCTGGTAAGTCTTCGATGTTATCATGACCTTGCTCTTCGCAATCGTACTCAGCGGCTGTCTCGACCTCGGACTCGAACTCATCTCCCAGTGCTACCCAAACATAAACAAGCGTCCACATAAACACACATAGCAAGAAAAGAACACATGCTATGCAAGAGGAATGCAAGTATGATGCTACGGAGCTACCAGTAAGGAAGGAGATGAAGCCGGGAAGGACATGTGAAGGAATGATGGATGTGGGAAAGATCTTGGCAAACCAAGAATGCCACTGGATAGAATGGAAGATTTCGGTCAAAATTGATATAAGGATCATTAGGATCGGACGCACGGTTTGCAAATGACAAGCAAAACAAGATGCAATGCAAAACTGATGTTAACAACACCATGGCATCTTTGGAGCAAGGTTTAATTATGCTACAGCACCCAAACATGATATCAAAAGGCATGATGTGAAGCAGACATGATTCTTAACATATATAAACTCAGACCACATCGCACCCCTTACTGGAACACATTTTAAATAGCATGGTAAGATTCAATAAGTTAACAAGGTTTTCAAACTTAGTGAAATTCAATGGGCATGCAACCAGGAACAATATGTTGCTGCATTTGGAGGCACATAACAACAAGCAAAAAAATTATAACAAGCGTGAACATTACATGAGCATGGAGAAGACATAATATACTTCCAATTTATCCAAAGAAACAATTCATTCCATGCAAGGCTTGATTAACATGAGTTTTGCCAAATTGAACATTCTGTTAACAGGCTGATAGTTCAGATTTCAAGCATTTTGAGAGTAAGATAATAACAAGCTACAATAGGGCATATATGCAAACAAAGGCATGGATTTACAGACAATTACGTGGACATCAATACATGCTCACTCGTTATCTCAAAACATGCATGGAAAAGATTGTGGCATCAAGTTTACATGGCAACATGTTATAACAGATTCCAGACTTTGCAGTTTTTCACTAAGTGTAAAAGCAACATCAACAATGACATGGCATGTTTACAAGCTTGTTAAAGTCAACACAGGGCTTATTAGGAAAAACCAATTACACCACTTCACACATAACATGATTATCCTCCTAAAACATGTTGACATGATGCTTAAAAGAAAATCATACAAAATGCTATGAAAAAGACAAAACATCAAGTTATAACAATTTCAACATCATTACAGCAACAAGTAGTTTTGTAACAGGGATAACCATTTCATAATGCAACCTAACATGTATCCAAATGCATCTATCATGAAGAGCATCACAAGAAGAGCATTTTGACATATCATTGATACGTCCAAAATGCATCACTATTTTATATCGTAATTCATCCTTATTCATTGATATATTTCACATTACGATGATGTTCTTATGTTGTTTTGGCCTATTTTACACAGTTGGCAACTTTCCGGTGCCGAAGCAGCAGACGCAGGATTCAGCGGTAAAAAGTGGACGCTGAGTTGCTGAAGAAGAATACCTCCAAATTACCTGAAAATCGACGGAGGGTATTTTCCAGAAGGATCACGAAGATACGCAAAAGAGCAACCAGAGGTGGGCCACAGGGTGCCCAGGCGGCCACCTGGCGCGGTGATACGTCCAAAATGCATCACTATTTTGTATCATAATTTATCCTTATTCATTGATATATTTCACGTTACGGTGATGTTCTTATGTTGTTTTGGTCTATTTTACACAGTTTGCAAACTCTCCGATGCCGGAACAGCAGACGCAGGATTCAGCAGTAAAAAGTGGACGCTGAGTTGCTGAAGAAGAATACCTCCAAATTACCTGAAAATCGACGGGAGTTATTTTTCAGATGAATAACGAAGACACGCAAAAGGGGAGCCAGAGGGGGGCCACAGGGTGCCCAGGCGGCCTGCTGGCCCCCCCTGGCCGCGCCGGGGGGGGGGGGCGCCTAGAGCCCCTGGCCCACCTCCGGATGCCCCCTTTTGCATATATATTCTCCGTTCTCCGAGAACCCTAATAAGAAGACTTTTTACGGAGTTCCGCCGCCGCTTCGAGGCGGAACCCTACGGAGAAGAAAAGGGCATCTCCGGCGGGCAGATTCCGTCGGGGAGATCACCTCCCGAAAGGGGAGATCGTCGCCATCGTCATCACCATCGTCACGGGCATCATCGAGATCATCATCAACATCATCCCCAACATCAGCACCATCTCCATCTTCATCCAAATCTCATCTTACAATCACAACTCGTGTTGTAACTTGTACTACCTATCCTCTCTACTCCATCGGTGTTGATTACTACTTTGTGGTGAATGCTATTGAGTTTTGTTGGAGAAATATTATTATGTCCAGATTGTTTATCACATATTTATCCCCGCTGCTCATGGTCTCTTTTATGTCTCGTGAGTAGTTACCTTAGTTCTTGAGGACATGGGGAAAGTCTTGTTGTTAGTAGTCAAATGTTGTTGAAGTAATATGTGTTGTTTGATACTTAAGTTGCGTTGCCATTCTACTAGTGGTGTTGTGTGAGTCGAACACCGAACACTTCGCCTTATTAAGGACCTAGGAGAATACATTGTGTATAAAGAATGCTTATGGTGGGTTGCCGGAGTGACAGAAACCTGAACCCCAGTTCGCACGCTTTTGCATAAGGGAATAATGGATCCTCGATTGTATTGCTATGGTTAGGCTTTTGCCTTAAATTCTATCTTGTATTTGCGGATGCTTGCAAGGTGTTTAATCATAAGAGTGCATTCATCTTAGTCTAGAGAGTGCTCTAGCATAGATCCACCTACTCAACACTTATCAACACATAACATAGTATCGATACGGAATATGGTGAAAGCACATGACTACCTCTCCCGTGTGTCCTCAGGAACGCTTTAGTCTTTATAAGTTTAGTTGCTAGGCCTCTCCTTTGCTAAGAAAGGATTGGGCCACTTGTTATTCTCAGCACCTTTTTTATATTACTTGCTTTTACTATCCTGTTGCATATACCGAGAAAACCCCTAAAAGTTATCTTTCAGTGCTTGCAGTAATTTCTTGCTCAGAATCGCTTATCAATACCTTCTGCACCTCGTTGGGTTCGACACTCTTACTTATCGAAAACGCTGCAATAGATCCCTTACGGTTGTGGGTCATCACGCGGCCCCCACCCTGGCCGCGTCGGGAGGGCGCCTGGAGCCCCTGGCCCACTCCAGGCTCCCTCCTCTGGCCTATATACTCCTCGTCATCCAGAAACCCTAAAAGAGTGAGAGTTTATGGAGTTCCGCCGCCGCTCCGTGGCGGAAACCTACAGAGAAGAAAAGCCATCTCCGGCGGGCAGATTCCGCCGGGGAGATCACCTCCCGGAAGGGGAGATCATCGCCATTGTCATCACCATCGTCACGGGCATCATCGAGATCATCATCAACATCATCCCCAACATCAGCACCATCTCCATCTTCATCCAATGTCATCTCATAATTGCAACTTGTGTTGTAATCCGTACTATCTATCCTCTCTACCCTATCGGTGTTGATTACTACTTTGTGATGAATGCTATTGAGTTTTGTTGGAGAAATATCATTGTGTCCAGATTGTTTATCATCCATCTATCTCCACTGATCATGATCTCTTTTATGTCTTGTGAGTAGTTACTTTAGTTCTTGAGGACATGGGAGAAGTCTTGTTGTTAGTAGTCATAAGATGTTGAAGTAATATGTGTTCTTTGATACTTAAGTTGTGTTGTTATTTTCCTAGTGGTGTTGTGTGAGTCGAACACTCAACACTGCGCCTTATTAAGGACCTAGGGGAATACATTGTGTACAAAGAATGCCTATGGTGGGTTGCCGGAGTGACAGATTCCTGAACCCCAGTTCGGACGCTTTTGCACAAGGGAACAATGGATCATCGATCGTATTGCTATGGTTAGGATTTTGCCTTAAATACTATCTTGTATTTGCGGATGCTTGCAAGGTGTTTAATCATAAGAGTGCACTCATCTTAGTCTAGAGGGTGTACTAGCATAGATCCACCCACTCAACACTTATCAACACATCACATAGTACCGATACGGAATATGGCGAAAGCACATGACTACCTCTCCCGTGTGTCCTCAAGAACACTTTAGCCTTTATAAGTTCAGTTGCTAGGCCTCTCCTTTGCTCAGAAAGGATTGGGCCACTGGTTACTCTCCAGTGCCTTTTACTTTGCTCGTTTTTACTTTCCTGTTGCTTATATCAAGAAAACCCCTAAAAAGTTATCTTTCAGTGCTTGCAGTTATTCTTTGCTCAGAATCACTAATCAATACCTTCTGCTCCTCGTTGGGTATACACTCTTACTTATCGAAAATGCTGCAATAGATCCCTTACGGTTGTGGGTCATCAAGTACCGTTTTCTGGCGCCGTTGTCGGGGAGTGTAGCGCTATTGGTAAGTGAAGCTGGTAAGGAAGTTTTTATATTTCTGTTTTTATTTTGCTGTTGTTGCTCTTTGTCCTTATGGACAACCTTGCTATTGGATCGTTGCTTGTGGGAAGACGCCCCACATCTGTGGTGGTTGCTCCTCCCCCTACTGAAATTGTGCCCTATAAAATACCAGCTGGTATTATCGATTATGTTTTGGCTAATCGTTATGCAGGAGACAGACATCCCGGTGAACACTTGCTATATCTGTCACAACTATGTTCATTATTTAAGCTTGCAGGTGTATCAATGGAGTTTGTCATGAGGAAATTGTTCTCCGTATCGCTTATAGATAAAGCTTCAGATTGGTATAAGCTTCTCGATAACTCACACTTGCTTGATTGGCAAGAGCTTATGTCTCTCTTTTATACCAAGTTTTATCCTCTTCATGAAATTCATCGAGACAGGAACTATATCTATAACTTCAGGTCTCGTGACGGAGAAAGCATTGCTCAAGCTTGGGGGAGATTGAAGTCCCTAATGCTCAAATGTCCTATTCATGAGCTCCCCAAGAAAATTATACTTACAAATTTTTATGCCAGGCTTTCTCGTCAGGATAAGGAGATGCTGGATGCCTCCTCTAGTGGGGTATTTCAGACGAAGAGTGTTGAAGAAAGGTGGGATCTCATTGAAAGGATCCAGAGGAATACCGAAGATTGGGAAATCGATAAAGGTATTGAACCTGCTATAAATTATGAGCATGATTATATTGAGAGCTATGTGAAAACTGATTACTTCAATACCTTTTGCTCTAAGATTGGTCTTGATTCCCATCTAATGAATGATTTCTGTAAGGATTTTGCCTCTCGTTGATTCTTTTAAAAAGAAGAGAGATCAGCATCATGAACCTTTCAAAGAGTTACATGTTGATATTCATGTTGCTGACCCTATTTTGCCTGCAGTTATATATGAAAAGCCTCCTTTTCCCGAAAGGATAAGGGAGCACTCTCTTGTGACAGGCATAATAAATAAAAGTGAGAGAAGAATTGATGAGCCTGAGGACCAGATCAAGGTCGATCCTCAAGTTGCATTGGTTAAAGACCTTGTTACTAATGATGTTTTGGATTCCAATGTAAATTTTTGTGCTGTTTCCACTAACCTTGTCACAGCCAAGAATAAAGGCCCAATTTCAGGTACTCCAGTAGTATCTGTTAAAATAGGAGATCACAATTATTATGGGCTATGCGATTTGGGATCGAGTGCTAGTGCTATCCCCTATTCACTTTATCAAGAGATCATCGGTGAGATTTCACCTTGTGAACTTGAAGAAGTTCATGTTACCATTCATCTTGCAAACAGAGCAACTATCTCTCCTATCGGAATTGTGAGAGACGTTGAAGTCCTATGTGGAAAGGTAAAATACCCTACCGACTTTATAGTACTTGGTTCAGTGAGGGACAATTTTTGTCCTATTATTTTTGGTAGACCTTTTCTCAGAACTTGTGGAGCTATAATAGATTGCAAGAAAGGTAAAGTTTCTGTTGAATTCAACGGTGAGCCATATGAATTTAACTTTTCTAAGTTCTCTAAGCAGCCTCGTGGTACCGATTTACCTAGTGATGATAAAATTATTGAAAGTATTGCTTCTATTGCTATTCCCCCTAATGATCCTTTGCAGCAATATATGGAGGACCACGAGAATGATTTGCATATGCAGGAAAGAAATGAACTAGATGAAATATTCTTGAGACAACCTGCTATCCTGAAACACAACCTTCCGGTTGAACCTTTGGGAATTTTATCAAAACCAAAAGAAGAGCCGGTGTTCGATCTTAAACCTCTTCCCGATACGCTCAAGTATGCTTATTTAGATGAAAAGAAAGTATATCCTGTTATTATCAACTCTAACCTTTCAGGATATGAAGAAGAGCGACTATTGGAAGTACTTCGTAAACACCGAGGTGCAATTGGCTATACCATTGATGACATTAAGGGGATTAGTCCATCTATCTGTCAACATACTATCAACCTTGAGCCCGATGCTAAACCAGTTGTTGATCATCAACGACGGTTGAACCCGAAGATGATGGATGTTGTAAGAACTAAGATTCTCAAGCTTCTACCGCAGGTATTATCTACCCTATAGTTGATAGCAAGTGGGTAAGCCCGGTACATTGTGTTCCTAAGAAAGGAGGTACAACTGTGGTTCCTAATGATAAGAATGAACTAATACCTCAGAGAATTATTATTGGATATAGAATGTGTATTGATTATAGGAAGCTGAACAAGGCAACCAGGAAGGATCACTACCCGTTGCCGTTCATCGACCAAATGCTTGAAAGGAGACAAACTTCTCATATGAGACTGGAGAACCCCTTCCATGGAAGCGCTTCGCCGAGGACTACGTGATCAACGTCAACAAGAATGAGGAGTGAAATCTCCTTGGGTAATGGCATCCCCTTGGCTTGTTCCAAGCTTGGGGGAGTGCCCGGTATCTTTATCTTTATCTTTTGTCTTTTAGAGTCAAGTAGAGTCGTATCATGTCTAGGGAGGTTATTATACGAAATAGGTGTGAGCATTGAGGTCTATCACTCCTTCTGTGGAGAGATTGTATCCGTGAGTGTGGAGTCGTCTATGATGGAATATTAATGAGAAGTCTATTGGTTCCTTTGCTGCACTTGGTATTCTCTTCACGCAATCGACCTTATATGATGATTCTTATGGGGAGTATTAACCTTATATCAGGTATGGCTTTGAAAACTTTATTTAATCTTGGCAAACATAGCTTTGGTCATAACAACAAGCATGATTTTCTTAAAGTAGCGACATAGCCAAAACCTTTATGTTATTATGCTTGAAGTGTTATGCTGACAAGGAAGACAACTTGATGTGTTATGCTTATTTTAATGTTTATGCTTTATATTGCTTTGCATCTTAGTCATCATCAATTGTCTGTTCTTTCAAAGCCTTTGCTAGCCTAAACTCTGCACTAAGCGGAATTCTGCTTGTGCATCCATACCCTTAAACCAATGCCTTCCATATGAGTCCACCATACCTTCCTATTCGTGGTATTCCACTACCACCTCCTAAAGTATAGAATTTATGTGTTATCCTTAAATGTTCAAAATCTTCTATTTTGTGCCCCTGTTTTAGCTCATGAGGAAGAAGTAGTTAATTCATGATCTTTTTAAGTTGGACAAGTTTTACCCCGGGATTGCATGTCTAATCTGCAAACCCCTAATACGAGGAGGAACTGGCATGAGTGCGCCTAGCTCATAAAAGATAATACAACAAACAAACCCTCTTTCACGCTTTGTTCATGAGAAATCAGAAAACTTTGGCAGTGATAAACAAAGGAGATTAAGGGGATGTGATCGTCCCCGTGCGGGAGCCGTTCCTCGAAACTTGTCCAGTTTGAGAAGTAATTGAGTTATCTATTAGCATTCGTTAACAAATCATGCACCTCTCAAAACTTGTTTTCATTCTGTTTGATTTAAGGATAGCACATGAGTTTTCCCTACTTCCCTAGAGCAGGGCCTATCTCTTAGTTTTAGGTTGAGTCAGTTATTCCTACTTCCTTCTATTCTTAAAGAGAGCAGACATTTGATGTTGACGAGGATTCATTCATATAAAGTTGCATTAAGATTTGTCATATCATATCCTTGTTGACATTATCATTTGATAAGTAAGTTGTTTGTCAAGCCCAGCTAAAGCAAACATCTTCCTTTGTGTTAACACTTTCACTTCTTGCCTAATAACATGTTCTTTCAAAAGCTTCAATTAATCTCACCAAAACATAAAAAGAAAGAGCAAAAGTAAAAGCTATTAGTTGTTCTTTGACCAAAGGACATGTTTGCCATGATTTGATGAGTTTCCTTAGCCCTACTTTCGATTATAAGTGTTACCACTCTTTTATAAGGGCCTTATGAGTTGAAGATTGCTGTTGAGGATAATTGAGTTTGGTGAAGAAACTGTGATGCTTCTTGTCTGTATTCTATTTATCGACACTTCACTCTCTAAACTTGTGGACAGGTTTACCGAGCTCAGTATTCGCTTGGGGACAAGCGAGGTCTAAGCTTGGGGGTGTTGATACGTCCAAAATGCATCACTATTTTATATCGTAATTCATCCTTATTCATTGATATATTTCACATTACGATGATGTTCTTATGTTGTTTTGGCCTATTTTACACAGTTTGCAACTTTCCGGCGCCGAAGCAGCAAACGCAGGATTCAGCGGTAAAAAGTGGACGCTGAGTTGCTAAAGAAGGATACCTCCAAATTACCTGAAAATCGACGGAGGGTATTTTCCAGAAGGATCACGAAGATACGCAAAAGAGCAACCAGAGGGGGGCCACAGGGTGCCGAGGCGGCCACCTGGCGCGGCCCCAACCCTGGACGCGTCGGGAGGGCGCCTGGAGCCCCTGGCCCACTCCAGGCTCCCCCCTCTGGCCTATATACTCCTCGTCATCCAAAAACCCTAAAAGAGGGAGAGTTTACGGAGTTCCGTCGCCGCTCCGTGGCAGAAACCTACAGAGAAGAAAAGCCATCTCCAGCGGGCAGATTCCGCCGGGGAGATCACCTCCCGGAAGGGGAGATCATCGCCATCGTCATCACCATCGTCACGGGCATCATCGAGATCATCATCAACATCATCCCCAACATCAGCACCATCTCCATCTTCATCCAATCTCGTCTCACAATTGCAACTTGTGTTGTAATCCGTACTATCTATCCTCTCTACCCTATCGGTGTTGATTACTACTTTGTGATGAATGCTATTGAGTTTTGTTGGAGAAATATCATTGTGTCCAGATTGTTTATCATCCATCTATCTCCACTGATCAGATCTCTTTTATGTCTTGTGAGTAGTTACTTTAGTTCTTGAGGACATGGGAGAAGTCTTGTTGTTAGTAGTCATAAGATGTTGAAGTAATATGTGTTGTTTGATACTTAAGTTGTGTTGTTATTTTCCTAGTGGGGTTGTGTGAGTCGAACACTCAACACTTCGCCTTATTAAGGACCTAGGGGAATACATTGTGTACAAATAATGCTTACGGTGGGTAGCCGGAGTGACAGAAACCTGAACCCCAGTTCGCACGCTTTTGCATAAGGGAACAATGGATCATCGATCGTATTGCTATGGTTAGGCTTTTGCCTTAAATACTATCTTGTATTTGCGGATGCTTGCAAGGTGTTTAATCATAAGAGTGCACTCATCTTAGTCTAGAGGGTGTACTAGTATAGATCCACCCACTCAACACTTATCAACACATCACATAGTACCGATACGGAATATGGCGAAAGCACATGACTACCTCTCCCGTGTGTCCTCAAGAACACTTTAGCCTTTATAAGTTCAGTTGCTAGGCCTCTCCTTTGCTCAGAAAGGATTGGGCCACTTGTTACTCTCCAGTGCCTTTTACATTGCTCGTTTTTACTTTCCTGTTGCTTATATCAAGAAAACCCCTAAAAAGTTATCTTTCAGTGCTTGCAGTTATTCTTTGCTCAGAATCACTTATCAATACCTTCTGCTCCTCGTTGGGTTCGACACTCTTACTTATCGAAAACGCTGCAATAGATCCCTTACGGTTGTGGTTCATCAATCATACACTTCATTTGGACCAACAAGCACAAAGATACACCATGCTAAACATGCACACATGATGTTGACAAACAGTAACATCACCAACAGTTTGGCAACAAATATTAAGACAACATGCTGAATCCTAAAATGCATGAAAACCATATCAACATGCAGAGCACTCCGAGGCGAACAAAACGGCATATCATACGCGCAAAACGGACCAACGGGCACGGAGTTATGGCATGGCATAGAGGGCATCATAATTATATGGATCAGGGACTTAGCCGATTTCTATACAAAAACAGAGGCGAGCGGGGGACACTAAAGCGCGCCCAAGGCGAGGCTTAGTGGGGGCAGCTCACCAGCTGGGCCTCGGCCAGTTTGGAAGGAGGGGCAGGTCGAGGCGGGCCGGCTAGTGCTAGGCCGGGGAGGACGAGGCCCACGTGGCGGGCTGCCGTCGTTCTCCTCCTGCCCGAGCACAGAGAGGCGGCGGCGCGATGAACTCCGGCGAGCGCGCGTGAGGAGGGTTCCGGCGCGGCGGAGCTCGATGGGAATGGATAGATTGGGGCGTGGGGGTCCCGGATCCGGCGAGGGTTGAGGTCCAGGGGGCCTCAACGTGGTCAACTCCGGCGACGTGCTGGTGTCCCTGTGTGAGAGAGAGCGCGGCTTGGTCAGGGAGAGAGAGAAGGAAGCAGGATGGGGCGGCGCGAGGCTCACTGGCGGCTGGTTATGCGGTGGCGGAGCGGGCGCTGGCATGGATCCGGCGAGGGTTGAAGGAGGCGGCGGAGCTCGGGATCCCGCAGACGGGCCTGGGAGCCGACCCGAGCCTGAGCGGGTCGCGGCCGGTCCTCGGTGGGGCGCGGCTGCGGGGAAGGGTGGAGGCGTGACGTAGCACACCCTGGTTGGCTACGGCGGCGCCTGGAGCTGAGTTGGTGGCCTAGGATTAGTCCGGTGACGTGGCTGGTGGCGGTGGACGCGTCGAGCGACGGGCGAACACGTCCGGCGGTGGAGGAGGAAGTAGGCTAGGGTTTTTACCCAAAAATTGTGTAGGAGGGTGTTGTTTTAAAGGTAGAGGGAGCTAGGAGAAGGTTATTGAGGTGCGATTTTCGCCCACACGATCGTGATCCAACGGCGAAGAGCATGACGGGGTTTTGGATGGGCTAGTGTGCTGGTGAGAAGGGGTGCTAGGCTAAAAGAGAAAGGGCTTCCGGCAATTAATGTGGTTAACCGTTGGCGCATCAAACGACCTCCAAATGGAACAAAATTTGACAGGCGGTCTACCAATGATATACCAAGACCACTCGACAACTCTCGGCCCATTCCTAGGATGTTTTTATCCCGCTCACGAAACAAGACTTGAGAGGTGCGACGGATGCCGTGTGAGAGAGTTAGAATCCGAAATGGACAACTAAGAGGATGGAGACGATGCAACTACTCATGGATGCAAGTGAGAATATGCCAATGCAATGCACACGATGGAAATGACATGGCAATATGAAACACATGCTCGAAGCAAAACTCAAAAGACCCGAAATGAAGGATCCCAAAATGGAATTGATTATGTCAAGGTTGAATACATTGCCTTATAGGGAATTGTTACATCTGGGGCGTTAAAAACTCTCCTCTACTACGAAAAGATGTCGCCCCGTGATCTAGGACTGAAAGAACTCCGGATATTCGGAACGGAGGTGATCCTGGCGTTCCAACGTAGCTTCTCGATCGATATGGTGTGACCACTTCACTTTCAGGAATTTGATTGATTTGTTGTGAGTCTTGCGGTTGGCCTCTTCAAGGATAGCAACGAGGTGCTCATGATAAGACAAGTCGGCTTGAAGATCAATTTCTTCGAAGGCGACGGTGCGCTCGGGCATCTTGAAGCACTTGTGGAGTTGTGACACGTGGAACACGCCGTGCACATTAGAGAAGTTTGGACGAAGCTCGTGCTGGTAGGCGAGGTCGCCTCTTTTTCCAACAATCTTGAAAGGGACCACGTATCTTGGAGCTAGCTTGCCCTTGATACCGAACCTCTGAGTGCCCTTCATAGGAGAAACACGGAGATATACATGGTCTCCCATGTCGAAAGCCAAGTCACGATGCTTGCCGTCATATTAGCTCTTCTGGCGCGATTGCGCAGCCTTGAGATTATCACGTATGACTTTTCACATTTCTTCGGCCTCTGAGATCAAATCATTGCCAAGGAGTTGACGTTCACCAGTCTCGAACCAGTTGAGAGGGGTACGACACTTTTTGCAATAGATAATTTCAAATGGTGCTTTGCCTAAACTTGATTGGAAGCTATTGTTGTTGGAGAACTCGGCAAATGGAAGATAGTCTTCCCATTTTATACCAAAGGAGATGACACATGCTCTGAGCATATCTTCGAGTATTTGGTTCACCCTCTCAACTTGACCACTTGTTTGAGGATGCAAAGCTCTGCTGCAGCGAATCTTGGTACCCATAGCTGACTGGAAGGAATCCCATAATTTGGAAGTGAACAAGCTTCCACGATCTGAGGAGATTACTTGAGGGATACCATGCAAAGAGACAATTCTGGAGGTGTATAGCTCTGCCAGTCGTGCTGCGTTGATGGATTCCTTGACTGGAAGAAAATGAGCCACTTTTGTGAGCTTATCAATGAACAAAAAGATAACGTTGTTTCCTCGCTTGGACTTGGGGAAGCCGGTGATGAAATCCATCTCAATGTGATCCAATTTCCACTCGGGAATAGGCAAAGGTTGGAGAAGTCCACCTGGACATTGATGCTCTGCTTTGACTCTGCGACAGATATCACACTCGTTCACGAATTGAGCAATTTGTCTTTTCATGCGAGTCCACCAATAGGATTGCTTGAGGTCATGATACATCTTGGAGCTGCCTGGATGTATCGAGAGAAGGGAATTATGAGCCTCATTCATTATGACCTTCCGTAGGTCACCTTTCGAAACCACAATCTGTTCCTCAAAGAATAAGGTGTCCTTGTCATCAATGCGGTAGCACATGTAATTTGGACTACCTTTGGCAATACCACGCTTCACTTTTTTCACCATAGCGTTAAGAAGTTGAGCTTCATGGATCTGATCTTCCAAGGTAGGAGCGACTTGAAGGTTGGTAGGAAATCCTTGCGGAACAGCTTGAAGGTTGAGTTTCTGGAATGCTTCACAGAGATCCGGTTGGAACGGTTTGATGATGAGACTGTTGCAATAAGCCTTTCTGCTCAAGGCATCTGCAATCACATTGGCCTTGCCAGGAGTGTACTCAATGCTTGGGTTGTACTCTTGAATCGTTTCGACCCAACAAGTCTGACGAAGGTTGAGATTTGGTTGTGTGAAGATATACTTCAAACTCTTTTGATTGGTGAAGATGTCAACATGCCTGCCAAAAAGAGGTGTCTCCATGTAATCAAGGTGTGGACAACTGCCGCCAACTCAAGATCGTGAGTGAGGTAGTTCTTCTCGTTTGGCTTGAGCTGCGAGAAGTGTAGGCCACTATCTTCTTCTGTTGCATAAGGACACCACCCAGACCTTGCAAAGAGGCATCGCAGAAGACTTGGTATCGTTTGTATTCATCCGGAGGAGTCAGAACTGGAGCTGAGACAAGATTCTCTTTGAGTGTATTGAATACTACACCACACCCAGGAGCCCAAGAATACTTGACATTCTTTTGCAATAGGTTGAACAGAGGCTTGCCAATCTTGGAGAAGTTCTCGACGAACCTTCTGCAATAGCTTGCAAGCCCGAGGAAGCTTTTGAGTTGCTTGACGTTTTGAGGAGGTTCCCATTTAACAATAGCTTCAACCTTCTCGGGGTTAACCGAAATGCCCTTGGCAGACATGATATGACCAAGATGGAAAACTTCATCAAGTTAGAATTCGCACTTTGAGAATTTTGCATAAAAGCGGTGCTCTCTAAGCCTGTCGAGAACCAAATGGAGGTGCTTCGCGTGGTCTTATTTTGTCTTGGAAAATACCAATATATCGTCGAGGTAGACGAGGACGAACTCATTGGTGTAGGGGTTGAATACGAAATGTATCATCCGAGAGAAGGTGGGAGGTGAATTTGCAAGCCCGGAGGACATGACTGTGTACTCGTAGGAGCTAAAACTTGTCCTGAAGGCGGTCTTGGGAATATCCTGCTCGCGGATACAAATTTTGATGGTAGCCCATTCGGAGATCAAGCTTCGAGAAAACCTTGGATCCTTTGAGATGCTCGAATAGTTCATTTATATTGGGGAGAGGATACTTATTCTTAATTGTCTTCTTGTTCAATGGACGGTAATCGGCGCATAGTCATTCCGTTCCATCCTTCTTCTTGACAAACAGAACTCCACAACCCCAAGGAGAAGAACTCGGTCCGATCAAACCCAAGCGTTCTTGCTATCCGAGTTGCTTCTTCAATTCCTTCAACTCTTTAGGAGAAAGTTTGTACGGACGCTGACAGGCTGGCTCCGTACTAGGTTCAAGTTCAATGACGAATTCAACTAGACGGTTGGGAGGCATCCCTGGCAATTCTTCAGGGAATACGTCTTCATATTCTCAAACCACCGGAATCTGGGATATGGCATTAATCTCGCCCTTGTCATTGAGAGAGAATAGCCTGATTGTGTTATGTCTAGCTGCGAAGATAATCACGTCTTCGGAAGGATGAGTTAGATTCACCTCTTTGTTTGCACAATCGAGAAGAGCATCGTGCTTAGAGGGCCAATCAATTCCAAGAATGAGGTCAATGTCCAAATTGCCGAGAACAACTGGAGAAGCTAGAAATGAATAATTGCCCATCTTGATACTCACATCTGGAGCTAATAGGCGGGAAGTCATGTGCTTGCACGGAGAAATAATTGCTAACTTCTTATCCAGATATGCCGAAGTGAAATGATGCTCGGAAAAGAATGGACTTGACATGAAACAATGCGATGCGTCAGAATCACACAATACTATTGCAGGAATTGAGTTAACTGGACGTGTACCCATGATCACTTGACAGGAATCTTCTGCTTGAGCTGAGTTCATTAGGTTGACTCTTGCATACGTGGGATTGTGCTTCACAATAGCATTGCTTGATGGCTTGATAGTAGGAGGAGGCGGAAGGCGCCTTTGGGTGCACTTGTTAGCATAGTGACCTTTATGACCACACTTGTTGCAAGTAACCTCACAGAGTGGCCGATGATAAGGACCGCTTGGCCTTGGCGCTTGAAACTAAGACTTGTTCTGGTTTCTTGGGTTGGCTGGGTGGGAAGATCTACGACCACCTGAGTGCTTGTTCTGACTTGGAGGACGGAACACTGGAGGTGGCGGAATCCAGAATTTCTGCTGCTTAGCAACCACATGTGAGGAAGAAGAAGAATGGACTGCATTTCTGATTCTTTTCTTTGAAGCCTAACACTTAAGCTGTGCAACTTCTATTTTGAGAGCCATGTTGTAGAATTGATCAAATTCGGCTCGCTCGAAGAGAGTGAGAGCAAGCTGGAGTTCATCTTTCAGACAACCTCGAAATTGGTAGATCTTGCTCTTGCAATCGGGAATGTCTTTCTTTGCATACCGGGCCAAATTCTGGAACTTGACATTGTACTGGTAGACAGACATGTTGCCTTGCTTGAGGTTGCAGAACTGTTCACGTATGCCTTCAATGACACTGGTAGGGATGTGGTGCGCATGAAAATCACGACAAAAGTCGGTCTAGCTGACCACTTGACCCTCCCTAGAGTCTTTGTATTGTCGCCACCAATCTGCAGCTTGGTTTTTGAGTTGGAATGCGGCAAACTTGACATAATCCTCAGGTCTGACATTGATGCACTCAAAATGCTTCTTGATGTCTGTGAGACAATCCTCGGCATCGAGCGGATCGACACAGTAGCTGAAGGACTTGGGTTGATTTGCAAGGAATTGATTCAGAGTAGCAAAGTGGGGCTTATTGTTTTGGTTGTTCTGAATAGCTTGAAAAGCTTGCATCATCTGAAGTATCATCTGAGTATTGGCGGCGGTGGCTTGCATGACAGCCCGCCATGCCTCGGGCAGAGGAGGAGAGGATAGTGGTTGTTCTTCCTCAAACTCCGGCTTCTGGTTGGGAACTCTTTTGAGTGCCATCCTAGAGATGACGACAACCGTTAGAATCCCAATTGCAAGATAGATAAGCTGGATCGAAGGCTAGACATGTTGCAACATAAATCTTCACAAAATCATTCGAACAGAGCAATGAACGAATGAATTCCATAAGCTTAAATGACACATCAACTTGTTGAGAAGACACGTGAATGAGATTGAAGAATAAACCAACAAGGTAACAGCTGGAACAAATACATGATAGAGGTTTTGTCCAAAATTTTCGTGATGAAGCCCCCTGGGCACGACGTTACAAAGGACATTGCATCCCTGAATCGACATAGCCAAGGATTCTTTAAGATGCAACCCCCAGTGTAAAATCGACCATGACAAACGAACCACTAAACGTCGAACCCCAACCTCATATCATGCATTTGTTGCAAGATTACCTAAGAGCTACTTGAATTCCCCCTATTAATTCCCAAAACTTTCTACTTATGGAATCTGGTGTTGGGGATACAGGGGAAGAAATATATCTCACCCAACTAACAATACCTACATCCAGTTGTATCCATCTGTCAACACATATCCAGGCACCTTAGGAAACCGTGTACCTCAGACCTTCGAAAAGCATCCGCAATACTAGTTGTGGCAATACTCCCGAACTATCCCCCCAGTACTGGGTGACGTCGGCGTTATCTCACCACCATACATGCATAGAAGCGTTTTTTATGTCAGACACCTCTAGTATTCTGGAACTGTAACGATACACATTGCGATGAAAAGAACTCAGAGCTCAACTCCCCGGGACTAAGCCTAAACTGACGGGAGGCACCAAGACAAAATTCTACTCACAAAGATATCGGAACGATCCCAACAATACTCGCGTCATCCTAAAAAAATTAGTGGAAAAAAGGGTAGGAAGTCAAAACTTCTACGTCAGGAGTCCTCACTAGAGCGACGAAGGGGATAAGGAGAAAAAGAATTCCTATTCTCCGATATATATAATCCTAAGACTCAAAACATTCTTTTAAAATTCTAGACTCAACATCGGCAGTGGTTCGATCCAGCAGGGGCTCCTAGGTCAGGGAAGGCTCTGATACCAACTTGTAATGCCCAAGATGTGAGTATATCTCCTACGTGTCGAGGCACGACTTAGAGGCATAATCGCATTTTGGTATGATCGCAAGATGGTTATCTTCACACGTCCCCATGTACAAGAACAAAGGGGAAAATACATAGTTGGCTTACTATCGCTACTTCACACAATACATAAATAAGTCATACATTCATCTAAGTACAATCATAGTCCGGCTATTGACAAAACCAAATTAGAAGAGATAACCACCCACTATGCCCGATCAGCCCTAGTAGGAACCACTACTGATCGTCGAGATATTTCACGTACATACGTCCACACTCCTCATCGAACTCCCACTTGAGTTCCTGGCCATCACCTGAATCGTACTCGGTTGTACCTGCACCTGTGTTTGTAGTAACCCATGAGTCACGAAGACTCAGCAATCCCATTCCCGGGTATCAACACTATCAAAGCCTTAGGATAAGGAGAAAGTGTATAAGTGGGCTACTACAAGCGCTAAGCGTAGATGAGGTGGCTAGCTTACGTAACTTCAGAGTGAGGAGAGATGTGAAAGGCATCGGTCGTGAACTAAACATGATCACTATATGATCCTGTCTACCTACAAGTCATGCATAACCCAGCTGTGTTCTCTTCCCGAACTCCCTCGAAAAGAGACCATCACGGCTACTCACACGGTAGTGTATTATGTTTGAGTTATTGTGTCAAGTTATCTACAACCGGATATTCACAAACTCCAATCCGCCACATAACCGCGGGCACGGCTTTCAAAAGATCATAACCTTGCTGGGGTGTCCCAACTTAGCCCATCACAAGCTCTTGCGATCAATAGAGGTAAATCCCCTTATCTTAGGGACTACCCGATCAGACTCAGAATCCCGGTGTACAAGTTCGACAATGGTAAAACAAGTCCAGCAAAGCCTCCCGACGTGCCGACACCCCAATAGGAGCCGCGCATATCTCGTCTCAGGCCGCGATTGGATAGGTCAGCCTACAGGTATATACCAAGTACCTCGGGTTTCCGCGAGGCGTCCCCGCAGTCTGCCCAGTTTGGACCAACACTCATGAGGAGCACTGGCCTGGGTTGTTAATTAAGTCCTCGGGTGCTAGCTGGTCCCTATGCAAGTTTTAGTTATTAGGCAAATGGTAAAACCAATGTTGGGCCTTGTTGGAGGAGTTTTATTCAAAGCGAACTATCAAGGGGCGCCCATAAACTCCAACCGTGTAAGGAACGCAAAAATCAAGGAACATAACATCGGTTTATCGGTTCCTAAGGCGGCATGAGTGGAACAAAACACCGAGCAAAATGCCAAGCCTTCCACCCATTACAATGTATGTAAGGTGCATTATTTAAGCAATAGATATTGTGTTATTCCCAAAAGCAATCCAACATGGAGCAAACTTCATCTTCACGTGCAACTAGCAACACTATAAGAGGGGGCTTGAGCAAAACCGCAACTTAGCCAAACAATGGTTTGCTAGGAAGGTAGTTAGAGGTTTCATGGCAAGGTAGGGGCTGACTTGCAAATAGATAGGTATCGCGACAAAGCAATAGAGCGAGGCAACTAGCATAGCAACAATAGAGGTGGCATCAAGGAATGGTCATCTTGCCTGGTAAGTCTTCGGTGTTATCATGACCTTGCTCTTCATAATCGTACTCAATGGCTGTCTCAACCTCGGACTCGAAGTCGTCTTCCGGTGCTACCCAAACATAAACAAGCGTCCACATAAAAACACATAGCAAGAAAAGAACACATGCTATGCAAGAGGAATGCAAGTATGATGCTACAGAGCTACCAGTAAGGAAGGAGATGAAGCCCGGAAGGACATGTGAAGGAATGATGGATGTGGGAATGATCTTGGCAATCCAAGCATGGCACTAGATAGAATGGAAGATTTCGGTCGAAATCGATATAAGGATCATCAGAATCGGACGCACGGTTTGCAAATGACAAGCAAAACAAGATGCAATGCAAAACTGATGTTAACAGCAACATGGCATCTTTGGAGCAAGGTCTAATTATGCTACAGCACCCAAACATGATATCAAAAGGCATGGATGTGAAGCAGGCATGATTCTCAACATATAGAAACTTAGAGCACAACTTACTGGAACACATTTTAAGTAGCATGGTAAGATTCAGTAAGTTAACAGGGTTTTCAGACTTAGTGAAATTCACTGGGCATGCAACCAGGAACAATATGTTGCTGCATTTGGAGGCACATAACAACAAGCAAAAAAATTATAACAAGCATGAACATTACATGAGCATGAAGAAGACATAATATACTTCCAATTAATCCAAAGAAACAATTCATTCCATGCAAGGATTGATTAACATGAGTTTTGCCAAATTGAACATTTTGTTAACAGGCTGACTGTTCAGATTCCAAGCATTTTGAGAGCAAGATAATAACAAGCTACAACAGGGCATATATGCAAACAAAGGCATGGATTTATAGACAATTACACGAACATCTATACATGCTCACTGGTTATCTTAAAACATGGATGGAAAAGATTAAAGCATCAAGTTTACATGGCAACATGTTATAACAGATTCCAGACTTTGCAGTTTTTCACTAAGTGCAAAAGCAGCGGCAACAATGACATGGCATGTTTACAAGCTTGTTAAAGTCACCATAGGGCATATCAGGGAAAACCAATTACACCACTTCAAGCATAACATGATTATCCTCCTAAAACATGTTGACATGATGCTCAAAAGAAAATCATACAAAATGCTATGAAAAATACATAACAACACGTTATAACAATTTCAGCATCTTAACAGCAACAAGCAGTTTTGTAACAGGGATAACCATGGCATAATACAAGCTAACATGTATCCAAATGCATCTATCATGAAGAGCATCACAAGAAGAACATTTTGACATATCATACACTTCATTTGGACCTACAAGCACAAAGATACACCATGTTAAACATGCACACATGTTGTTGACAGACAACTAGAGTTGAAACGGTAACATCACCCACAATTTGGCAACAATTATTAAGACAACATGATGAATCCTAAAATGCATGAAAACCATATCAACATGTAGAGCACTCTGAGGCGAACAAACTGACATATCATACGAGCAAAACGGACCAACGGGCACGGAGTTATGGCATGGCAAAGAGGGCATCGTAATTACATGGATCACGGACTTAGCCGATTTTTGGAAAAAATAACAGAGGCGAGCGGGGGACACTAAAGCATTCCCAAGGTGAGGCTTAGTGGGGGCAGCTCACCAGCTGGGCCTCGGGCCCGTTTGGAAGGAGAGGCAGGTCGAGGCGGGCCGGGTAGTCCTGGGCCGGGGAGGACGAGGCCCACACGGTGGGCTGTCCTCGTTCTCCTCCTGCCCGAGCTCATTGAGGCGGTGGCGCGAGGAACTCCGGAGAGCGCGTGCGAGGGGGGTTCCAGCGACAGGCGCGGCAGAGCTCGATGGGAACGGATAGATTGGGGCGTGGGGGTCCCTGATCCGGCGAGGGTTGAGGTCGAGGGGGCCGGAGACGTGCTGGTGCCCCTGTGCGAGAGAGAGCGCGGCTGGGTCAGGGAGAGAGAGATGGAAGCAGGACGGGGCGGCGCGAGGCTCACCGGCGGCTAGCTGTGCGGTGGCGGAGCGTGTGCTGGCGCGGATCCGGCGAGGGTTGAAGGAGGCGGCGGAGCTCGGGATCCCGCAGACGGGCCGGGGAGTCGACCCGGGCCTGAGCGGGTGGTGCCCAGTCCTCGGCGGGCCGCGGCTACGGGGAAGGGCGGAGGCGCGACATGGCACGCCCTGGTTGGCTACGGCGGCGCCTATGGCTGAGGTGGCGGCCTGGGATTGGTCTGGGGACATGGCTGGTGGCGGTGGACGTGTCCGGTGACGGGCGAACATGTCAGGCGGCGGAGGAGGAAGTAGGCTACGGTTTTTACCCAAAAATTGTGGAGTGGGGTGCTGTTTTATAGGTAGAGGGAGCTAGGAGAAGGTTATTGAGGTGCGGTTTTTGCCCACACGATCGTGATCCAACAGCGAAGAGCATGAAGGGGTTATGGATGGGCTAGTGGGCTGGTGAGAAGGGGTGCTAGGCTAAAAGATAAAGGGCTTCCTGCGGTGAACCGTTGGGGCATCAAACGACCTCCAAATGGAATGAAATTTGACAGGCTGTCTACAGGTAATATACCAAGACTACTCGAAAACTCTCGTCCCATTCCAAGGATGTTTTTATCCCGCTCACGAAACAAGACTTGAGAGGTGCGACAGATGCCGTGTGAGAGAGTCAGAATCCGAAACGGACAACTCAGAGGATGGAGACGATGCAACTACTCACGGATGCAAGTGAGACTATGCCAATGCAATGCACACGATGGAAATTACATGGCAATATGCAACACATGCTCGAAGCAAAACTCAAAAGACCCGAAATGAAGGATCCTATCATGGAATTGTCATGGCAGATGTCCTTAGGGTGAGGACTTAGTCGCGAGGCCAACGCATCTATGTGGTAGATTGAGAGGGGTTGGGTGGAATCGAGAGACGCAACACAAGACAAGGATTTAGACAGCTTCGGGCCGAGGGAGACATCATCCGATAATAGCCGTATATGCTGTTTGTGGCTAGGTCTCATTATGCTCATGAGGGAGTCGCCGCATAAGCCAGCTCTCCTCTAGTTGTGTCTAGCCCTAGAGATTGTTTCGTTCTTACTTGTGAGAACTTGTCCCCCTCTTGGGGATCCCTGCCCCTCCTTATATATGTTGAAGGGGCGGGTTACATATGGAGTCCTAGTAGGATTAGGACTAACTTATCTTCTATTACAAACGGGATACAAGTCCGGGTCTTTCTTCCTTTACAAGAAATATTCCTCACGCCTTTCATCTTAAACCGGCCCACCACAGCATGAGCCGGCCTTCTGGGCCTTGGGCCTTGTTATCCATCTAAAACACCCACCGGGTCACAAATGACTCACCAAGCTCGTGAGTCGTCAGACCAGTGAACCGCCAGACTCGCAAGTCACCAATTCTCCGACGGGTTACCAATAAAATGCCAAGTCCGGCCGGGTCATACTTCCGGCCGGGTCATACCGCGGGGTATATCCCCGACATTAGCCCCTAGTTTAATTTGGATTTATCCATGTTAAACTGATCCTGTAAAATAAACACAAGAACAAACTTCACAGGTTGTGCTCCGGGTTAAATATTTTCCTGAACTAGCACATGATCATCCTTAAATCCTTATCATTTTCTCCTTGATATGTATCCATGATCTCATAGCAAATCTTCTTAACAGTTATGTTCAAACATTACAAATGCAAAAACTCCGGGCACTTCTTCTGAAAAATCCGGGTCAATAGACCAACTTCATAATCAATTTGCTGACGTTGGTTTCTCATAGAGAAATATTGTAAGAAATAATCCACTTGAGTCGGCTTCCAATGCTTAACAAAAAATGTTGGTCTTTGAAATACTCATCTGATATTCAGCTGGCTTGAAGATGTAGAACCTGCCGGTTTAACCTTGCTAAAATTGCCGGGTTATAAAAACTGATGATTCCGGGTTACGACTGTTGCCGACGCCGGGTCATAATTATTGGTGACGCCGGGTCATGATTGTTGCAAACACCTGGTCAATCTGGTTTACTCAATACTGAAAATTTGAAGATGTTTCTCCCTTATATCCATATTACCTGTAGCCCCAAGTGTCGGGTTGTCATGCTTGCAGCAACCTGGGACTTGTAATTGTCTGATGCCCATAAAAACTTCAACCAGTGTAGCCCCCAAGGGCCGGGTTATTATGCAATAATGAGTAGGGACTTTTGCAGATATGATCATGTAAACTTGAACAGCCACGTGTAGCCCCCAAGGGCCGGCTTAGTAAGATAATGCTAAGCTGGGACTTTATATATATTTATTTGAAAAGAACATCATATGATGTAACCCCCATCATGGGGCTTGAACGCACGTCCACAAGGTTAAGAGCTTTGTGCTTTACCAACTGAGAAGTGGACCCTTCAGTATAATACTTGTGTAGCTTGACCTGTTGATAGGAGCAATTGGTAGCCCTCAAGGGCCGGCTCATTACAATATGATGAGTCGGATCTTCAAAAAGGTGAGCACAAAATGACATTGCATTAGCCCCCAAGTGCCATGGTGCATTCTAGCATCGACATGGGACTTGCATATTTGACGCAATCTCAATTTGAATAATGTCGCCCCCAAGTGTCGGGTCGTAAGCCTGCAGTGACTCGGGACTATTCCTTCCATTGTAGAATAAATTATTTCCATTGATAGGATAATAGCCATTGCACGAAAGCGACTTTGAAAACCTGAATCAAAATACTGGTTATTGATAACCATAATAAAAATTCAGCCATGTTTGGCTATTAAAGATTTGAATAATATAATCTGGTTTGAAAACCGGTTCCTGCAATATAAACTAGTATATCTATGTATATATGATGCATGTTATGATGATGATGTAATGTATGATGATGTATGTGTATGATGCAATGTATGATGATGTATGATGCAATGTATGATGATGTATGATGCAATGCATGATGATGTATGTGTACAATAGAAAACTTCAATGAAACTAGCTGGAGCCACTGGAGTATCCTTGCTTTCTGTTGCCGGCTCTCACAGATACCCAATCGATATTTGAACCTAGATAAGTTCAGATATGATTTATCGAGGTACGTGGGGTCAGAGTTGCATCAAGCAAACATGCAGGTTTAACCAAGTTTCAAGGAAGGCGGCTTGGGAGCATGGATCTATCCTGAGTATCTGTAAACCGTGCTGTCACATGACAGCCAGGCATTTGAACCCTAGCAAGCTCAGGTCTTGGTCGAATACGCCATATAAGACTGATCGCCAAGAGTTCACCGGGTCAATCAGGATGACCTGATGGAGTTGAAGCAGCTGGGTACAGGTAGGATGACCCACATGTTATGTCCTCTTTGGTCGAATACACCTATGTTTGAACATAACCCGGTCAAATGGGTAGTAACGTTGGGTTCTCTTTGGTCGAATATGCCTATGTTTGAACAGGAAGCCCCCAAGTGACATACTTGCGAGAGATGGATATTCTTCTTGAGCCGGAATTAAAAAACCGGATTTGAGAGGTTTAGAGCCTTGTGAGAGATAGATTTCCCTTGAACCAGAAACTTTCTGAGGGCCCTTAAATTTTCATCGATATAGCAGTAATCTCCGGGGCCGGGTTATTTTTCCTTCCAATGATCCGGAGTTCTTGAATTTGCTGAAACCGACAAGACTTTGCTTTGTAGCCCCCGAGTCTTGAGACTACTCGAGGAGTTGGCTTGAGACTCTCCATATTTGACCATAGCATAAGGTGTCCATCATTGTTGTTGATAGCGCGATATGAATCCATAGAAAGTTGAGGTGACTGCGGCGGGCTATAAATGATCCTGTATGAGCCGTGTCACCAACTTGGAAAATGGTTCCTTCCAACTGGCTGATTTGAATTTAACCAAGCTGTAGTGACGGCGGCTTGTGTGCCTGCCCATTGAGCCATCCAGTGCAGACGGCGGCTGAAAATATATGGTAATTTGCTACAGACTTGTTGGAAGCAAAACGGGCTACCCAAGTAGTGACTGGCTCATAGTCAAAAAATAGCTCATGCACACAGGTGCGACCCGGTGTGTTGACGTAGACCAGGCCGCGAGAGACGAACGATAATGACAATTGTAGCATCAAAGGCGGTACAGACCGATGAGCCAGGCGCGACGCTGTAAGCCGGCACGGACGGATGAGTAAATCACCGGCTCTGTAAGCCGGGTGGTAGGGCGAGTCAATCGCAGGCGCTCTAAGCGGGGTGGATGGGCGAATTAATCGCAGGCGCTGTAAGCCGGGCGGACGGGTGAGTCAACCGCAGAAGCCAGGTGGACGGGTGAGTTACCCAGGTCATGTTGATGTGAACTGGTCTACAGAACGGCGGCTTGTAGCACTGTGCGAGTCAACAAGAGCGGCTCAGTGGCGGGTGGCTCAACGGCGACGGTTCTCCCGCACACATTGGTGAATGACATGCTACTATCTTTAACATGCAGTAGCACAAATGTCACACCAATAAATAATCATCCAAAAATACTATAGCAGTGAGATAATCTTCAGTCACACCGATAAATAATCCTCCAAAATATTGTAGCGGTGAGACAATCTTCAGTCACACTGATAAACAATTCTCCAAAATGCTATAGAGGTGAGACAATCTTTAGTCACACCGATAATAATCCTCCAAAATACTGTCGCGGTGAGACAATCTTTAGTCACACCAATAAATCAGCCATAGGGTTGCAGCCATGATGACAGAGGTGGCGTCTTAAAACACGACTCCGGGCGGCTCAGGAAGGATCCTCTGGGTCATGTTTGACCATTTTTTATGCAACTTGACTCTTTCTTTATCCCACCGGATTAAAAGTTTCCCCTCATTGGGTGCGTTAGCGAGTGAGGATGGAAACGGCAGATTAAGGCCACTAGGTGCGTCTTTGCAGTGAATAATTGTCCTGCATAAACAAGTACTACATACCAAGGCAAAGATAAACTGTTCTTTGATAAAAAAATAATATGTGATAATAAAACAAACTTAGATGGATATCACCTGATTCGCCCGGACAACAGATGAGTCGGCCGTGGTATTGTAAGGCAGCACGTATGGGCGAGTTAATCGCAGGCGTGGACAGACGAGTGAGCCACATAATGATGTAAACCCAGCAACGGGGGCAGCGACTTGCACGCGTATCCGTCGGGCGATTTATGGGAGCGGATGCGGCACCGGCTTGTTGATGTAGACCGGACCGCGGGAGAGGTGGCGTGCGCACGTCCATTGGCGAGGGAGTCAGCCGCGGTGTTGGAGACCAACGCGCGCGGGTGCGGACTGACGAATCGGCCGCAATAGTGGTAGCCAGCGCAGGCGCGAGAGTTGGCCACGACATTTAAACCGGCACAGGCGCGAGAACTGGTTTACTTTCCGGATGAATGCGGATACCAAGTTCATGTGCACACACACGCAATCCGGGTTCTAGCTGAAGTCTTTGGTCTTCACGCCTCTGCCCGTTTTTACTTTTGTATGCTCACGTGGACTAGCAGCAGAAAATTGCTTTGGAGCCTTTGTCTCGAGCGTGGAGCAGCAGTGCGATGCGCCGGAGAAGCCAAAAAACACTCGTCCTTTCCTTTCACGAGATCAACTCCTCGTGCTCTTTCCTTTCAATAGCTCATTTTTTTTATCCTTAGCACTACTAGTCCATGGTTGAAATTCTCTGGTAGTCTGGTTTGCCTTGATCGATGTGTAGCACATACGTGGATCTCCCTTCTGCAGGATTTCGCCTCCGTTGGTGCCTTACCCGTACACATAGCAGTGGGTAATAAATATTGTACCTTGACGTGACGAGTACTAGTTGAATTAATAGTACTTGAACCGATATAAACAACTTGTAGTAGAAATCGACCTTCGATTGAAAAAATAAGGACGGACGCGGCGCACGGACCAAAACGAAACGGCAGCCAGCTTTGGCGAGTTATTGATGGAAACATGACACGCCAAAGGAAAAAATAGGTCATAGAAGAAGATCGTGTTGGTGACTTGTAACTTTTTCCTGTTAACCTCGGCGGCTTAAGGTAGCACATAGGTGCACCCCTAATTCATTTGAACACCTCAATCTCAAAGATCTTGAACTCTTGACTGATGGACTTGAAACATATGCAAATCCTTCTAAACCGGTTTCTCTTCATCTGGAAAATTATGAACTTCTCAATCCCTGAAAAAGAATCCCTCCAAGAAGTCATCACCATCATGCGGAAGCCCCACGGTGGGCGCCAACTGTCGTGCAATTGTCACGGCAGATGTCCTTAGGGTGAGGACTTAGTCGCGAGGCCAACGCATATATGTTGTAGCTTGACAGGGGTTGAGCGGAATCGAGAGACGCAACACAAGACAAGGATTTAGACAACTTCGGGGCCCGGGACACATCATCCGGTAATAGTCGTACATGATGTTTGTGGCTAGGTCTCATTATGCTCATGAGGGAGTTGCCTCATAAGTCGGCTCTCCTCTAGTTGTCTCTAGCCCTAGAGATTGTTTCTTTCTTAATTGTGAAAACTTGTCCCCCTCTTGCGGAGCCCTGCCCCTCCTTATATATGTTGAAGGGGCGGGTTACATATGGAGTCCTAGTAGGATTAGGACTAACTTATGTTCTATTACAAACGGGATACAAGTCCGGGTCTTGCTTCCTTTACAAGAAATATTCCTCACGCCTTTCATCTTAAACCGGCCCACCACAGCATGAGCCGGTCTTCTGGGCCTTGGGCCTTGTTATCCATCTAAAACACCCACCGGGTCACTAATGAGTCACCAAGCTCGTGAGTCGTCAGACCAGTGAACCGTCAGACTCGTAAGTCACCAATTCTCCGGTGGGTTACCAAGAAAACGCCAAGTCCGGCCGGGTCATACTTCCGGTCGGGTCATACTTTCGGCCGGGTCATGCTGCGGGGTATATCCCCGACAGATCCCAAAATGGAATTCATTATGTCAACGTTGAATACATTTCCTTATAGGGAATTGTTACATCCGGGGCGTTAGAAACTCTCCTCCACTACAAAAAGATCTCGTCCCGAGATCTAGGACTGAAATAACTCCGGATATTCGGAACGGAGGTGATCCTGGCATTCCAACGCAGCTTCTCGATCGGTATGGTGTGACCACTTCACTTTCAGGAATTTGTTTGATTTGTTGCGAGTCTTGGGCTCGGCCTCTTCAAGGATAGCAATGGGGTGCTCATGATAAGACAAGTCGGCTTGAAGATCAATTTATTCGAAGGCGATGGTGCGCTCGGGCATCTTGAAGCACTTGCGGAGTTCTGACACGTGGAACACGCCGTGCACGTTGGAGAAGTCTGGAGGAAGCTCGAGTTGGTAGGCGAGGTCGCCTCTTTTCCCAAAAATCTTGAAAGGGCCCATGTATCTTGGAGCTAGCTTGCCCTTTATACCAAACCTCTGAGTTCCCTTCATAGGAGAAACACGGAGATATATATGGTCTCCCATGTCGAAAGCCAAGTCACGATGCTTGCCGTCATAGTAGCTCTTCTTGTGCGATTGCGTGGCCTTAAGATTATCACGTATGACTTTTCACATTTCTTCGTCCTCTGAGATCAAATCATTGCCAAGGAGTTGACGTTCACCATTCTCGGACCAGTTGAGAGGGGTACGGCACTTTCTGCCATAGAGAATTGCAAATGGTTCTTTGCCTGAACTTGATTGGAAGCTATTGTTGTAGGAGAACTCGGCAAATGGAAGATAGTCTTCCCATTTCATACCGAAGGAGATGACACATGCCCTGAGCATATCTTCGAGCATTTGGTTCACCCTCTCGACTTGACCACTTGTTTGAGGATGGAAAGCCGTGCTGAAGCGAATCTCGGTACCCATAGCTGACTGGAAGGAATACCAGAATTTGGAAGTGAACAAGCTTCCATGATCTGAGGAGATTACTTGAGGGATACCATGCAAAGAGACAATTCTGGAGGTGTATAGCTCTGTCAGTTGTGCTGCATTGATGGATTCCTTGACTGGAAGTAAATGAGCCACTTTTGTGAGCTTATCAATGACCACAAAGATAACGTTGTTTCCTCGCTTGGACTTGGGGAAGCCGGTGATGAAATCCATCTCAAGGTGATCCAATTTCCACTCGGGAATAGGCAAAGGTTGGAGAATTCTAGCTGGACGTTGATGCTCTGCTTTGACTCTGCAACAGACATCACACTCATTCACGAATTGAGCAATTTCTCTTTTCATGCGAGTCCACCAATAGGATTGCCTGAGGTCATGATACATCTTGGAGCTTCCTGGATGTATCGAGAGAAGAGAAATATGAGCCTCGTTCATTATGACCTTTCAGAGGTCACCTTTTGGAACCACAATCCGTTCCTCAAAGAATAAGGTGTCCTTGTCATCAATGAAGTAGCACTTTTACTTTAGAGTACCTTAGGCAATACCATGCTTCACTTTTTGCACCATAGCATCAAGAAGTTGAGCTTCACGGATCTGATCTTCCAAGGTAGGAGCGACTTGAAGGTTGGCAGGAAATCCTTGCGGAACAACTGATGACCCTCAACCGTAAGGGATCTATTGCAGCGTTTTTGATAAGTAAGAGTGTCGAACCCAATGAGGAGCAGAAGGTATTGATAAGCGATTATGGGCAAGGAATAACTGCAAGCACTGAAAGATAACTTTTAGGGGTTTTCTTGATATAAGCAACAGGAAAGTAAAAGCGAGCAAAGTAAAAGGCACTGGAGATTAACAAGTGGCCCAATCCTTTTTGAGCAAAGGAGAGGCCTAGCAACTGAACTTATAAAGGCTAAAGTGTTCTTGAGGACACACGGGAGAGGTAGTCATGTGCTTTCGCCATATTCCGTATCGGTACTATGTGATGTGTTGATAAGTGTTGAGTGGGTGGATCTATGCTAGTACACTCTCTAGACTAAGATGAGTGCACTCTTCTGATTAAACACCTTGCAAGCATCCGCAAATACAAGATAGTATTTAAGGCAAAAGCCTAACCATAGCGATACGATCGATGATCCACTGTTCCCTTGTGCAAAAGCGTGCGAACTGGGGTTCAGGTTTCTGTCACTCCGGCAACCCACCGTAAGCATTCTTTATACACAATGTATTCCCCTAGGTCCTTAATAAGGCGAAGTGTTGAGTGTTCGACTCACACAACACCACTAGCAAAATAACAACACAACTTAAGTATCAAACAACACATATTTCTTCAACATCATATGACTACTAACAACAAGACTTTTCCCATGCCCTCAAGAACTAAAGTAACTACTCACAAGACATAAAAGAGATCATGATCAGTGGAGATAAATGGATGATAAACAATCTGGACATAATGATATTTCTCCAACAAAACTCAACAGCATTCACCACAAAGTAGTAATCAACATCGATGGAGTAGAGAGGATAGATAGTATGGATTACAACACAAGTTGCAATGATGAGATGAGATTGGATGAAGATGTAGATGGTGCTGATGTTGGGGATGATGTTGATGATGATCTCGATGATGCCCGTGATGATCCCTACCGGGAGGTGATCTCCCTGGCGGAATCTGCCCGCCGGAGATGGCTTTTTCTTCTCTGTAGGTTTCCGCCACGGAGCGGCGGCGGAACTCGGTCAAAACTCCCTTTTTTAGGGTTTTTGGATGACGAGGAATATATATGCCAAAGGGGGTAGCCGGAAGTGGGCCAGGGGCTCCAGGCGCCCCCCGGTGCGGCCAGGGAGGGGCCCGCGCCAGGTGGCCGCCTGGGCGCCCTGTGGCCCCCTCTGGTTGCTCTTTTGCGTGCCTTCGTCATCCGTCTGGAAAATACCCTCCGTCGATTTTCAGGTAATTTGGAGGTATTCTTCTTCAGCAACTCAGCGTCCACTTTTTACCGCTGAATCCTGCGTCTGCTGCTTCGGCACCGGAAAGTTGCAAACTGTGTAAAATAGGCCAAAACAACATAAGAACATCATCGTAATGTCAAATATATCAATGAATAAGGATGAATTACGATATCAACACCCCCAAGCTTAGACCCCGCTTGTCCCCAAGCGAATACTGAGCTCGGTAAACCTGTCCACAAGTTTAGAGAGTGAAGTGTCGATAAATAGAATACGGACAAGAAGCATCACAGTTTCTTCATCAAACTCAAATATCCTCAACAACAATTTTCAACTCATAAAGCCCTTATAAAAGAGTGGTAACATTTATAATCAAAAGTAGGTCTAAGGAAACTCATCAAATCATGGCAAACATGTCCTTTGGTCAAAGAACAACTAATAGCTTTTACTTTTGCTCTTTCTCTTTATGTTTTGATGAGATTAATTGAAGCTTTTGAAAGAACATGTTATTAGGCAAGAAGTGAAAGTGTTAATACAAAGGAAGATGTTTGCTTTAGCTAGGCTTGACAAACAACTTACTTATCAAATGATGATGTCAACAAGGATATGATATGACAAATCTTAATGCAACTTTATATGAATGAATCCTCGTCAACATCAAATGTCTGCTCTCTTTAAGAATAGAAGGAAGTAGGAATAACTGACTCATCCTTAAAACTAAGAGATAGGCCCTGCTCTAGGGAAGTAGGGAAAACTCATGTGCTATCCTTAAATCAAACAGAATGAAAACAAGTTTTGAGAGGTGCATGATTTGTCAACGAATGCTAATAGATAACTCAATTACTTCTCGAGCTGGACAAGTTTCGAGGAACGGCTCCCGCACGGGGACGATCACATCCCCTAATCTCCTTTGTTTATCGCTGCCAAAAGTTTTCTGATTTCTCAGGAACAAAGCGTGAAGGAGGGTTTGTTTGTTGTATTATCTTTTATGAGTCAGGCGCACTCATGCCAGTTCCTTCTCGTATTAGGGGTTTGCAGATTAGACATGCAATCCCGGGGTAAAACTTGTGCAACTTAAAAAGATCATGAATTAACTACTACTTCCTCATGAGCTAAAACAGGGGCACAAAATAGAAGATTTTGAACATTTAAGGATAACACACAAATTCTATACTTTAGGAGGTGGTAGTGGAATACCACGAATAGGAAGGTATGGTGGACTCATATGGAAGGTATTGGTTTAAGGGTATGGATGCACAAGCAGAATTCCGCTTAGTACAGAGTTTAGGCTAGCAAAGGCTTTGAGAGAACAGACAATTGATGATGACTAAGATGCAAAGCAATATAAAGCATAAACATTAAAATAAGCATAACACATCAAGTTGTCTTCCTTGTCAGCATAACATTTCAAGCATAATAACATAAAGGTTTTGGCTATGTCGCTACTTTAAGAAAATCATGCTTGTTGTTATGACCAAAGCTATGTTTGCCAAGATTAAATAAAGTTTTCAAAGCCATACCTGATATAAGGTCAATACTCCCCATAAGAATCATCATATAAGGTCGATTGCGTGAAGAGAATACCGAGTGCAGCAAAGGAACCAATAGACTTCTCATTAATATTCCATCATAGATGACTCCACACTCACGGATACAATCTCTCCAAAGAAGGAGTGATAGACCTCAATGCACACACCTATTTCATATAATAACCTCCCTAAACATGATACGACTCTACTTGACTCTAAAAGACAAAAGATAAAGATAAAGATACTGGGCACTCCCCCAAGCTTGGAACAAGCCAAGGGAATGCCATTACCCAAGGAGATTTCACTCCTCATTCTTGTTGACGTTGATCACGTAGTCCTCGGCGAAGCGCTTCCATGGAAGGGGTTCTCCAGTTTCATATGAGAAGTTTGTCTCCTGAATCCTGCATGCAGCACCCATACCCATGCGCATAAACCTTAGTTCATACTCACAGTTCTGGTGATGTAGATCATAAATTTTCCCTTGGAGCTCTTCAATTCTTTCTTCAGATGCGGTGATGCTTTTCCACATCTCCTTCATCTCCTTCAGGAAGTAGGTCTTCAGCTCATTGATGATGTCAAAGTTAGCTTCAACACCACGCTCGATCATCTTCTTGTACTTGAAGACTTCTTGCTCCACTTCTTCTAGCCTGGCCTGGATGCTCCCCTCCTTGATAGGTCCCTTCAGATCTTCTTGATGGAGGACACCGTCCTCCATCTGAACAACCTGAGGGTGCTTCTTCACCTCAGTGAGGTAAGGGTTGATGACGTTGACGACGAACTTGTCCTTGGGGGAACTTGGGGAAGCCATGGCAACTAGGTCTAGCTAAAAGATTTCTTGGCAGAAACAGATCGAAAAGAAAACACACGAAATCGTGAGATACGTTGCCGGAACAATCTGGGCAAATATATAGCAAAAATTTCTGCACAGAAAGGAAGGTAACAAGCTAAAGCGGGGTCGGAGGCGGACTCCTGGGTGCCCAGGCGGCCTCCCGGCGCGGCCAGGGGGTAGGCCGCGCTAGGGGGGCGCCTGGGCCCCCTGGAGCTTGTCTCCGGTTCCACTTGGGCTTAGAATTTTACTAATTTTGCAAAAACTCATAATATGGAACTTTTATGGCAATTCGCGATGTTTCCTTACCGTAATGCATACCTTTTCTTATTCTGCTTCTGCTGGTGTCTGAAACAGGGTTGCAACATGTTCTTCGTGAGTTGTTGTGTATATCGTATTCACATCAACATTGACAGGGTCTCCTGCGATGTAATGCTTAAGTCTTTGCCCATTCACAACTTGAGGTTTGGTGCCTTCAAAATTGTTAATCTTGATTGCACCAGACCGATAGACTTCTTCAATATGAAATGGCCCTTCCCACCTGGAAAGTAGTTTGCCTGGAGAAAACCTGAAACGGGATCTAAACAACAAAACTTTATCACCAACATTAAATTCACGTTTCAGAATTCTCCTATCATGCCACTTCTTTAACTTTTCCTTGAACATTTTAGCGCTCTCGTAAGCTTCACTTCTCCACTCATCTAGAGAAGTCAAGTTCATGAGACGCTTCTCACGAGCTAACTTTGGGTCAGCATTAAGCTCTCTAACAGCCCAGAAAGCTTTGTGCTCTAATTCTAATAGCAAATGGAAAGCCTTGCCATAAACCATCTTATAGGGGGACATGCCCATGGGGTTTTTGTAAGCAGTTCTATATGCCCACAAAGCATCTCCTAACTTATTTGACCAGTCCTTTCTATTTCTATTAACTGTCTTCTGCAAGATCAACTTGATCACTCTATTGGTGAGCTCAACTTGGCCACTAGTTTGAGGATGGTACGGTGAAGCAATTCTATGATTGACATCGTACTTGGCTAAAGCTTTTCTAAAAGCTCCATGCATGAAGTGTGATCCTCCATCAATCATGAGATATCTAGGTACACCAAACCTAGGGAAAATCACATCTTTGAGCATTTTCAAAGATGTCTTGTGATCAGCAATTTCAGTGGGGATTGCTTCAACCCACTTGGTCACATAATCAACAGCTACTAAAATGTGAGTGTACTTGTGCGAAGAAGGAAAAGGACCCATAAAATCAAAGCCCCAGCAATCAAAAGGTTCAATCACTAGTGAGTAATTCATAGGCATCTCATTCCTTCTACTAATGTTACCAACTCTCTGACATTTATCACAGGCTAAAACATAGTTTCTAGCATCCTTAAAGAGAGTAGGCCAATAAAAACCTGATTGAAGAACCTTATGTGCGGTCCTTTCACCGGCATGATGTCCTCCATAGGGACTATCATGACATTATCTGAGAATGTCCTTCTGCTCATGTTCCGGTATGCATCTTCTCACGATCCCGTCTGGACCTTCTTTGAAAAGATGTGGGTCATCCCAAAAGTAGTGCCTCAAATCATGAAAGAACTTCTTCCTTTGCTGAAATGTTAAACCTGGAAGCAAATACTTTGCAACGATAAAATTATCATAATCTGCAAAAGAGATTGTACTTTTACAACGGCAAGTTGCTCGTCTAGAAAATTGTCGTTGACTAGGATGGGATCATGCGGTATATCTTCCATCCTTGAAAGATTGTCCGCCACCGGATTGTCTTCTCCTTTCCTATCAACAATCTGCAAATCAAATTCTTGAAGAAGGAGTACCCATCTAATAAGCCTTGGCTTGGCATCCTTCTTTGTCATAAGGTACTTAATGGCAGCATGGTCAGTATGAATAATAACTTTGGAATCAACAATATACTGCCTAAACTTATCACAAGCAAACACTACAGCTAAGAATTCCTTCTCAGTAGTAGCATAATTCTTTTGAGCACTATCAAGGGTTTTACTAGCATAATGTATAACATTCAATTTCTTATCAACCCTTTGCCCTAAAACAGCTCCAACAGCAAAATCACTAGCGTCACACATAATCTCAAAAGGTAAATTCCAGTCAGGTGGTTGTACTATAGGAGCGGTTGTTAAAGCTTTCTTGAGAACTTCAAAAGCCTCCTTACAATCTTCATCAAATACAAAAGGAGCGTCCTTCTGGAGAAGATTAGTGAGGGGTCTCGAAGTCTTAGAAAAGTCTTTAATAAATCTTCTATAGAAACCAGCATGACCAAGAAAACTGCGAATACCTTTGATGTCCCTTGGATAGGGCATCCTCTCAATTGCTTCGATCTTGGCCTTGTCCACATCAATTCCCCTTTCGGAAATCTTGTGACCAAGAACAATTCCTTCGTTAACCATGAAGTGACACTTCTCCCAATTGAGTACCAGATTTGTCTCCTTACATCTCTGCAAAACTTTATTAAGGTTGTGGAGACAATGGTCAAAGGAAGTTCCATAGACGGAGAAATCATCCATGAAGACTTCCACAATCTCCTCACAGAAACCATGAAAGATAGCAGACATACACCTTTGAAAAGTAGCAGGGGCATTACATAAACCAAAAGGCATACGCCTGTAAGCATAAGTACCAAAGGGACAAGTAAAAGTGGTCTTCTCTTGATCAGCAGTGTTAACATGAATTTGAGAAAAACCAGAATAACCATCGAGGTAACAAAAGTGGGTATTTTTGGACAACCTTTCAAGCATTTGCTCGATGAACGGCAACGGGTAGTGATCCTTCCTGGTTGCCTTGTTCAACTTCCTGTAATCAATACACATTCTATATCCAATAATAATTCTCTGAGGTATTAGTTCATTCTTATCATTAGGAACCACAGTTGTACCTCCTTTCTTAGGAACACAATGTACCGGGCTTACCCACTTACTATTAGCTATAGGGTAGATAATACCTGCGGCTAGAAGCTTGAGAACCTCAGTTCTTACAACATCCATCATCTTCGGGTTCAACCGTCGTTGATGATCAACAACTGGTTTAGCATCAGGCTCAAGGTTGATAGTATGTTGACAGATAGATGGACTAATCCCCTTAAGGTCATCAAGGGTATAGCCAATTGCACCTCGGTGTTTACGAAGTACTTCCAATAGTCGCTCTTCTTCATATCCTGAAAGGTTAGAGTTGATAATAACAGGATATACTTTATTTTCATCTAAATAAGCATACTTGAGCGTATCGGGAAGAGGTTTAAGATCGAACACCGGGTCTTCTTTTGGTTTTGATAAAATTCCCAAAGGTTCAACCAGAAGGTTGTGCTTCAGGATAGCAGGTTGTCTCAAGAATATTTCATCTAGTTTGTTTCTTTCCTGCATATGCAAATCATTCTCGTGGTCCTCCATATATTGCTGCAAAGGATCATTAGGGGGAATAGCAATAGAAGCAATACTTTCAATAATTTTATCATCACTAGGTAAATCGGTACCACGAGGCTGCTTAGAGAACTTGGAAAATTAAATTCATATGGCTCACCATTGAATTCAACAGAAACTTTACCTTTCTTGCAATCTATTATAGCTCCACAGGTTCTAAGAAAAGGTCTACCAAAAATAATAGGACAAAAATTGTCCCTCTCTGAACCAAGTACTAGAAAGTCGGTAGGGTATTTTACCTTTCCACATAGGACTTCAACGTCTCTCACAATTCCGATAGGAGAGATAGTTGCTCTGTTTGCAAGATGAATGGTACATCAACTCCTTCAAGTTCACAAGGTGAAATCTCACCGATGATCTCTTCATAAAGTAAATAGGGGATAGCACTAGCGCTCGATCCCAAATCACATAGCCCATAATAATTGTGATCTCCTATTTTAACAGATACTACTTGAGTACCTGAAATTGGGCCTTTATTCTTGGCTGTGACAAGGTTAGTGGAAACAGCACAAAAATTTACATTGGAATCCAAAACATCATTAGTAACAAGGTCTTTAACCGATGCAACTTGAGGATCGACCTTGATCTGGTCCTCAGGCTCATCAATTCTTCTCTCACTTTTATTTATTATGCCTGTCACAAGAGAGTGCTCCCTTATCCTTGCGGGAAAAGGAGGCTTTTCATATATAACTGCAGGCAAAATAGGGTCAGCAACATGAATATCAACAGGTAACTCTTTGAAAGGTTCATGATGCTGATCTCTCTTCTTTTTAAAATAATCAACGTGAGAGGCAAAATCCTTATAGAAATCAATCATTAGATCAGAATCAAGACCAATCTTAGAGCAAAAGGTATTGAAGTAATCAGTTTTCACATAGCTCTCAATATAATCATGCTCATAATTTATAGCGGGTTCAATACCTTTATCGATTTCCCAATCTTCGGTATTCCTCTGGATCCTTTCAATGAGATCCCACCTTTCTTCAACACTCTTCGTCTGAAATACCCCACTAGAGGAGGCATCCATCATCTCCTTATCCTGACGAGAAAGCCTGGCATAAAAATTTGTAAGTATAATTTCCTTGGGGAGCTCATGAATAGGACATTTGAGCATTAGGGACTTCAATCTCCCCCAAGCTTGAGCAATGCTTTCTCCGTCACGAGACCTAAAGTTATAGATATAGTTCCTGTCTCGATGAATTTCATGAAGAGGATAAAACTTGGTATAAAAGAGAGACGTAAGCTCTTGCCAATCAAGCAAGTGTGAGTTATCGAGAATCTTATACCAATCTGAAGCTTTATCTATAAGCGATACGGAGAACAATTTCCTCATGACAAACTCCATTGATACACCTGCAAGCTTAAATAATGAACATAGTTGTGACAGATATAGCAAGTGTTCACCGGGATGTCTGTCTCCTGCATAACGATTAGCCAAAACATAATCGATAATACCAACTGGTATTTTATAGGGCACAATTTCAGTAGGGGGAGGAGCATCCACCACAGGTGTGGGGCGTCTTCCCTCAATCAACGATCCAATAGCAAGGTTGTCCATAAGGACAAAGAGCAGCAACAGCAAAATAAAAACATTATATAAAAACTTCCTTACCGTCTTCACTTACCAATAGTGCTACACTCCCCGGCAACGGTGCCAGAAAACGGTTCTTGATGACCCTCAACCGTAAGGGATCTATTGCAGCGTTTTCGATAAGTAAGAGTGTCGAACCCAACGAGGAGCAGAAGGTATTGATAAGCGATTCTGAGCAAGGAATAACTGCAAGCACTGAAAGATAACTTTTAGGGGTTTTCTTGATATAAGCAACAGGAAAGTAAAAGCGAGCAAAGTAAAAGGCACTGGAGAGTAACAAGTGGTCCAATCCTTTCTGAGCAAAGGAGAGGCCTAGCAACTGAACTTATAAAGGCTTAAGTGTTCTTGAGGACACACGGGAGAGGTAGTCATGTGCTTTCGCCATATTCCGTATCGGTACTATGTGATGTGTTGATAAGTGTTGAGTGGGTGGATCTATGCTAGTACACTCTCTAGACTAAGATGAGTGCACTATTATGATTAAACACTTTGCAAGCATCCGCAAATACAAGATAGAATTTAAGGTAAAAGCCTAACCATAGCGATACGATCGATGATCCATTGTTCCCTTGTGCAATAGCATGGGAACTGGGGTTCAGGTTTCTGTCACTCCGGCAACCCACCGTAAGCATTCTTTATACACAATGTATTCCCCTAGGTCCTTAATAAGGCGAAGTGTTGAGTGTTCGACTCACACAACACCACTAGCAAAATAACAACACAACTTAAGTATCAAACAACACATATTTCTTCAACATCATATGACTACTAACAACAAGACTTTTCCCATGCCCTCAAGAACTAAAGTAACTACTCACAAGACATAAAAGAGATCATGATCAGTGGAGATAAATGGATGATAAACAATCTGGACATAATGATATTTCTCCAACAAAACTCAATAGCATTCACCACAAAGTAGTAATCAACGCCGATAGAGTAGAGAGGATAGATAGTACGGATTACAACACAAGTTGCAATGATGAGATGAGATTGGATGAAGATGGAGATGGTGCTGATGTTGGGGATGATGTTGATGATGATCTCGATGATGCCCGTGACGATGGTGATGACGATGGCGATGATCTCACCTTCCGGGAGGTGATCTCCCCGGCGGAATCTGCCCGCCAGAGATGGCTTTTTCTTCTCTGTAGGTTTCCGCCACGGAGCGGTGGCGGAACTCCGTCAAAACTCCCTTTTTTAGGGTTTTTGGATGACGAGGAATATATATGCCAAAGGGGGCAGCCGGAAGTGGGCCAGGGGCTCCAGACGCCCCCCCGGCGCGGCTAGGGAGGGGCCCACGCCAGGTGGCCGCCTGGGCGCCCTGTGGCCCCCCTCTGGTTGCTCTTTTGCGTGCCTTCGTGATCCGTCTGGAAAATACCCTCCGTCGATTTTCAGGTAATTTGGAGGTATTCTTCTTCAGCAACTCAGCGTCCACTTTTTACCGCTGAATCCTGCGTCTGCTGCTTCGGCACCGGAAAGTTGCAAACTGTGTAAAATAGGCCAAAACAACATAAGAACATCATCGTAATGTGAAATATATCAATGAATAAGGATGAATTACGATATATGATAGTGATGCATTTTGGACGTATCAACAACTTGAAGGTTGAGTTTCCGAAATGCTTCACAGAGATCCAGTTGGAACGGTTTGATGATGAGACTATTGAAATAACCCTTTCTACTCAAGGCATCTGCAATCACGTTGGCCTTGCCAGTAGTGTACTCAGTGCTTGGGCTGTACTCTTGAATCGTTTCGACCCAACGAGTCTGATGGAGGTTGAGATTTGGTTGTGTGAAGATATACTTCAAACTCTTGTGATTGGTGAAGATGTAAACATGCCTGCCCAACAAGAGGTGTCTCCATGTAATCAAGGCGTGGACAACTGCCGCCAATTCAAGATCGTGAGTGGGGTAGTTCTTCTCGTTTGGCTTGAGCTGCCGAGAAGTGTAGGCCACTATCTTCTTCTCTTGCATATGGACACCACCCAAACCTTGCAAAGAGGCATCGCGGAAGACTTGGTATGGTTTGGATTCATCTGGAGAAGTCTGAACAAGAGCTGAGACAAGATTCTCTTTGAGTGTATTGAATACCACATCACACTCAGGAGTCCAAGAATACTTGACATTCTTTTGCAATAGGTTGGATATAGGCTTGGCAATCTTGGAGACATTCTCGACGAACCTTCTGCAATAGCTTGCAAGCCTGAGGAAACTTCGGAGTTGCTTGAAAATTTGAGGAGGTTCCTATTTAACAATAGCTTCAACCTTCTCGGGGTTAACCGAAATGCCCTTGGTAGACATGATATGACCAGGTGCTCTCTGAGCCTGTCGAGAACCAAACGGAGGTGCTTCGCGTGGTCTTCTTTTGTCTTGGAGAATACCAATATATCGTCGAGGTAGACGATGACGAACTCATTGGTGTAGGGGTTGAATACGAAATGCATCATCCGGGAGAAGGTGGGAGGTGAATTTGCAAGCCCGAAGGACATGACTGTGTACTCATAGGAGCCAAAACTTGTCCTGAATGCGGTCTTGGGAATATCCTGCTCGCGGATACAAATTTTGATGGTAGCCCATTCGAAGATCAAGCTACGATAAAACCATGGCTCCTTTGAGCTGCTCGAACAGTTCATTGATATTGGGGAGAGGGTACTTATTCTTAATTGTCTTCTTGTTCAATGGCTGGTAATCAGCGCATAGTCGTTTCGGGCCATCCTTCTTCTTGACAAACAGAACTCCACAACCCCAAGGAGAAGAACTCGGTCCGATCAAACCCAAGTGTTCTTGCTTGTCGAGTTGCTTCTTAAATTCCTTCAACTCTTTAGGAGAAAGTTTGTACAGACGCCGACAGGCTGGCTCCGTACTAGGTTCAAGTTCATTGACGAATTCAACTGGATGGTTGGGAGGCATCCCTGGCAATTCTTCAGGGAATACGTCTTCATATTCGCAAACCACCGGAATCTTGGATATGGCATTAATCTCGCCCTTGTCATTCAGAGAGAATAGCATGATTGTGTTATGTCTAGCTGCGAAGATAATCACGTCTTCGGAAGGATGAGTTAGATTCACCTCTTTGTTTTTACACTCAAGAATAGCATCGTGCTTAGAGAGCCAATCAATTCCAAGAATGAGGTCAATGTCCGAATTGCCAAGAACAACTGGAGAAGCTAGAAATGAATAATTGCCCATCTTGATACTCAGATCTAGAGCTAACAGGCGGTAAGTCATGTGCTTTCCTGGAGAAATAATTGATAACTTCTTATCCAGATATACCGAAGTGAAATCATGCTTGGAAAAGAATGGACTTGACATGAAACAATGCGATGCGCCAGAATCACACAATACTTTTGCAGGAATTGAGTTAACTTGAAGTGTACCCATGATCACTTGAGAGGAATCTTCTGCTTGAGGTGAGTTCATTAGGTTGACTCTTGCATACTTGGGATTGTGCTTCACAATAGCATTCCTTGACGGCTTGATAGGAGGAGGAGGCGGAAGGCGCCTTTGGGTGCACTTGTTAGCATAGTGACCTTTCTAATCACACTTGTTGCAAGTAACCTCAGAGAGTGGCCGATGATAAGGACGCTTGGCCTTGGCGCTTGAAACTGAGACTTGTTCTGGTTGCTTGGGTTGGGTGGGTGGGAAGATCCACGACCACCTAAGTGCTTGTTCTGACTTGGAGCACGGAACACTGGAGGTGGCGGAAGCCAGAACTTCTGCTGCTTAGCGACCACCTGTGAGGAAGAAGAAGAATGGACTGCATCTCTGATTCTTTTCTTTGATGCCTAACACTTAAGCTACGCAACTTCTTGTTTGAGAGCCATGTTGTAGAATTGATCAAATTCGGATGGCATGAAGAGAGTGAGAGAAAGCTGGAGTTCATCTTTAAGACCACCTCGGAATTGGTATATCTTGCTATTGGCATCGGGAATGTCTTGCTTGGCATACTAGGCCAAATTCTGCAACTTGACATTGTACTGGTAGACAGACATGTTGCCTTGCTTGAGGTTGCATAACTGTTCATGCATGCCTTCAATGACACTAGTAGGGATGTGGTGCGCACAAAAATCAAGAAAAAAGTCAGTCCAGCTGACCACTTGACCCTCCCTAGAGTCTTTGTATTGTTGCCACCAATCTGCAGCTTGGTCTTTGAGTTGGAATGCGGCAAACTTGATATAATCCTCAGGTCTAACATTGTTGCACTCGAAATGCTTCTTGATGTCTGTGAGCCAATCCTCAGCACAGAGCGGATGGACACAGTAGCTGAAGGACTTGGGCTGATTTGCAAGGAATTGATTCATAGTAGCAAAGTGGGGCTTATTGTTCTGGTTGTTCTAAATAGCTTGAAAAGCTTGCATCATTTGAAGCATCATCTGAGTATTGGTGGTGGTGGCTTGCATGACAGCCTGCCATGCCTCGGGCAGACGAGGAGGGGATGGTGGTTGTTCATCCTCAACCTCCGGGTTCAGGTTGGGAACTATTTTGGGTGCCATCCTGGAGATGACGACAACCGTTAGAATCCCAATTGTAAGATAGATAAGCTGGATCGAAGGCTAGACATGTTGCAACATAAATCTTCGCAAAATCATCCGAACAGAGCAATGGACGAATGAATTCCATAAGCTTAAATGACACATCAACTTGTTAAGAAGCCACGTGAGTGAGATTGAAGAATAAACCAACAAGGTAACAGCTGGAAGAAATACATGATAGAGGTTTCATCCAAAATTTCCGTGATGAGGCCCCCCGGGCACGACGTTACAAAGGACATTGAATCCCTGAATCGACATAGCCAAGGATTCTTTAAGATGCAACCCCTGTGTAAAATTGACCATGACAAACGAACCACTAGACGTTGAACCCCAACCTCATATCATGCATTCGTTGGAAGATTACCTAAGAGCTACTTGAATTCCCCCTATTAATTCCCAAAACTTTCTAGTTATGGAATCTGGTGTTGGGGATACATGGGAAGAAATATATCTCACCCAACTAACAATACCTACATCCAGCTGTATCCATCCGTCAACACATAACCAGGCACCTTCGGAAACCCTGTACCTCAGACCTTCGAAAAGCATCCGCTATACTAGCTGTGGCAATACTCCCGAACTATCCCCCCATCAGTGGGTGACGTCGGGGTTATCTCACCACCATACATGCATAGAAGCGTTTTTGATGTCGGTCACCTCTGGCATTCCAGAACTGTAATGATAGATAATGCAATGACGAGACCTCAGAGCTCAACTTCCCGGAACTAAGCCTAAACTGGCGGGAGGCACCAAGACAGAATTCTCCTCACAAAGATATCAGAACGATCCCAACAATACCCGTGCCATCCTACAAAAATTAGTGGAAAAGAGGGTAGGAAGTCAAAACTTCTATGTCAGGAGTCCTCACCAGAGCGACAAAGGGGTAAGGAGAAAAAGAATTCCTACTCTCCGATATATATAATCCTAAGACTCAAAACATTTTTTTAATTCTAGACTCAACATCGGCAGCGGTTCGCTCAAGCAGGGGCTCCTAGGTCGGGGAAGGCTGTGATACCAACTTGCAACGCCCAAGATGCGACTATATCTCCTACGTGTCGAGGCACAACTTAGAGGCATAATCGCATTTTGGTATGATCGCAAGATGGTTATCTTCACACATTCCCATGTACAAGAATAAAGGGGAAAATACATAGTTGGCTTACAATCACCACTTCACACAATACATAAATAAGTCATACATTCATCCAAGTGCAATCATAGTCCGGCTATGAACAAATCCAAATGAAAAGAAGATAACCACCCACTATGCCCGATCGGCCCTAGTAGGAACCACTACTGATTGTCGGGATATGTGATGTACATACGACCATGGTCCTCATCAAACTCCCACTTGAGTTCCTGGCCATCACCTGAATCGTACTCGGTTCTACCTGCAACCGTGTTTGTAGTAACCCGTGAGTCACGAAGGCTCAACCATCCCATTCGCGGGTATTAACACTATCAAAGCCTTAGGGTAAGGAGAAAGTGTATAAGTGTGCTGCTGCGAGCGCTAAGCGTAGATGAGGTGGCTAGCTTACGTAACTTCAAAGTGAGGAGAGATGTGAAAGCCATCGGTCGTGAACTAAACATGATCACTATATGATCCTATCTACCTACAAGTCATGCATAATCCAGTTGTGTTCTCTTCCCAAACTCCCTTGAAAAGAGACCATCACGACTACTGACACGGTAGTGTATTATGTTTGAGTTATTGTGTCAAGTTATCTACAACTGGATATTAACAAACTCCAATCTGCCACATAACCATGGGCACGACTTTCAAAAGATCATAACCCTGCAGGAGTGTCCCAACTTAGCCCATCACAAGCTCTTGCGATTAATAGAGGTAAATCCCCTTATCTTAGGGACTACCCAATCAGACTCAGAATCCCAGGGTACAAGATATTTCGACAATGGTAAAACAAGTTCAGCAAATCCTCCCGACGTGCCGACACCCGATAGGAGCCGCGCGTATCTCGTCTCAGGCCACGATCGGATAGGTAAGCCTACAGGTATATACCAAGTAACTCGGGTTTGCCCGAGGCGTCCCCGCAGTCTGCCCAGTTTGGACCAAAACTCATGAGGAGCACTGGCCCGGGTTGTTAATTAAGTCCTCGGGTGCTAGCCGGTCCCTATGCAAGTTTCAGTTATTAGGCAAATGGTAAAACCAATGTTGGCCCTTGCTGGAGGAGTTTTATTCAAAGCGAACTATCAAGGGGCACCCATAAACTCCAACCGCGTAAGGAACGCAAAAATCAAGAAACATAACATCGGTTTCTTGGTTCCTAAGGCGGCATGACTGGAACAAAACACCGAGCAGAACGCCAAGCCTTCCACCCATTACCATGTATATAAGATGCATTATTTAAACAATAGATATTGTGTTATTCCCAAAACCAATTCAACATGGAGATAACTTCATCTTCACCAGCAACTAGCAACACTATAAGAGGGGGCTTGAGAAAAAGTGTAACTTAGCCAAACAACGGTTTGCTAGGAAGGTAGTTAGGGGTTTCATGGCAAGGTAGGGGCTGACTTGCAAATAGATAGGTATCGCGACAAAGCAATAGAGCGAGGCAACTATCATAGCAACAATAGAGGTGATATCAAGGAATGGTCATCTTGCGTGGTAAGTCTTCGGTGTTATCAGGACCTTGCTCTTCGTAAGAAGAACATTTTGACATATCATACACTTCATTTGGACCAACATGCACAAAGATACACCATGTTAAACATGCACACATGCTGTTGACAGACAACTAGAGCTGAAACAGTAACATCACCAACAGTTTGGCAATGAAGATTAAGACATCAAGATGAACCCTAAAATGCATGAAAACCATATCAACATGTAGACCACTCTGAGTCGAATAAGACGACATATCATACGCCCAAAACGGAGCTACGGGCACGGAGTTATGGCATGGGAAATAGGGCATCATAATTACATGGATCAAGGACTTGGCTGATTTCTGAAAAAAAAACAATGGCTAGCAGGGGACACTAAAGCATGCCCAAGGCGAGGCTTAGCGGGGGCAGATCACCAACTGGGCCTCGGGCCCGTTTCGAAGGAGAGGCAGGCCGAGGAGGGCCGGCTAGTGCTGGGTCCGGGAGGACGAGGCCCACGCAGCAGGCCGTCGTCGTTCTCCTCCTACCCGAGTGTAGATAGGCGGCGGCGCGGTTTGAGGTAGAGGGGGCCGGCGACGTGGTCAACTTCGGCGACCTGTTGGTGCCCTTGTGCGAGAAAGAGCGCAACCGGGTCAGGGAGAGAGGGGAGGAAGCACGACGGGGCGGTGCGAGGCTCACGGGCGGCTGGCTGCGCGGTGGTGGAGCAGGCGCTGGCGCGGATCCGGCGAGGATGGAAGGATGCGACAGAGCTCGGGATCTCGCGGACGGGCGAGGGAGTCGCCCCGGGCCTGAGCGGGTCGTGCCCGGGCCTCGGCGGGCCGTGGCTGCGGGGAAGGGCGGAGGCGCGACGTGGCACGCCCTGGTTGGCTACGACGGCGCCTAGAGCTGAGGTGGCGGCTTGGGATTGGTCCGGGTACATGGCTGGTGACGGTGGACGTGTCCGGCGATGGGCGGACACGTCCGGCGGCGAAGGAGGAAGTAGGCTAGGGTTTTTACCCGCAAATTATGGAGGGGGTGATGTTTTATAGGTAAAGGGAGCTAGGAGAAGGCTATTGAGGTGTGGTTTTCGCCCACACGATCGTGATCCAACGACGAAGAGCATGAGGGGGTTTTGGATGGGCTAGTGGGCTGGTGAGAAGGGGTGCTGGGCTAAAAGAGAAAGGGCTTCCGGCGGTTAACGTGGTTAACCGTTGGGGCATCAAACGACCTCCAAATGCAACGAAATTTGATAGGCGGTCTACCGGTGATATACCAAGACCACTCGACAACTCTCGGCCCATTATGAGGATGTTTTTATCCCGCTCACGAAACAAGACTTGAGAGGTGCGACGGGTGCTGTGTGAACGAGTCGAAATCCGAAACGGACAACATAGATGATGGAGACGATGCAACTACTCGCAGATGCAAGTGAGACTATGCCAATGCAATGCACACGATGGAAATGACATGGCAATATGCAGCACATGCTCGAAGCAAAACACAAAAGACCCGAAATGAAGGAGCCCAAAATGAAATTGATTATGTGAACGTTGAATACATTGCCATATAGGGAATTACTACATCTGGGGCGTTACAGTGCTCCCCTCTCATGGCCCAAATGGCCCACATATTTGCCCCGGGGGTTCCGATAACCCTCCCCCACCGGTACTCCGATAATTACCCTATAAACTTCGAAACACTTACGGTGTCTAAATATTATCTTCCAATATATCAATCTTTACCTCTCGACCATTTCGAAAATCCTCATCATCTACGTGATCTCATCCGGGACTCCGAACAACATTCGGTCACCAAATCACATAACTCGTATAATACAATATCGTCATCGAACATTAAGCGTGCGGACCCTACGGGTTCGAGAACTATGTAGACATGACCGTGAAACTTCTCCGGTAAATAACTAATAGAGGAACCTAGATGCTCATATTGGCTCCTACATATTCTTTGAAAATCTTTGTTGGTCGAACCGTTATGACAACATACGTCATTCCCTTTGTCCATCGGTATGTTACTTGCCCGAGATTCGATCATCGGTATCTTCATACCTAGTTCAATCTCATTACCAACAAGTCTCTTTACTCGTTCCATAATACATCATCCCGACACTAACTCATTAGTCATTTGCTTGCAAGGCTTATTCTAATATGTATTGTCGAGAGGACCTAGAGATACCTCTCCGATACTCGGAGTGACAAATCCTAATCTCGATCTATGCTAACTCAACAAACACCTTCGGAGATACCTGTAGAGAATCTTTATAATCACCTGTCAGCGTTCTGGGAACGGGGGTACCCAGATTTGCCCGCCTGCGGCCCAGGGCATGGCTCACCAAGCGGCCTTGTACGGCCCGACATCTTCGGCAGAAGACTCAAGACCCTCGCGAGGGGCCAAGCCTCGTGAGGCAGATGACACAAGGCATCCCCTGGGGCGGCCTCACTAGGACGGCTCGTGAGGATCGGAGATATCGAGGCGAGGCACACCTCGTGAGGTCCTCGTGACGTGAGTAGTGACGACCAAGGCCAGGCGAGCGCCAGCGGGCGCAGAGTGCCAGTTTCCTCTTTGTTACTAGAGGAGTAGGTGCAGGCGAAGAGTCCCAAGGCGTCAGGCAAAGATTTCCATATCGGTGCAACAAGACCAAGACCAGTAGGACAGTGGAAAGGAGGTCATCGCGGAGCCCACGGCGGCGTCACCACCAGAGCCTTTGGCAGGCGAAGACCAACTTTGTCGGGATAGCTTGTACTAGTTGCCCCCCTTCAAATTTGGTCGTTGTGGGATCCCTTCCCGCTCAATATTTGGGAAGAGGACCCGGGCCACTATAAATAGGACTAGCCACCACCACTGGGATCATCTCATCTTGAGATGACCCAACCTAGAGGGCATCTGATCGAGAGCCTACTACACACACAACAAGATCACCCAAGCACAAGAACCCCTCTCCTGAGGAGGCTGTTCTTCCACTGTACTAGATGTTCCGATGCCTACAAGGCAATCCACCACACCACACTGGATTAGGGTATTACACCACAACGGTGGCCTGAACCAGTATAAACCCTTGTGTCCTTTGTTATTCGGGCTTGATGAGCTAGGCCTAGGAATCGGGGAGTAGACGAGCTAGGGCGGGAGGAAAGATCTTCGTGCGGACCCAAGTGGTCGAACCACAAGGGTTTTGCCCGAACCCAAGATCCGACATTTGGTGCGCCAGGTAGGGGTGTACCGAAATTCTTCCCCCGTCCGTCCCGCTCTCCATCCGCCAAGCTCCCATGGCAGGTGTCCCTCCTCCGGTCGGCTTGGCGGCCGCGCGCAGCGGCGCTCCAGGCCACCGAGCCTTCACCACCGCCTTCCGACGGGTGCAGTGGCCACCTAGGTTTAGGCCAGATCTGCCGCCCCGTTACAATGGGGTAGAGGACCCAGACGTCTTCCTCCAGGCTTACGAAGAGGCCATCTCGACGGCCGGCGGCGACAGCAAGGTCATGGCCAGCTGGCTACCCATGGCGCTCACCGGCGTGCCGCGTGCCTGGTTCTTCAACTTACCAGAATCGTCCATGGTGTCCTGGAAGGAGCTGCGCGACCTCTTCGACACACGCTTCGGGGCATCGGTGCCCCATGTCAGCACGACACTCCTCGGCGGCTCGCAAGCGCCACCCTCCGGCCGCCACATAAAGCAGATCTTTCGGCAGGTGGGCGTCGCCTCCATACGCCAGGAGACTCCTCTTGGATGGGTGGATCCCAAGGCCGACCTCACCTTTGACTCGGGGGACCACCCTGCCTCCACCGCGGGCTTAGGCGCTCTCCCGATGCTCCGCACCCCACCATCTGCAACATAGCAGTCACCAAGACCCTCATTGATGGTGGGGCTGGCCTCAATGTGCTCTCGGTGGAGGCTTTCAGCTTGCTTCAAGTGCCACTCGAGCGGTTGCGCCCCACCAAACCCTTCTCAGGAGTCAGTAGTGGTTCCACCAGCCCTCTAGGGCAGATCCGCCTCCCGGTCACCTTCGGCACCCGAAACAACTACCGCACCAAGCTGATCGACTTCGATATCGCCCGAATCGGCCTCCCTTACAAGGCCATCCTCAGGTACCCTGCATTGGCTCAGTTTATGGCCATGACCCATCCGGCCTATAACCTCATGAAGATGCCAGGGAGCAGCGGTGTCCTTACCATGGCGGGGGAAACCAAGGAAGCTCTGGCGGCCATCAAGCGCGTCTTTCGGACCTCTACGGTGATGCATCCGTCTGGTGAAGCCGCCCCCGGAACCAAGGGGGCTGCACCATCCAAAAAGAAGTAACTATTCTCTCAAGACCGAGCCGAGACGAAGTAGGTGCCCGTGGATGAAGACGAGTCGTCGGGTGTTGCCTTCACCGTAGGCGCTGGTCTCCTCCCAGCTCAAGAAGAGGCGCTGGTTGGGTTCCTGCACGCAAACAAGGATATGTTCGTGTGGGAACCCAAGGACCTGGCGGGAGTCCCGAGGGAGGTGATAGAGCATCACCTGAACGTATGCCCCAATATGCACCCCGTGAAGCAAAAGGCAAGGCGCCAATCTACGGAGAAGCAGTACTTCATTCTGCAGGAGACTCGCAAGCTGGAGGTGGTGGGTGTCATCCGCGAGGTCCGGTACCCGGAGTGGCTGACGAACCCCGTCGTCGTGCCCAAGAAAGGACGAAAAGAGTGCATGTGTGTCGACTTCACCAACCTCAACAAAGCTTGTCCGCAAGATCCATTTCCTCTGCCCCACATCGATCAGATCGTCGACTCCACCGCCGAGTGCGACTTGTTGTCCTTCCTGGATGCCTTCTCAGGTTACCACAAGATCAAGATGGCGCTGCAAGACGTCGAGAAGACTGCCTTCCTCACCCCGTGTGGAGTATACTGCTACACCTGCATGCCGTTTGGGTTACGGAATGCAGTAGCAACCTTTCAGCAGTTAATGCACATTGCACTAGGAAAACAGCCCGGCAGGAACGCTGATGCGTACGTAGATGACATCGTGGTAAAATCTCAGGAGGCCGCAACCCTTATCACGGATCTGGGAGAAACCTTCGCCAACCTACGCAAGGTAGACCTGCGGCTCAACCCGGAAAAGTGTGTGTTCAGCGTCCCGTCCGACAAGCTTTTGGGCTTCCTAGTGTCGCACTGAGGGATCGAGGCAAACCCCGAGAAGGTCAAGGCCATAGAAAAGATGAGTCCGCCCAAGAACCTCAAGGAGATGTAGAAACTGGCCGGCGGTGTAATGTCGCTCGGGCGTTTCATCTCCAAGTTGGGGGAGAGAGCCCTCCCATTCTTCATGCTGATGAAAAGGAAGGGACCGATCGAGTGGACCCCTAAGGCTGATGCGGTGCTCGAAGACCTCAAGAGATACCTCACCAGTCCACCAGTAATGGTGGCACCCAAGCCTCAAGAACCATTGGTGCTTTACCTGGCCGCAACACCACATTCAGCTAGTGCAGCGCTGGAGGCTGTTCGAGAGGAGCGTCAAGACAAGACCTTGCAAACCAAGGGTGGCACTCCCAAGGCCCCATCAGGGCCGCAAGACGACCGCGACCTGCAAGACGACCTCCCTGAGGCCGCAGCTGCCCCAACTTATGACCAAGTGATACGTCTCCAACGAATCTATAATTTTTTTATTGTTCCATGCTATTATTTATGATGTTTTGGATGTTTAATGGGCTTTGTTATACACTTTTATATTATTTTTGGGACAAACCTATTAACCCAAAGGCCAAGTCCAGATTGCTGTTTTTTTGCCTATTTCGGGGTTTTACATAAAAGGAATATCAAACGGAGTCCAAATGGAATGAAACCTTGGGGAGATATATTTTTGGAGTGATATCTTCACGGGAGACTTGAGAACCACGGAATAGGGCACACGTGGCGTCCACGAGGGTGGGGGCGTGCCCTCCTTCCCCCTATATATACCTATGTACCCCGAAAACATCAAACACGGGGAGAAAACCCTAGTTCCACTACCGCAACCTTCTGTTCCCATGAGATCCTATCTTGGGGCCTGTTCCGGAGCTCCGCCAGAGGGGGGATATACCACGGAGTGCTTCTACATCAACACCATCGCCTCACCATGAGTTGTGAGTAGTTTACCACAGACCTTCGGGTCCATAGTTAGTACCTAGATGGCTTCTTCTCTCTCTCTTTGGATCTCAATACCAAGTTCTCCTCGGTCTTTGAGGAGATCTACTCGATGTAATCTCTTTTTGCGGTGTGTTTGTCGAGATCCGATGAATTATGGGTTTATGATCAAGATTATCTATGAGAAATATTTGGTTCTTTTCTGAATTCTTTTATGTATGATTATAATATCTTTGCAAGTCTCTTTGAATTATTGGTTTGGTTTAGCCTACTAGATCTATAGGTCTTGCAATGGGAGAAGTGCTTGGCTTTGGGTTCAATCTTGTGGTGTCCTTTCTCAGTGACAGTAGGGGCAGCAAGGCACGTATTGTATTGTTGCCATCGAGGATAAAAAGATGGGGTTTATCTCATATTGCTTGAGTTTATACCTCTACATCATGTCATCTTGCTTAAGGCGTTACTCTGTTCTTATGAACTTAATACTCTAGATGCATGCTAGATAGCGGTTGATGTGTGGAGTAATAGTAGTAGATGCAGAATCGTTTCGGTCTACTTGTTACGGACGTGATGCCTATATATAATGATCATGCCTAGATATTCTCATAAGTATTCGCTTTTCTATCAATTGCTCGACATTAATTCTTTGATCCACCATAGAATTCTGCTATCATGAGAGAAGCCACTAGTGAAACCTATGGCCCCCGGGTCTATTCTCAACATATCAATCTACAATCTACTTTACTTTACCGTTTTTACTTTTTGTTCTTATATCCAAAAAATACCAAAAATATCAAACTATCAGATCTATCAGATCTCACTTTCGTAAGTGACCGTGAAGGGATTGACAACCCCTTATCGCGTTGGCTGCGAAGTTCTTATTTGTTTGTGCGGGTGCGAGGGACTCGCGCCTGGTCTCCTACTGGATTGATACCTTGGTTCTCAAAAACTGAGGGAAATACTTACGCTACTGTGCTGCATCACCCTTTCCTTTTCGAGGGAATACAACGCAAGCTCGAGAAGTAGCACCAAGCCCTTGGGGCACCTTTTCAGACCACACAGCCGCAGGCGAGTCCGGACTTCACCCTCGTCGAGCACCCGGTATACTTTGTCAGCACGGTGCTCCGTGATGCCCGAGCAAACTACCCCATACCGCAGAAGCTCTTGCTTGCGCTCCTCGTTGCTTCACGTAAGATGTGCCACTACTTCCAAGGCCACTCCATCAAGATCGTCTCAGCATACCCTCTGGAAAGGGTACTCCGGAGCCCAAAAGCGACAGGAAGGGTCGTGGAATGGAATATAGAGCTGCATGCATTCCAACTAGAATTCAGCACCACCAGAGTCATCAAAGGGGCCGCACTTGCTGACTTTGTGGCAGAATGGACCGACGACCCGAGACCCGAAGCAAGTCAGAACCAGTCCCTCTCGCCGGGGAGCAAAGCGCCGGATGGCTCGGTCATCTACTTCGACGGTGCGTTCGCCCGCCAGGGCATGGGGGCTGGGGCTATGCTTATCTCGCCCACTCAAGACAAGCTCCACTACACCATGCAGATTTGTTTTCAGCCAGGCGAAAAGGTCTCCAACAACATCGCGGAGTACGAGGGCCTCATCACCGGTCTCAAGGCGGCGAAGGCCCTAGGGGTGAAGCGCCTCGTCATCAAGGGCGACTCCCAGCTCCTCATCAACTTTTCCAACAAGGTATATGAGCCGAAGGACGAGCATATGGAGGCATACCTCGCAGAGGTACACAAAATGGAGAAGCAGTTCTTGGGCGTGGAGCTGGAGCTTGTGGCCCGCAGTACTAATAAGGAGGCCAACAAAATCGCCAAGAGAGTGTCCAGGCGCCTGCTCCAAGAGCCAGGTGTCTTCAAGGAGAGGCTCCTCAAGCCCACGGCATCACCCCCGCGAGAAGGGATGGCGAAGCCTCAGGAGGAACTCCCCCTGCCACCAGCCTCAGGAGCTCCCGCCTGCGACCCGGCCTCAGGAGCCCGCTTGCTCCTGGCGCTCAAGCCTCAGGAGGGATACTGGACCGAGGAACTGAAGTTATACATGGTGTGAGAAGCACTGCTAGAAAAGGAGGAGGACACCAAACGCGTGGCCCAACAGGCTACAACATGATGCATCCAAGACGGTGAGCTTTACAGGGAGCGACCAAATGACGTTTCTTTACGATGCATCTCCAGGAAGCTAGGAGGCGAGCTGCTAGCTGACATCCATGCCAGGGACTGCGGACATCACTCATCATTGCGCACCTTGGTCGGCAAGGCATTCGGCTGTGGTTTTTAGTAGCCTATGACACTCAACGATGTCGCCGAGCTGGTAACGTCTTGTGAGGCTTGCCAGTACCATGCCAAGCAGATCCACCAACCGGCTCAGGGCCTCCAAACCATCCCGCTCTCCTGGACGTTCGCGGTCTAGGGGCTGGACATCCTGGGCCCTTTCCCTCGAGCACTCGGGGGCTACCGATACCTCTACGTCACCATCGACAAGTTTACCAAATGGGCTGAGGTGGAAGTTGTCCGAACCATCCCAGCCGGCTCCGCAGTCAAGTTCATCAAGGGCCTCGTAAACCGGTTCGAGGTCCCTAACCGCATCATCATCGACAACGGCTCACAGAAGCAACTAGCAACCTTTTCAAGACATATTGTGCTACGCCTCTATAGCACACCCCAGAAGCAATGGCCAGGCCGAGCGTGCCAACGCGAAGGTCCTGAGGGGCCTCAAGACCAGGACCTTCAAGAAGAAGCTTGAAGCTTGCGGAAAGGGTTGGCACGATGAGCTCCTATTCGTGCTATGTTCCATCCGTACCACTACCAGCAAGCCAACAAACGAGACCCCATTCTTCCTCGTCTACGGAGCTGAAGCGGTCCTCCCTCACGAGGTCAGGCACCGGTCCCCGCGAGTCCTAGTGTTCGACGTCGCGCGAGAGGGCGCCGTGCAAGGGGCGGACCACGTGTTGGGGGAGGAGCGCCAGCGAGACGCTTCACTCCAAGCGGCAACATACCAGCAGGCGTTGCGGCAGTATGATTGCTGCAGCATCGACCCCAGGGCACTCGAGGTAGGTGACCTCGTCTTGAGGAGGGTCCTCTCCAGGGAGGGGCTGCACAAGCTCTCACCCATGTGGTGCCGTGCGCCTGGAAATAGGGATGGCGTCCCCGTCCCGAACGCGTGGAACATTCTGCACCTCCAGAGGTTCTATCCGTGAAACAAGGCCTTTGCACCTGAGAATACTAGGCTCCATGCCTGCGAGGAACAAGGCCCTTGCGCCTGAGAAGACTAGGCTCCGTGCCTGCGAGGAATAAGGCCCTTGCGCCTGAGAAGACTAGGCTCCCTGCCTGCGAGGAACAAGGCCCTTGCGCCTGAGAAGACTAGGCTCCGTGCATGCGAGGAACAAGGCCCTTGCGCCTGAGAAGACTAGGCTCCGTGCCGGCGAGGAACAAGGCCCTTGCGCCTGAGAAGACTAGGCTCCGTGCCTGCGAGGAACAAGGCCCTTGCGCCTGATAAGACTAGGATCCGTGCCTGCGAGAAACAAGGCCCTTGCGCCTGAGAAGACAAGGCTTCGTGCCTGCGAGGAACAAGGCCCTTGCACTTGAGAAGACCAAGCTCCGTGCCTAGGAGGAACAAGGCTCTGCGCCTGAGAAGCCAAGGTCCAGTGCCTATGAAGCAAGGCTCACGCCTGTGAAGATCTCCTCCCGTGACACTCTCATGTAATAATGAGTGGGGCTGTACACGCCCCGGAGTCTCCGGAGAGCCGCCCTCGGGCCTCGGGGGCTCCCTCCCATGTCCTAGTGGCAGCACTTAGCTCTGCGCTAGTGAGAAGACTAGATTAGGTCACGGACGCGACAATTCATTTGCTTTCTGGAGTTGGCTTGCCCCTGTCTTCTCTTTTTAATGGATTCTGAATGTTCTGGCATTCCTCGATTGCTTGGTTTTGAATTCCCTCTGTGGTCCTTCTCTCAATTTTTGGGCTAACTCAGGGAGAGCGGCAGTTGCACGACGCTCTCCCCAGCACTCCCCCCTTAGCCTTCACGAGGCGACCAAACTAGGGCTTGTGATTGGCACGTCCCCCCATCCTTATGTCAGTGCCCCATGGGTACCACGACAAAGAGGCGGCCGACCATGCACAGCCCGCGTTACGGTCCTCGGGCAGTAAAGGGTAATAACCACCTAACGAGTTTTTGCAGCCTCACGAAGGGTCACGAGATGAAGGCAAACCCGAGTGCGTCATGATAGGTCTCCTCACCCTAAGGGCGCGTAGCACCCAGATCACGCAATAATGGACAAAGACACTAAGCATGGTGCTAAATATCATAAAATCACGGTTCATTACATGCCCTTCCAGGGCTCCATACTTGTTTGTTCGAATGATGCAGGAAGAAAGAAAAACCAAGAATGGCTGACGATGACCCTCGAGGCGAGACTGCTCACGAGGACCTGCACCACGAGCTCAGCCGGGGCCCTCCTCACACTTCACCTGAGCGTGACGACAAGACGACCCAGCACCACTTTCCAGGTGGGCACAGAGGCGTGGTGGCTGGTCATAGCCACCGCTGCTGGAGCTGCCGCTGAAGGAGGAGCGGGCGTAGCTGGACGAGCTGCGGCCATCGCCCAGGCCAAGCACCTCGCCGCCGCCGTTGTCCTCGGGGTAGCACTCGGCGCGGCGCCTGTCTTCCCCAAAGACCCTCACGAAGAGGGTCGAGTCGTCGCCATATCTGAAATGAAGGGTGCACCGTCCGCCAAAGCCACACACGCGGGCAAACGTCTGCCAGTCACAGCGCCCAAGGTGGATACCTCCACTGCGACCCACGAAGCTCTGCTGCAACAACCATCCGCATGTAGCCAAAAGCCCCCGGAGCTCGCAGCGAGAAGTTCGCCGGCTAGGGAGCACGGGAACTGGAGCCGGGTGCCGACTGGGCTCTCTGACCACACGATGAACTCCAACGTCACCTCCGCCAAATGGGAGTGCGTCTAGGGAGGCCTGGCGACCCCAGAGCGCCTCCCTTCGCTCATGGGACCGCCAGCGCCGCGGCGCCCCCCGCCGCTCGAAGAGCCGTCGCCAAGGTTACCAGGAGCGGCCGCCGGCGCCGTGAGGGTCCGCCCACGCCCGCTATCCTCTCCGACAGTAGTCGCGGCACGCTTGCGGGGATGGCCTCGTCCCCTCCTAGATGGTGGTTAGCCGGGCCCCTCTTTCCGAGCCGTCCCCTTCTCCACGGACGAGAACTTCCTAGGCGGCGCCATGAGCGGCTCGGTCAGGCAAAGGGCGAGGGAGAAGAGGCAGCGAGAGGAACGAAGGAGGACGATAGGCAACAAGGATTCCGCCTGCCGCCTTATTTATAGTCGGAAAAAGGCCAACCGTCGACCTCCTTAATCGCAGGTAACGATGACTTCTGTGCATGCAGGGACTTGTCAAGTCACGTAGACGCCAAGGCTGCGTGGGGAAGTGGAGAAGCCCACGTCTCGTCAATCGCCACACGCCAGTCGAGGCTACAAGCTTTTGGGGCCCGCGGCGCTTTGCAATTGACCCTTGGCTTCGCCGCAGAGCCAAGCCAGAGCGCACCTTGGGCCCGGGGGCTACTATCGGCATTCTGGGAACGGGGGTACCCAGCCTTGCCCGCCTGCGGCCCAGGGCGTGGCTCACCAGGCGGCTTGGTACGGCCTAGCATCTTCGGCAGAACACTCAAGACCCTCGCGAGGGGCCAAGCCTCGCGAGGCGGATGACACAAGGCATCCCCTGGGGCGGCCTCAATAGGCCGGCTGGTGAGGATCGGAGATATCGAGGCAAGGGACACCTCACAAGGTCCTCATGACGTGAGCAGTGACGACCAAGGCCAAGCGGGCTACAGCGGGCGCAGAGTGCCATTTTCCTCTTTGGTGCTAAAGGAGTTGGTGCAGGCAAAGAGTCCCGAGGTGTCAGGCGAAGGTTTCCATATCGGTGCAACAAGACCAAGACTAGCAGGGCAGCAGAACGGAGGTCACCTCGGAGCACATGACGGCGTCACCACCAGAGCCTTTGGCAGGCGAAGACCTCCTTTTGTCAGGATAGCTTGTACTAGGTGTCTGTCGGGGAAACTGATCGCCCACGAACACCTATGGGACCGGAGCCCCTTTTCGGTATGGCAAGGGGGCGGAGGATGCACAAAGAGCGGATCGAGGCGCACATACGAGCAGTTTACCCAGGTTCGGGCCGCACGGATGCGTAAAACCCTACTCCTGCTTTGGTTTGTTATTGAGTTCTTGGCTCGGGAGCGAGGAGAGCAACAGTACCCTCTAACCGCTAGCTAGACCGAGCGTGGAGAATGATCGATGTTCGGAACCCCCCCTACGTTGCGCATGGGCCTCCTTTTATAGGTCAAAGGGGTCACCGACAGGTGGCAACGCAGATGATGGTAAGAATGTAAAATGGGTGGTAGTTGGAATAGTGTATGTACAGTGCCCCGTACCTAACTCTGACGGCAGGGGACAAGGGCATTGAATGCCCGTCGCCGTCCCCCCAAACAGTGCAAAAAGTGACCGTCAGGGCGCCACCATTCGCCACGACGGTGGCCATGTCATCGCCGCTTGCCATCGTGTTCCCCTGGCTGCACAACCTTCCGCCACGTGCGCCTGGAAGGGCCCCATGACGACACGTGGGTGGATGCACTGGAGTGTGGCAACTGAGTGGAAGCTTGCCGCGGCAAGTGCCTTGCCGCGGTCGCTATCTTATCGCTTCTTGGGAGCTTGTCGCTCACCAGGCCTTGTCGGGACGCGTGGCGCATCGCGGCAAGCTTCTTGATATGCCTTGGATGGCCTTCCCGGCAAGTTCCTCTTGCCGGGGCCTTGTGTCTTGAATGGTTTTTGTGCCTTGAGTGGCCTTCCCGGCAAGCTCCTCTTGCCGTGGTTTTGTATCTTTGACTCAAATACTTTGTTCTTGAATGGTCCCAAGGGGACTTCGGAGGATCTTGGCGGCCGCTTGGCAATCCTTGCCGCGGGACGCTGCAACTGCCCGTGCACAAGTTCGGGATACTAAGGTACCCCTACTTTAGTACACCGACAGGAGCCCCCGGGCCTAGGCCAGACACGGTGCCGAGCGCTGTTGGGCCAGGCCCAAAACAGTGCACGGGCACGCGCGGCCTGCGGCACGCCGTATCCCACTCCGTATCCACCGCGCCCTCCCTTAACGACACGCGTTTAATGCGGGGTCGTGGGGGAGATCATGGCCTGATTCTTTAATGGGAAATGCAGAACGTCCCCCTCCCCCCCCCTTAAAAGCAGGGGAAACAGGGGAAGTTCCTTCCATTCGCCCGTTGCTTCTTCAATCCTCATAAACCCCCGCCGCTCCCCTCCTCCCCAAGGGTTGAAAGAGAGCAGCGCTCCGCCCCCCTCCGCCGCCACCAGCACCACCAGCGCCGTCGACCTCCCCCACCGTCCCCGCCATGGCTCCGAAAGGCGAGAAGGCGAAGGCCGCGAAGTCCGCCGAGGCGCTGCGGCTAGCAGCAATGCGGAAGAAGATGGCGATCTTCCCGCCAAAGCTTGACGCGGAAGAGCTGAGGGATACCTTCTACCTCTTCTGGTCGAGGGAGACGAAGGCGCATCCTCGCACCAATGTACTCCCCGCCGTAGCCTGCCATATGTTCCCGACCGGCTACGCCTTCTTTGCTCTATTCTTCTACTGCGGGCTCTGCCCGCCCTATTCCGAGTTCTTCTGCGACATCATGAATACCTACGGGTTTCATCTCCTTGACTTCACCCCCAACGCCGTCTTGACCATGGCCGTTTTCGCACATCTGTGTGAAAACTTTGTCGGAGTATACCCCAATGTAGCTCTTTTCCGTCATTACTTCACGCCCCGAGTCGAGGCAGGGTCGCCTCTGTCTGGCGGAATCTCTTGGATCTCGAGGACGCACAAGAAGGAAGCCTATCTCGAAGGGTAGCTCCGCGGCAAGTGGGATGAGTGGAGATCCAACTGGTGTTGGATCGTAGAGGATGACCCGCAGCCATTCACTTCCCGGCGCCAAGCCCCAGTAATACGCGGCAACGACTGGAGCGACCTGGCCACGGAGGACAGCAGACCGAAGATCGCCACCACCCGGATCCTTCGCCTCCGGCAAGCCAAGCTCACTTTAGGTGCAATCGGAGCAGACTTTCTCCACCGTCGCATCGCCCCTTGCAGGAGAGGAAGAGGGCCGCTTGGGAGTTTGAGAATGCGGCAGACATCATGAGGCTGCGCCCGGGCCTCAATTGGAATTTCACCGTCCTGGAGCTCAACGCGATGCTCCAGGCGCTGTTCAAGTACGACTCCGCCCACCCTGAATGGTTCACGTTGCCGCCAGGTGTCGTCCCGCTATGCAATAGCTCTGCGCTCAGCGCCATCCGTGCAGTGATGCCGCTGTGGGATTCCCATGGGATCGTCCCCACTTGGCAAGAGCCTTCCGACGAAGTGGTGCAGACATTCTTCGACAACTTGGTGGAGCAGCCAATCGATCTCAATGAGAAGAGAGGCCTCACCCGCGACACCACCGACCAGGAGATGGCCTACATTGCCACTAGGCTGGAAGAGGCAGCGGCAGCCAGGGCCGCGGGCGAGTTCGGGTAAACCGTGGAGGAGGCGGAGGCAGCGGAGGCGACAAGCCTTGCCGTGGAGGAAGAACTTCGCAAAGTGGGAAAGCTTGCCGGGAAGGTCGCTGACACAAGCGAGCCCGTCGAGCTGGGCGCCGAGTCGAGCGGGCCCGCCGAGCAGGGTGCCGGGTCAAGCGAGCCTGCCAAGGACTCGAGCGGCTCGCTGGAGATCGGCTCCTCCTCCTCGTCCTCAGGCAACTCTCCACCACCAGCAAGTCCTCCAGCTCCGACAAGGAGGCACCTCCGCAAGGCCGCAGACATGGCGGGGCGGCAGGCGGGCCAACAGCCGCAGCGCCGCGCGCCACGCGCCACCATGACAAGCAAGGCCGCCAAGGGAGTGCCTCGTGCTTCAGCGGCAACAGGGGGGATCTTCCCGGACTGGTGCCCCTGCTCCCGCTGTTCCTCGTGCTTCGGCGGCAACCGGGGCAGGGTCTTCCCAGACCACCATCCCTGCTCCCGCCAAGCGGCCGAGGGGACCCACTCCTCCGCCTCTTCGCGCGGGGACACGCGAGCCAGATTTTGACTTCTCCGTGCTGAGCTCCGTCGAGGAGGAAGAAGAGTAAGTCTTCGCAATCCTTGTGTTTCTTTGATTTTCCGCTGTTTCTTGTCTTGCATCTATTTCGCCTAACTCTGAACCTATTCTCTTTTCAGAACTCTGGCTCAAAGGGCAGCGAAGAGGGCCAAGGTCCCGGTGATCGTCATCGAGGACGAGCCCGCCGCAACGGCAGGGGGTGCACCTGAGACGAGCTTGCCGGACCCGGCAACTGTTCTTCAGAGCAGCCCCCAGCGCAGCCCCCAGCGTAAGTGTGGTTCACTTTCCGCTTGTCGGGCGCGCGTGGGTCTTCCTTCCTTGCTGATATCTTGTTTGTTGACTTGTGCAAGAGCAGAGCAGCAGCATCAGGAGCGCCAGGAGACCGCCCCCGACGTGCCGCACGCCTCGATCACACCTCCAAGAAGGAGCTCCCCGGCGAGGGAGAATACTCCGCCAAGGGCGAGCACCCCGCCAAGGGCGAGCACTCTGCCAAGGGCGAGCACCCCGCCAAGGGCGAGCACCTGGCCAAGGGATGGCGCTAGCGGCCCTCCGCAGGCGGGAGCTATCTCCACGCCGCCGAGGGAGAGCTCCCCGGCGAGGAACCTCACCGAGGAGCTGGCCCGCGAAGGTAAACCCTTGGACTTTCTTCTTTCGATTCTTCTTTTTTGGATATTTTCTTGACTTGTTCGTCTTTTCTTTCCTTCTGTCAGACCCGTCCGCCGCAGAGCCAATGGAGACGGAGGTCGCCGTCGAGGAGGACGCGCGTGGCAACACCGGCGATGCCGCCGCTACCGAAAGGGCGGCCGGTGCAGACGAGCCCGCCGCCGACGAGGCAGCCAAGGCCGCTGGCGCGGCGGCTGAGGAGGGGTACGGCAGTCGCACTGACGTCCCTGAGGCCGCAGGAGCGTCAGGCATTGCGCCGGCTGCCGATCCCTCTGCTGCCGCAGCCGAGCCAGGCGCCTATCTGGAGGCCAGCAATGGTGTCTTCATCCAGCTCCCGTGGGCATCCACGTCCAGGGCGCCAGTCGAGGGAGAGTTCTTCGACGGGGAGGTCCTTGCCTCCGCCGGATTGAGGTTCGTCGACGCGCCAAGCAGCAGCGGCGAGCCCGAGGAGGAGCGGCTTTTGCGGAAGCTTCTGTCCCTTTATCGCGCCTGGCAAGCCAAGTTGGAGTCCCGAGAGGCTCTGGCCGCCAAGGCGGGTGCTAACTTGGAGAAGCACGCAGAAGAGCTCCGAGCCGCCAACGAAGCAGCTCTCCGATCCTTGGCGGAGGAGCGGGAGCAGCTTGCCGAGGTGCACCAGGCCTTCATCTTGGAGAAGGCTAAAGCGGAGGAGCAGCAACGGCTTGCCACCGAGGAGCTCTCCAGGCGAGAAGGTGAGCTGACGCAGCGGAAGGTCGACCTCGACAGCCACGAGGACGAGCTTGCCGCGCGCGAGCGATCGCTTGGCGGAGCTTTGCAGGAGGCAAAGGATGCCGCCGCAGCTGCCGTGACCGGCAAGAGAGAGTTGGGGATGAGGGTGGCGCAGCTGGAGGCCAACTTGAAGACGAGCGGCGAGGAGGTCGCCGCACTCAAGCTCGAGAGGGAGAAGGACGCACACAGCCACTCCGAGCTGCAGTTCCGCCTCTCCGAGAAGGGCAAGGAGCTCGCCGTCGCCAAGGACTCCATCGCCGATCTGGAGCTGAAGTTGTCCACTCTTACCACGACACTGGACGGCGCTAGGGAGCGGGAGACGGCCCTGAAGGAGGAGCTCAGGGCCGAGAAGGTGTTGCTGGACAGCGCCGCCATTTCCCAGAACAACTTTAGGCGGAACTTCGAGATATGGACGGAAGTTCTTGTCAACGTCGCCGCGGACATCGATATGGAGCTGGCGCAGCTGGGAGCGGAGTACCTCGGGTACTCCACCGACGAGAACCTCCACGCCAGCGCCAAGCTCACTCTGTTCTTCAAGGGCGTGGCGACGGCCCTCCAGCAACTCCGGGAGAAGATCCCGAAGCAGCTGGCGGACGAATCGCGCAGGCTCTATGCGGGGGCCCTCCAGAAGGTGCTGATGAAGATAGCGTACCGCAACCCCGGCCTCAACCTCACCAACATCCTCCGGACCCTGCCGCCGGACGCCGACCAGGAGGCGCTCAAGGCCCTTGTCGCACCCATTGTGGACAAGGTGGGCGGAATCAAGAGGGTTGAAGGCGACCACGCGGACTAGGCTTTTTACTTTCTTCTTTCCTTGCCGCTGCCAACCATATTATGAACAATAGTCTATTAGGATTGCGGCAAGTCATTTTGTAATATAACTCTATCTTAGGTGGTTAATGCAACGTTATTTCCTTTACTTGACTTCCTTGCTTGGTATGTTTTTACCCTACGCTTTTAGGGAACTTGCCGGCGTAGGCACCTTTGCCGTGAGCGCTGAGTGCAGAACTTCAGCAGCCTGCTGATGGTGCCATCGCCGACAAGCAACCTTGTCGCAACCAGTTGCAGCACACTTAAGCTGTTGAGCGGGCTCAGAAACAAAGTAAGGGCGCGACACTAGTCGCAGCACACTTAAGTTGTTGAGCAAACTCGAAACAAAATGAGGGCGCAACTGGCCACGAGTTGGTTCCTCCGCGCACAAGTTTTCCATACAAAGCGCGGCCATTCAAGGAGAATAACTTAAAAATTTAAAAATTTGATTGCTCAAACTTTGGCAACTTAGCTTTTGTGTTGTCTGCTTCCTGGCAAGGCTAGAATTCCTTGCACGGCACTGGGTCCATACCACTATCTTCTCCTCCCCCCCGGCAAACTTGCGCGCGGGGGAACCTTCTTCTCCTTGAGAAAAAAGAAAGAAGAGAAAACGCAAATATGGAACCTTGCGGCTCGTTATGGCTTACCGGGACTAGGTGCTGCACAATGTGTTAGATAATACATGCAAAGGGTAGAAAAGCATGAAAATGACAAGTTGTGCATAGCACATAAACTTTACTGATGCATGGGGTCTGCGCCCGGCTTTGTACAAAGGATTACATGCAACAGCGGCAAGACTTGTACAAAAGGTGGTTGCCGGAGCGGATCACGGCAACCGCGCCTTATGGGTAAAACTTACGAAGATGCTCAATGTTCCAGGAGTTGCTCACCGGCAAGCCATCTTCGGTCTCAAGGCGGACAGCGCCGGGCCTAGTGACTTGTTTCACCCGAAAGGGCGTTCCCACTTCGGCGTCAACTTGTTGGAATTATTGGCGGACTGAACGCGCTGAAGAACAAGGTCGCCTTCCTCGAGACTTCTGGCATTGACTTTGCGGCTATGGTAGTGGCGCAAAGCTTCCTGATAGCGAGCAGCTCGCACAGTGGCCTGAAGACGGTCCTCCTCGAGGAGCAGCGCATCATCTTGTCGCAGCTGCTCTTGCTCGAGCTCATCATAAGCGAGCACTCGAGGCGACCCGTATACGAGTTCCGTGGGGAGAACTGCCTCTGCTCCATAGACAAGAGCAAAGGGTGTTTGTCCAGTGGCTCGATTTGGGGTCGTCATGTTCGACCAAAGAGCCGCCGGCAACTCCTCGATCCAGTTCCTTCCGCACTTGTGTAGCCTGTCGAAAGTCCCTGTTTTGAGGCCACGCAGCACTTCAGTGTTTGCCCTCTCCGCTTGACCGTTGCTTCTTGGGTGAGCAACAGAAGCGAAGCAGACCTTGGCGCCAAGTTCTTGGACATATTGCATGAAGGTGCGACTTGTGAATTGTGTATCGTTGTCGGTGATGATCCTGTTAGGGATCCCGAAACGGCAAACAATCGACCTGAAGAACTTGACTGCTGACTGTGCGGTCACCTTTCTCACTGGTTCCACTTCCGGCCACTTTGTGAACTTGTCGATGGCGACGTACAAGAACTCAAAGCCCCCAGCTGCGCGGGGAAAGGGGCCGAGGATGTCGAGCCCCCAGACCGAAAATGGCTAGGACAAAGGGATCGTCTGGAGAGCTTGAGCTGGCTGATGTATCTGCCTGGAATGGAACTGGCACGCTTCACACTTGGTTACTTGTGCAGTTGCATCCTGGAGGGCTTCTGGCCAAAAGAAACCTTGTCGGAACGCCTTGCCGGCAAGTGCTCTTGCGCCAATGTGGTGGCCACATATGCCTCCATGTATCTCTGCCAACAGCTTCTGTCCATCTTCCCGGGGAATACACTTCAATTTCACACCGTTGAGTCTTCTTCTGTACAGTTCATTGCCGACAAACTGGTACATACTTGGCTGCCGGGCTACTCTTTCAGCTTCTTCTTGCTCTTCGGGAAGTTCTCCTATCTGAAGGAAACGGACGATCTGATGCGCCCATGCTGGAGCTTGCGGCTCGACAACAAGGACTAAAGGCACTTGTGCTGCTGCGGGAACGTCCGCTTCTACGACGAGAACCTGTGCCTCAGCCGGAGCTTGACGATCCCCGGAAAGCTTTCCGGAGCAAAACTTGTCGGGAGCTTCCGCTTCGACAGAACAAGTCCTGGGACTTGCCGGAGCGGATCGCTCCTCAGCATTCTTGGCGTTGATCTTGGGGACCTTCTTGGCGGCGGCTTCGAAAAGCTCTGCCGGAAAGTAGTCGCCGGAGATCAACTTCCTCTTCTTGCTCTGTCCAGTTGATGGTGTTACGGATGGTTGAGTCAGCTTGAGCACGAAGATCCCTGGTTCCACGGGTAACTTGAGTGCGGCGCACTTTGACAGGCCATCTGCGATGTTGTTCTGAGCTCTTGGAACGTGCTCCATCTGTAGGCCGTCAAAGTGTTCTTCAAGCTTCCTCACTTCATCGACGTAAGCTTCCATCAACAGACTCTGGTAGTTCTTGTTTACTTGGCGGACGACCAACTGCGAGTATCCCCTTACAATCAGCTTCTTAATCCCAAGGTCTGCCGCGATCCTGAGACCGGCAAGCAAACCGTCATACTCTGCAGTATTGTTTGTCGCTTGCTCCTTGCGAAAGTGCATCTGGACCGCGTACTTGAGGTGCTCCCCGGTGGGTGCGACAAGTAGCACGCCGGCACCGGCGCCTTGCAGCGAGAAGGCACCATCAAAGTACATTATCCATTCTTTTCTTGCTTCTTTGACGGGGATGCTCGTCTCTGGAATCTCCTCGTCTGGCGTTGGTGTCCACTCTGCTATGAATTCTGCCAATGCTCTGCTTTGGATGGTTGAAGTGCTTTCAAACTTAAGGCCAAAGCTTGACAGTTCTAGTGCCCACTCGACGATCCTTCCTGTTGCTTCTGGGTTTTGCAGTATCCTCTTCAGCGGAAAGCGATTGACCACCGTTATCTCATGTGCCTGGAAGTAATGGCGCAGCTTTCTCGAGGCCATAAGAAGGCCGAAAAGCAACTTTTGCACCCCCAGAGTACCTTGATCTAGCTCCCTGCAATAGGGAGTTGACAAAATAAACTGGGCGCTGCACCATCTTCTTCCGTATCTCCTCTTGCATCTGCGCAGACCCATCCTTGTCGGGACCAGAGCTTGTCGGGGAAGCCCCCTGCTTGTCGCTGGATGTGTTTGCCGCGGCCGCTGGCTCATCATCCGCCTCCCTCTCCGCTACTAACGCAGCACTAACCACTTGATTGGTTGCCACTAGGTACAGCAACAACTTTTCTTGTGGCTTAGGTGCAACAAGTATTGGAGTGGAGGACAGGTACCTCTTCAAGTCTTGTAGCGCTGCCTCCGCTTCCGGAGTCCATTTCATTGGACCTGCCTTTTTCAAAATTTTGAAAAATGGCAGGGAGCGTTCTGCAGACTTAGAGATAAACCTGCTGAGAGCAGCCACGCAGCCGGCAAGCCTTCGCACATCCTTGACGTGCTTCGGTGCTTCGAATTGCTCAATGGCCTTGATCTTGTCGGGATTGGCTTCAATCCCCCTCTGAGACACGAAGAACCTGAGAAGCTTGCCGGAGGGGACTCCAAACATGCACTTCTCGGGGTTAAGCTTGAGTTGGATCTTGCGCAGATTTGCAAACGTTTCATCTAGATCTTGTATCAGAGTTGCCCTGTCCTTGCTCTTGACCACTATGTCATCCATGTAAGCTTCCACATTTCTGTGTATCTGTGGCTCGAAAGCAGTGTGGACTACTCTTGCAATCGTTGAACCAGCATTCTTCAATCCAAAAGGCATGCGTATGAAACAATAAGTGCCACATGGAGTAATGAATGCGGTCTTCTCTTCATCTTCTTCAGCCATGAAGATCTGGTGATATCCTGAATATGCATCAAGAAACGAAAGCAGCTCACATCCAGCCGTGGAGTCAACAATCTGGTCGATGCGCGGCATGGGAAATGGATCTTTGGGACAAGCTTTATTCACATCGGTGAAGTCAATACAAAGCCTCCACTTCCCGTTTGCCTTACGCACGACAACAGGATTGGCCAACCATGTGGGATGGAGCACACCTCTGACAAGGCCTGCCGCTTCCAGCTTCTTGATTTCTTCTGCGATAAACTCTTGGCGCTCCACCGCTTGTTTCCTAACTTTCTGCTTGACGGGCCGCGCGTGAGGACAAACGACAAGCTTGTGCTCAATCACTTTCCTGGGAACACCGGGGATGTCAGACGGTTGCCATGCAAACACGTCGACATTCGCCCGCAGGAAAGTAACGAGCGCGCTTTCCTATTTGGGGTCGAGCGTGGCACTGATGGTGAAAGTACCACCAGTGTCGTCCTCCTTGGCGGACACCGTCTTGGTCTCGGGTGGAGCTGACGTCGCCTTCTTACACTTGCCGGTGGAGCTCGATGGTGCGTCCTCGACGGCAGCGCAGCACTCCGGAGAGGTGCGTTTGCCAGAGTGGGACCCAGAGCTCTTGCCGGACTTGGTCTTCTTCCTCTCCCCGGGAGCTTCAGCGGCAAGTGTCTTGCTATCTGCTGCAGCTGCTGCATCCTGATAAATCTTGTCGGCGCATATAAGGGCGTCCTTCTTGTCGCCAGGGACAGAGATGACGCTTATCGGGCCTGGCATCTTGAGCATGTTGTAGGCATAGTGAGAGGCTGCCATGAACTTGGCGAGCGCTGGACGGCCAAGTATTCCATTGTAAGGCAATGGAATATCGGCAACGTCGAAAGTGATCCTCTTAGTCCTGAAGTTCAGCTCTCCGCCAAATGTCACTGGCAGTGTGATCTTCCCCTATGGCTTGCTCCTTCCCGGGTTGATCCCTTGGAATGTGCCGGTTTCTTCGAGGATTTGGAGTTTCCGGACTACAGCGGAGGAGATCAAGTTCAGGCCGGCCCCGCCGTCGACTAGCATCTTGGTGACCTTGAGGTTGCGGATGGTTGGTGAAACCAACATCGGCAAGCACCCGACCGCATTTGTGCGATCAGGATGGTCCTCAATGTCGAAGATGATAGGCGTGCTGGACCACTTCAGAAGTTTGCGCGACTCGACGGGCGGTTCTGCTGCATTAACTTCCCGCACCCATTGTTTGAGTTGGCAGTGGGAAGTATGCAGAGAAGCACCACCGTCAACGCACAGAACCTCTGTGGCCGTCTGGAACTCCTGCTCGCTGTTCTTTCCATCATCCATATCTTCCTCGTCCTCTTCGTCTTCGTCCTTGTCGCGGTCGCGGGGAGGTCTGACTCCTTGCCGCTGCTTGGCCTTGCCGCGGCGTCCTCCCCGGCCGTTGAATGGCCGCTTCTTGCCGGATCCACCATCACCTCCCAGGGCCTTCTCCTTGTCGCGTCGCTCGTACTCAGCCTTCTGCTGCTCGACGAGGTACTCGACTTTCTTGCAGTTCTGAAGGTCGTGGCCCTTAGTGCGATGGATCTTGCAGTATTGTTTGTCGGTGCCGTCCTGCTTGTCGGCGGCCGCCACAGCCTGGCAGTTGGTGCACGCGGCAGTCTCCTTGCCGGAGCTGCCAGCCTGGGCTTTCTTGGCGCCAGCCTCCTTGCCGGACTGCTCGACGACTAGCACTTGTTCTTTTTCTTCCTGTTGTTCCGCCGCCGGTTTTTCTTTGCCGGGGCGGCATCCTCACTATCTGATCCCCCTGCTCCAGCATCCTCTCCGGGGAGTTTCCTCCCCTCCTCAGCGCGTGCGAACTTGTCGGCCAGGGCGTACAGCTCGCTGACGTCCCTGATCTTGCACATCGCCATCTCCTCCCTCATCCGGCGGTTACGCACGTTCTGATGGAACGCGCTAAAAACCGCGGCAGGGTGGACGTCCGGGATGTTGTGCTGGACACGGCTGAACCTTTGGATATACTTTCGCATGGGCTCTCCTTCCTTCTGGGCGAGTATGTGAAGGTCACTTTCCTGGCCATGGGGCTTGTGGCCACCTGTGAAGGCGCCGACAAACTGATGGCACAGGTCGGCCCAAGAAGAAATGGAGTTCTCCGACAAGTGCATGAGCCAAGATCTGACGTTTGGCTTGAGCACGAGCGGGAAGTAGTTGGCGAGTATCTTCTCGTCTCGTCCCCCGGCAACCTGCACCGCGATGGTGTAGATGCTAACGAACTCCGACGGGTGTGTTTTGCCGTCGTACTTCTCGGGTACGTCGGGCTTGAAGTTCTTCATGCTGGGCCACTGGACTTGCCGCAGCTCACGAGTGAACGCAGGGCAACCTACCGCGTACGGCAAGTCGCCTGGTCCCCCGGGCGCGTGCATGTCGACAGCAGGCCTAGCGCGCTGGTCGGATTGACGCCGCGCTTCTCTCCGACGCTCGATGCGGGTTCGAGCGTCCTCTTGTTGTCGATCATCGAGAACTTGGCGCTGATCACGACGAGCTCGTGGATCCGACGACGCGGTGGAGTCGTCGTCGATGTTGATCCGGTGAGTCGGCGATTTCGGCCTTCGGGGCGGGGAGTGCACGGTGGTTGCACCCCCGGCAGTCTTTTCGCCATCAGCCCGCGCCTGGCTAGCTTGCCGCGGCCGCGACGTGGTCGGCTGCTGCGGAGTGTCGCCGTTGGCGAAGGCGATGAGGCTTTGGATGGTGGCCCTCCAGTCGTCGGCCTTGTCTGCCGCTGGAGGGAAGTCGAGGAGCAGTTGAGCTCGAGCTAGAGCTTCTGCTGGAGTGGCGGGGAGCGGTGGCGAGCGGTGCGAGGAGCGGGATATGCTCGGACTTCTAACTACGTTAGAAGGAGCAGCATCCTGTCCCGGCGACCGCGCCTTGCTCGTGCCAGCATGTTGGTGTGCATGCTGGCCTTGAGCGTCCCGAGATCCGCCAGCTTGACCTTGGCCCAGCAAGCGTATGGTACCTTGTGTACCACGTCGCTGCCGGTCCCGCGCCTCCTGAGATGGGCGCGGTGCATGTACGGACGCCGAGGCCTTGGAGTGCGCCCGGTCGTCCGTCTTGTCCTTGGACTTGGCGGCGCCGTGAGTTTCCTCGCCGACGTCCGTCCTTCCTCCGGCGTCTACCCCACCAGCCGTTGGCTCCGGCGGTGGTGGGATCGACGCGGACGGGCCTACTGCCTCCGAAGCCTTCTTCTTCGGCGGCATGTTGATGGAGTTGGTTAAGTTGATAAAGTTGGTGAAGATCTAGCTCGTGTGACACCGGATCGGGTTCACACAACCTCGACGCAACCCACCTACCTGGCGCGCCAAAGATGTCAGGGAAACTGATCGCCCACGAACACCTATGGGACCGGAGCCCCTTTTCGGTACGGCAAGGGGGCGGAGGATACACAAAGAGCGGATCGAGGCGCACACACGAGCAGTTTACCCAGGTTCGGGCCGCACGGATGCGTAAAACCCTACTCCTGCTTTGGTTTGTTATTGAGTTCTTGGCTCGGGAGCGAGGAGAGCAACAGTACCCTCTAACCGCTAGCTAGACCGAGCGTGGAGAATGATCGATGTTCGGAACCCCCCTACGTTGCGTATGGGCCTCCTTTTATAGGTCAAAGGGGTCACCGACAGGTGGCAACGCAGATGAGGGTAAGAATGTAAAATGGGTGGTAGTTGGAACAATGTATGTACAGTGCCCCGTACCTAACTCTGACGGCAGGGGACAAGGGCATTGAATGCCCGTCGCCGTCGCCCCAAACAGTGCAAAAAGTGACCGTCAAGGCGCCACCGTTCGCCACGACGGTGGCCATGTCATCGCCGCTTGCCACCGTGTTCCCCTGGCTGCACAGCCTTCCGCCACGTGCGCCTGGAAGGGCCCCAGGATGACACGTGGGTGGATGCGCTGGAGCGTGGGAACTGAGTGGAAGCTTGCCGCGGCAAGTGCCTTGCCGCGGTCGCTATCTTGTCGCTTCTTGGGAGCTTGTCCCTCACCAGGCCTTGCCGGGACGCGTGGCGTGTCGCGGCAAGCTTCTTGATATGCCTTGGATGGCCTTCCCGGGAAGTTCCTCTTGCCGGGGCCTTGTGTCTTGAATGGTTTTTGTGCCTTGAGTGGCCTTCCCGGCAAGCTCCTCTTGCTGGGGTTTTGTCTCTTTGACTCAAATACTTTGTTCTTGAATGGTCCCAAGGGGACTTCGGAGGATCTTGGCGGCCGGTTGGCAATCCTTAAGGCGGGACGCTGCAACTGCTCGTGCACAAGTTCGGGATACTAAGGTACCCCTACTTTAGTACACCGACAGTGTCCCCCTTCAAATTTGGCAGTTGTGGGATCCCTTCCCGCTCAATATTTGGGAAGAGGACCCGGGCCACTATAAATAGGACTAGCCACCACCACTGGGATAATCTCATGTTTAGTTGACCCAACCTAGAGGCCATCTGATCGAGAGCCTACCACACACACGACAAGCTCACCCGAGCACAAGAACACCTCTCTTCAGGAGGCAGTTCTTCCCCTGTACTAGTTCTTCCCCTACCTACAAGGCAATCCACCACACCACACTGGATTAGGGTATTACACCACAACGGTGGCCCAAACCAGTATAAACCCTTGTGTCCCTTGTTCTTCGGGCTTGAAGAGCTAGGCCTAGGAATCGGCGAGTAGACGAGCTAGGATGGGAGGAGAGATATTCGTGTGCACCCCAGTGTTCGAACCACAAGGGTTTTGTCGGAACCCAAGATCCGACATCACCCGGTTACGTTGTGACGTTTGACATCACACAAGGCATTCTTCCGGTATCCGACAGTTGCATAATCTCATAGTCGAAGGAATATGTATTTGACATGAAGAAAGCAATAGTAATCAGGCAAATCCACCAAAGTCCACACTTTGTTCTCATACATGGATCCTATCTCATATTTCAAGGCCTCAATCCATTTATCGGAATCCCGGCTCATTATAGCTTCTTCATAGTTCGTAGGCTCGTCATGGTCTAGTAACATGACTTCCAGAACAGGATTACCATACCACTCTGGTGCGGATCGTGCTCTGGTTGACCTACGCGGTTTGTTAGTAACTTGATCTGAAGTTTTATGATCATCATTATTAGCTTCCTCTCTATTTGGTGTAGGCATCACGGGAACTGTTTTATGTGATGAGCTAGTTTCCAATTCGAGAGAAGGTACAATTACCTCATCAAGTTCTACTTTCCTCCCAATCAGTTGTTTCGAGAGATGTTCCATTCTTGGCAACAAAAATCTTGCCTTTAGATCTATGGTAGAAGGTGTACCCAATTGTTTCCTTAGGGTATCCTATGAAGACGCACTTGTCCGATTTGGGTTCGAGCTTACCAGGTTGAAGCTTTTGACATAAGTGTCGCGACCCCAAACTTTAAGAAAAGACAGCTTAGGTTTCTTGCCAAACCACAGTTCACACGGTGTTGTCTCAACGGATTTAGACAGTGCCCTATTTAACATGAATGCAGTATTTAACGTGAATGCAGTTGTCTCTAATGCATAACCCCAAAAAGATAGTGGTAAATCGGTAAGAGACATCATAGATCGCACCATATCTAATAAAGTAAAGTTACGACGTTTGGACGCACCATTACGCTATGGTGTTCCAGATGGCGTGAGTTGTGAAACTATTCCACATTGTTTTAAATGAAGGCCAACTCATAACTCAAATATTCGCCTCCGCAATCAGATCATAAAAACTTTATTTTCTTATTACGATGATTCTCAACTTCACTTTGAAATTCTTTGAACATTTCAAATGTTTCAGACTTGTGTTTCATTAAGTAGATATACCCATATCTGCTCAAATCATATGTGAAGGTCAGAAAATAAAGATACCCGCCGCGTGCCTCAACACTCATTAGACCGCATACATTAGTATGTTTTATTTCCAATAAGGCATTGGATTGCCCCATTGTTCCGTAGAACGGAGTTTTAGTCATCTTGCCCATGAGGCATAGTTCGCAAGTATCAAATGGTTCATAATCAACTGATTCCAAAAGTCCATCTGTATGGAGTTTCTTCATGCGCTTTACACCAATATGACCTAAACGGCAGTGCTACAAATATGTTGCAATATCATTATTAACTTTGCATCTTTTGGCATCAATATTATGAATATGTGTATCACCACAATCGAGATTCAACAAAAATAGACCACTCTTCAAGGGTGCATGACCATAAAATATATTACTCATATAAATAGAACAACCATTATTCTCTGATTTAAATGAATAATTGTCTCGCACTAAACAAGATCCAGATATAATGTTCATGCTCAACGCTTGCACCAAATAACAATTATTCAGGTATAAAACTAATCCCGGTGGTAGATGCAGATGTAGCGTGCCAACGGCGATCACATCGACCTTGGAACCATTTCCCATGCGCATCGTCACCTCGTCCTTAGCCAATCTTCATTTAATCCGTAGCTCCTGTTTCAAGTTACAAATATGAGCAACCCAACCAGTATCAAATATCTAGGCGCTACTACGAGCATTAGTAATGTACACATCAATAACATGTATATCAAATATACCTTTGTTCACTTTTCCATCCTTCTTATCCGCCAAATACTTGGGGAAGTTCCGCTTCCTGTGATCAGTCCCTTTGCAGTAGAAGCACTCAGTTTCAGGCTTGGGTCCAGATTTGGGCTTCTTCCCTGGAGTTGCAACTTGCTTGCCATTCTTCTTGAAGTTCCCTTTCTTTGCCTTGCCCTTTTTCTTGAAACTAGTGGTCTTGTTAACCATCAATACGTGATGCTCCTTCTTGATTTCTACCTCCATAGCTTTCAACATTGCGAAGAGCTCGGGAATTGTCTTCTCCATCCCTTGCATATTATAGTTCATCATGAAGCCTTGGTAGCTTGGTGGCAGTGATTGAATAACTCTGTCAGTAACACTATCATTTGGAAGATTAACTCCCAGCCGAGTCAAGTGATTATGATATCTAGACATTCTGAGTATGTGTTCATTTACAGAACTGTTCTCCTCCATCTTTCAACTACAGAACTTGTTGGAGACATCATATCTCTCAACTCGGGCATTCGCCTTAAATATTAACTTCAACTCCTGGAACAGCTCATATGCTCCATGACGTTCAAAACATCTTTAATGTCTCGATTCTAAGCCGTATTGCATGGAACACTGAACTATAGATTAGTCATCTAACCGCGTCTGCCAGACGTTCATAGCGTCTAGATTAGCTGGAGGGGGATTGTAACCTAGCGGTGCAGAATGACATAATTATTCTGTGCAGCAATGAGGATAATCGTCAAGTTACGAACCCAGTCCATGTAGTTGCTACCATCATCTTTCAACTTAGCTTTCTCTAGGAACGCATTAAAATTCAAGGTCACGGTAGCACGGGCCGTTGATCTACAACATAGATATGCAAATACTATCATGACTAAGTTCATGATAAATTAAGTTCAGTTAATGAAATTACTTAAGAACTCCCACTTAGATAGACAGCCCTCAAGTCATCTAAATGATATGTGATCCAAATCAACTAAACCATGTCCGATCATCACGTGAGATGGGGTAGTCATCAATGGTGAACATATCTATGTTGATCCTATCTACTGTACGATTTAAGTTCGGCCTTTCATCTCCAGTGTTCCGAGGCCATGTCTGTACATGCTAGGCTCGTCAAGTTTAACCTGATCGAGTATTCCGCATGTGCAAAACTATCTTGCACCCGTTGTATGTGAACGTAGAGTCTATCAAACCCGATCATCACGTGGTGTCTGAACACGACGAACTGTTGCAATGGTGCATACTCAGGGAGAACACATTTACCTTGAAATTTAGTTAAGGGGTCACCTTATAATGCTACCTCCGTACTAAGCAAAATAAGATGCATACAAGATAAACATCACATGCAATCAAAATATCTGACATGATATGGCCATCATCATCTTGTGCTTTTGATCTCCATCTCCAAAGCATCGTCATGATCTCCATCGTCACCAGCTTGACACCTTGATCTTCATCGTAGCGTCGTGGTCTTCTCGCCAACTATTGCTTCTATGACTATTGCTAACTCATAGCGATAAAGTAAAGCAATTACATGTCACTTGCATTTCATACAATAAAGAGACAATCATAAGGCTCCTGCAGGTTGCCGATAATTCACAAAACGTGATCATCTCATACAATAATGTATAACTCATCATGTCTTTAGCATATCACATCACAACATGCCCTACAAAAACAAGTTAGACGTCCTCTACTTTGTTGTTGCAAGTATTACATGGCTGCTATGGGCTTCTAGCAAGAACCGTTCTTACCTAAGGCACAAAACCACAACGGTGTTTTGTAAAGTTTGATGTTTTAACCTTCTTCAAGGACCGACCATAGTCAAATTCGATTCAACTAAAGTATGAGAAACAGACACCCGCCAGCCACCTTTATGCAAAACTAGTTGCATGTCTGTCGTGGAACCGGTCTCATGAAAGCGGTCATGTAAGGTTGGTCCAGGCCGCTTCATCCCACAATACCGCCGAATCAAAATAAGACGTTGGTGGTAACTAGTATGACTATCACTGCCCACAACTCTTTGTGTTCTACTCGTGCATATCATCTACGCATAGACCTGGCTCATGATGCCAGAGTTGGGAAACGTAACATGCAATTTCAAAAAAAAATCCTACGCTCACGCAAGATCTATCTAGGAGGTGCATAGCAACGAAAGGGGGAGAGTGTGTCTATGTACCCTCGTAGACGTAAATCAGAAGCGTTTGACAACGCGGTTGATGTAGTCGTACTTCTTCTAGCTCTGACTGATCAAGCACCGATCGTACGACGCCTCCGAGTTCTGCACAAGTTCAGCTTGATGACATCCCTCGTCCTCTTGATCCAGCAAGATGTCGAGGAAGTATGTTAGTTTCATTAGCATGACGGCGTGGTGACGGTGATGGTGAAGTGATCCATGCTGCGCATTGCCTAAGCACCGCGAGAATATGACTGGGTGTGTAAACTATGGAGGGGGCGCCGCACACGGCTAACAATTGATGTTTTGTGTTCTAGGGCGCCCCCACCCATATATATATAGGTGGGAGGGAGAGGGAGGCATCCAGGGTGCGCTCCAAGTAGGATTCAAAACCTACTTGGTGTTTCCCCAAGTGGCGCCGCGAGCCTTATTTCATCGAAGGGAAAAAGGGAAGAGGGAAGAGAGAAGGAAGGGGGCGAACCCCCACTTCTCCTTCTCCTATTTGGCCTCCTGCCTTAGGTGAGGCGCGCCACCCCTAGTGGGCTGGTGTGCTCCCCTCTCATGGTCCATATGGACCATATATTTTTCCCTGGGGGTTCCGGTAACCCCCCTAGTACTCCGATAATTACCTGTTACACTTCGGAACACTTCCGGTGTCCGAATTTTATCTTCCTATATACTCCCTCCATTCCATTATATAAGGTGTATTTGTTTTTTGATAAAATTCCAAAATGTAAGGTGCATTTCTTTTAATTCCACATAATTCCCTTGTTAGCCCTTTGGAAAAAGGAAAGTATCTCTCTCCTGATTGTCTGCATCTCTCCTTAGCAATAGAAGGAAACTATCTCTATGTCGATTGCATGTATCTTGTACTTTCCTAGACTAACTAATTTACTTGCCACTAACCAATGAAATTTCCAAGGGGTAATTTCGTCCTACCACATCTATAATTATGTGCCTTGGTCACCTTAGATAAAGGAAAGGAGGGAGTATCAATATTTACCTCTCGGCCATTTAGAAACTCCTCGTCATGTCCGTGATCTCATACGGGTCTCCGAACAACATTCGGTCACCAAATCACGTAACTCATATAATACAATATCATCATCGAACGTTAAGCATGCGGACCCAATGGGTTCGAGAACTATGTCGACCTGACCGAGACACTTCTCCCGTCAATAACCAATAGCGGAACCTGGATGATCATATTGGCTCCTACATATTCTACGAAGATCTTTATCGGTCGAACCGTTATGACAACATACGTTATTCCCTTTGTCCATCGGTATGTTACTTGCCCAAGGTTTGATCGTTGGTATCTTCATACCTAGTTCAATATCATTACCGACAACTGTCTTTACTCGTTCCATAATACATCATCCGGAGACTAACGCATTAGTCATTTGCTTGCAAGGATTATTATGATATGTATTATCGAGAGGGCCCAAAGATCCCTCTCCGATACTCGGAGTGACAAATCCTAATCTCGATCAACGCCAACTCAACAAACACCTTCGGAGATACCTGTAGAGCAAATTTATAATCACCCAGTTACGTTGTGACGTTTGATAGCACACAAGGCATTCCTCCGGTATCCGGTAGTTGCATAATCTCATAGTCGAAGGAATATGTATTTAACATGAAGAAAGCAAGAGCAATAAAACTGAACGATCATTATGCTAAGCTAACGGGTGGGTCTTGTCCATCACATCATTCTCCTAATGATGTGGTCCTATTATCAAATGACAGCTCATGTCTATGGTTAGGAAACCTTAATCATCTTTGATCAACGATCTAGTCTAGTAGAGGCTCACTAGGGACATAGTGTTTGTCTATGTATTCACACATGTATTAAGGTTTCCGATCAATACAATTCTAGAATGAATAATTAACATTTACCATGAATAAAGAAATATAAAAGAACAGCTTTTTTATTTCCTCTAGGGCATATTTCCTTCAAGAGAAACAAAGATCGGGGCCCGCGTTCCAACGAGCCAAACACACAAAGATACTTCAATTACACCCGGAGGACCACAACAAAATAGTGGCAATCAGCGGAGACCTTGCAGAAAGCCAAGAAGCAGAGCTCCTTTCTTTTCTCTAAGAAAACTTTAATATAATCACCTGGAAGCCCGCTGATATACCGAGTGTACCTGCTGATAAATCCGAGCACTAGCTAAATTTCCACAAGAACATGAGGCTGGTGAAACTGGCCTTCCGCCATTTTGCTACACAGAAGAGAATGGCGATCGGGGAAGAAATAGCATGGCTACTTGCGGCCAAATTCAGAAGGGAGGTCCGGCACCCAGAATGTCTAGCAAACCCAGTAATGATGCAGAAAAAGAACAAGGCATGGCGCATGTGCATGGACTACACCGACCTCAACCAATCATTCCCCAAATACCCGATCCCGCTACCCAGGTTAGATCAGATCATCGAATCCACATAAGGATGCGAACGCCTATGCTTCTAGGACGCATACTCTAGATATCGCCAGATATGCATGAACTAATCTAACCAAGAGGCGACTTCCTTCATCATGCTGTACGAGCCATTGTGTTACATCACAATGCCTTTCGGACTCAAGAATACGGGAGCAACATACCAGCGAACAATGCAGAAATGCATTAGCAAACAAATTCGTGTCAAATCAGAGGTCCACATTGATGAAATTGTGGTCAAGTACAGACAGGGCTCCAACCTTCTCAGCAACCTTCAATACAAAGGACGTAACCTTCAATACTTCAAATTATCAAAGTAGCAAACATGAATCAACTAAACATGAAGAACGTAACTTGACGAAAATTCCCATGTGTCCTCAAGAGCACTTTGCTTTATATAAGGGAACTTTCTGTCTTGTCTTTTGCTATAAAAAGGATTGGGCCACCTTGCTTCACCTTTGTTACCATTGCTATTTGTTACTTGTTACGAATTATCTTTCTACAAAACTATCTAACAGTGTTACCTTCAGTACTTGCAGAGAACACCTTGCTGAAAACAGCTTATCATTTCCTTCCACTCCTCATTGGGTTTGACACTCTTACTTATCAAAAGGACAATGATTGATCCCCTATACTTGAGGGTCAGCACTTCGTACCAGCCTGAAATCATGATTCTCTCCGCCTAAGCAGACCAATGGAATGCAAACACAACTTCCTGAGAGGCCATTGTGAAGTTATTCCTGAGATTGCTCAGACCCTGTCTCCCGAGTCATCTCTTGATATCTCAAGCCATACTCCACCAGGTAGATTGGCACCTCCGAAGAACATATTCCCGTTGAGGAGTATTCATGGGCCCACTATTAAGGCCCAGCACACCAAGCAATCAATACCTTGGTTTTTATCATACCGACAAGTTGGGCACAAGGGTCGTGCTAGCCCGCATTTCCTTCTTTGCTAAGTTTTCCATCAATTGATGACATTTGTGAACACGCCACTATTTCTGTCCACTTCCCTATTAGATTTATGCCACCAGGGAATACACATAAGTCTAGGACATGCGCGACACACGGAGGCACAAGCACAACCTATAGCCCCTCTACCTTCCCATGCCTGCCAACCCACCGAAGTGGTCTGCCATCAACCTCATGGATGAAGAAAATGAGCCAGTGGGTGCAGGGGCCATGGCCCATCGAGGTTGAGGGCCTCCCCAGCAACGCGATGGACGACACCGTGTTGCAGGTCAATCGTCATTGTCAAGGTTGAGCAGACCCTTGGTGTAGGGTGCGGTAGCATCGAGAGGCTGCAGCTCGCCGCACATCATGATCGGTGTTGCGCCATGGAGCAATATAAGTGTGTACGTGCCGATAGGCTCCGACGCGACAGCTACCTCTTGAGCTTGCGTTGTATTCCCTCCAAGAGGAAAGGGAGATGCAGCACATTAGCGTAAGTATTTCCCTCAATTTTTGAGAACCAAGGTATCAATCCAATAGGAGACCACGGGCCAGTCCCTCACACCTGCACAAACAAATAAGAACTTCGCAACCAACGCGATAAGGGGTTGTCAATCCCTTTACGGTCACTTACGATAGTGAGATCTGATAGAGATGATAATTATATTTTTGGAATTTTTGGTATAAAAACAGAAAATAAAGAAAGCAAATAAACAATGACAGCAGAAATAGGCTAGTTGACGGGAAAGTAATATGATAAAGATTGACCCGGGGGCCATACTTTTCTCTAGTGGCTTTTCTCATGATAGCGATATTCTACGACGGGTAAACAAATTACTGTCGAGCAATTGATAGAAAAGCGAATAATTATGAGACTATCTAGGCATGATCATTGTATATAGGCATCACGTCCAAGACAAGTAGACCAAAACGATTATGCATCTACTACTATTACTCCACACATCGACCGCTATCCAGCATGCATCTAGTGTATTGAGTTCATACGAACAGAGTAACGCCTTAAGCAAGATGACATGATGTAGAGGGATAAACTCAAGCAATATGATGAAAACCCCATCTTTTTATCCTCGATGGCAACAATAAAATACGTGCCTTGCTGCCCCTACTGTCACTGGGAAAGGACACCGCAAGATTGTGCCCAAAGCCAAGCACTTCTCCCATTGCAAGAACTATAGATCTAGTAGGCCAAACCAAACCAATAATTCGAAGAGACTTGCAAGGATATTATGAGCACACATAAAAAGTTCAGAGAAGAACCAAATATCTTTCATAGATAACCTTGATCATAAACTCACAATTCATCGGATCTCGACAAACACACCGCAAAAAGAGATTACATCGAATAGTTCTCCTCAAAGACCGAGGAGAACTTTGTATTGAGATCCAGAGAGAGAGAAGACGCCATCTATATACTTGCGATGGACCCGAAGGTCTGTGGTAAACTACTCACAACTCATGGTGAGGTCGATGATGATGATGATGATGATGACTGCCTCCGTGATGGATCCCCCTCCCGGAACAGGCTCCAAGATGGGATCTCCACGAGAATAGACGCTACGGTGGTGGAATTAGGGTTTTCTCTCTGCGTATGGAGTTTCTGGGGTACGTAGGTATATAGGAAGAAGGTGGGCACCCGGGGCCTTACGTGGGACCCACGAGGCAGGGGGCGCGCCCTAGGGGGGGCGCTCCCACCCTCGTGGGCACCACGTGGCCCCTACTCCGTGGTTCTCAAGTCTCCCGTGTGTGATTTTCTCCAAAAATATCTCTCCCGAAGGTTTCATTCCGTTTGGACTCCGTTTGATATTCCTTTTCTGTAAAACCCTAAAACAGGCAAAAAACAGCAATCTGGACTGGGCCGTTGGGTTAGTAGATTAGTCCCAAAAATAATATAAAAGTGTATGACAAAGCCCATTAAACATCCAAAACATCATAAATAATAACATGGAACAATAAAAAATTATATATACGTTGGAGACGTATCAGGCATCCCCAAGCTTAGGATTTTGGTTGTCCTTGAATTTTACCTTGTGAGCGTAGGCTCTTGCCACTCTTTGGTCCATAGTCCATCAAATCCTTACCCAAAAACTTGAAAACTTCACAACACAAAACTTAACAGAAAATCTCGTGAGCTCCGTTAGTATAAGAAAACAAACCACCACTTTAAGGTACTGTATTGAACTCATTCTTTATTTATATCGGTGTTAAAACTACTGTATTCCAACTTCTCTACGGTTCATATCCCCCGATACGACTCATAGATTCATCAAAATAGGCAATCAACACACGAAAAACAGAATCTGTCAAAAACAGAACAGTCTGTAGCAAGCCGTAACTTTCGAATACATCTGTAACTCTGAAAATTCTGAAATATATTGGTGGACGTGAGGAATTTGTCTATTAATCATCTGCAAAAGGAATCAACTTTAAAGCACTCTCAAGTAAAAAATGGCAGCCAATCTCGTGAGTGTAGAAGTTTCTGTTTTTTTATAGCAAGATCGCAAAGACTTCATGCAAGTCTTCCCAAAGGTTCTACTTGGCACAAACACTAATTAAAACACAAAACCACATCTAACCAGAAGCTATATGATTTATTTATTACTAAACATAAATAAAAGCAAAGAAAATAAAATTGGTTGCCTCCCAACAAGCGCTATCGTTTAACGCCCCTAGGTAGGCATGATACAAGAATAGATCTAGGTATGTCCATCTTTATTTTTTATTTTTTTAGCGAGGTCATGATAGAATCCGGGAGGTTCTTTGTGTTACCCTTCATATTCAGAAATTTTTAGATCTAAAGAATCCAACCGCTTATTGCAAAGGGTGATCAACATATTCATGCGGTGAAGATTTCCGCTAACACTCTCAAGAGGTTCAAGAGACTTTTGTAAAAACTTCGTTACTTCGCCAATAATTATGAGACTATCTAGGCATGATCATTGTATATAGGCATCATGTCCAAGACAAGTAGACCGAAATGATTATGCATCTACTACTATTACTCCACACATCGACCGCTATCCAGCATGCATCTAGTGTATTGAGTTCATACGAACAGAGTAACGCCTTAAGCAAGATGACATGATGTAGAGGGATAAACTCAAGCAATATGATGAAAACCCCATCTTTTTATCCACGATGGCAACAATACAATACGTGCCTTACTGCCCCTACTGTCACTGGTAAAGGACACCGCAAGATTGAACCCAAAGCCAAGCACTTCTCCCGTTGCAAGAACTATAGATCTAGTAGGCCAAAACAAACCAATAATTCGAAAAGGCTTGCAAGGATATTATGAGCACACATAAAAAGTTCAGAGAAGAACCAAATATCTTTCATAGATAACCTTGATCATAAACTCACAATTCATCGGATCTCGACAAACACACCGCAAAAAGAGATTACATCGAATAGATCTCCTCAAAGACCGAGGAGAACTTTGTATTGAGATCCAGAGAGAGATAGAAGACGCCATCTAGATACTAGCTATGGACCCGAAGGTATGTGGTAAACTACTCTCAACTCATGGTGAGGGCGATGATGATGATGATGATGATGAAGGCCTCCGTGATGGATCCCCCTCCTGGAACAGGCTCCAAGATGGGATCTCCACGAGAATAGAAGCTATGGCGGTGGAATTAGGGTTTTCTCTCTGTGTATGGAGTTTCTGGGGTACGTAGGTATATATAGGAAGAAGGAGGGCACCGGGGGTCGTGTGGGCCAGCCTCGAGGCAGTGGGGCGTGCCCTGGGAAGGGGGCGTGCCCCCCACCCTCGAGTGCTGGTCCCACATCCCCTTACTTGGCCCCGAAGACTCCCGAGCGTGATTTCCTCCAAAAATATCTCTCGTGAAGGTTTCATTCCGATTGGACTCCGTTTGATATTCCTTTTCTGCAAAACCCTGAAATAGGCAAAAAAACAGCAATCTGGACTGGGCCTTTGGGTTAGTAGGTTAGTCCCAAAAATGATATAAAATTGAATCATAAAGCCCATTAAACATCCAAGACTTCATAAATAATAGCATGGAACAATCAAAATTATAGATACGTTGGAGACGTATCAAGCATCCCCAAGCTTAATTCCTGCTCGTCCTCGAGTAGGTAAATGATAAAGAAAGAATTTTTGATGTGGAATGCTAACCAATATAGTTTTTCAATGCAATTCTCTTAATTGTGGCATGAATGTTCAGATTTGAAAGATTCTAAACAAAAGTCTATATTGACATAAGTAATAACAATACTTCAAGCAATACTAGCAAAGCAATCATGTCTTCTCAAAATACTATGGCTAAAGAAAGTTATCCCTACAAAATCATATAGTGTTGGCTATGCTCCCTTATTATCACACTAAATATTCATATCATGCACAACCCTGATTTCAGCCAAGCATTTGTTTTCATACTCTATCTTTTCAAACCTTTGAACTTTCACGCAATACATGAGCGTGAGCCATGGACATAGCACTATGGGTGGAATAGAGGTGGTTGTGGAGAAGACAAAAAGGGGGAGATAGTCTCACAACGACTAGGCGTATGAACGGGCTATGGATATGCCCATCAATAGATATCAATGTGAGTGAGTAGGGATTGCCATGCAACGAATGCACTAGAGCTAAATATGAATGAAACCTCAACAAAAGAAACAAGTGGGTGTGCATCCAACTGCTTGCTCATGAAGACCTAGGGCATTTGAGGAAGCCCATCGTTGGAATATACAAGCCAAGTTCTATAATGAAAATTCCCACTAGTATATGAAAGTGACTAAGCATGATACTCTCTACAATGAGGAACATGGTGCTACTTTGAAGCACAAGTGTGGAAAAAGATAGTAGCAATTGTCCCTTTCTCTTGTATTTCTTTTTTCTTTTTTTCTTTCCTTTCTTTTTTCTTTGGGACTTTTTTTTTGCCTTTCTTTTTTTTCTTTTTTTTTGCGGAGGGGCTTTATAGATTCAGCCTTTCCTCCCATGGGGACAATGCTCTAAAATGATGATCATCACACTTTCATTAAAATACGAAATTACAACTCGATACTACGACAACAAAGTATGACTCTATATGAATGCCTCCGGCGGTGTACCGGTATGTGCAATGAAACAAGAGTGACATGTATGAAAAGATTATGCATGGTGGCCTTGCCACAAATACGATGTCAACTACATGATCATGCATGGCAATATGACAATATGACAATATGATGCGTGTCATATAAACGGAATGGTGGAAAGTTGCATGGCAATATATCTCGGAATGGCTATGGAAATGCCATGATAGGTAGGTATGGTGGCTATTTTGAGGAACAATCTGGTGGCTATTTTGAGGAAGGATATATAGTGGGTTTATGGCACCGGTGAAAGTTGCGCGGTACAAGAGAGGCTAGCAATGGTGGAAGGGTGAGAGTGCGTATAATCCATGGACTCAACATTAGTCATAAGAACTCATATACTTATTGCAAAAGTCTACGAGTCATCCAAACAAAGCAATCAACGCATGCTCCTAGAGGGGAGGTTGGTAGGAGTTAACCATCGCGCGCCCCCGACCTCCACACAAAGGTTGACACTCTACAAATACCTCATGCTTTAACTTAGTCACATAACGGTTCACCATACGTGCATGCTACGGGAATCACTAACCTTAACACAAATATTTCTCAATTTCATAATAACTCCACTAGCACGACTTTAATATCACTATCCTCATGTCTTAAAACAATTTTCAAGCATCCAACATCTCTTTCTATTCAATGCACTTGATGTGATTTTTTTTACTACATTGACATTGGATGTCTATCATGTGAAGACTAGTTTCTTTAGCCTAAACACTTTACCATGCTGTTTTAATAGACTCTCAAATATATCTAAGTGAAGCATGAGAGTTTAACAATTTCTACAAAATATTACCACCACCATGCTCTAAAATATATAAGTGAAACACTAGAGCAAAAACTATTCAACTCAAAAGATATAAGTGAAGCACATAGAGTGTTCTAAAAATTTCTAGGCCATATTTAACTCTCTCAAATAGGTGTGTCCATCAAGGATTATTGTGCCAAACTAACAAGCAAAGACTCAAATTATACAAGACGCTCCAAGCAAAACACATAACATGTTGCGAATAAAAATATAGCTCCAAGTATAGTTACCGAAGGATGAAGACGAAAGAGGGGATGCCTTCCCGGGGCATCCCCAAGCTTAGGCTTTTGATTATCTTGAATTTACTTGGGGTGCCATGGGCATCCCCAAGATTACGCCTTTGCTACTCCTTGTTCCATAGTCCATCAAAGCAATACTCAAAACTTGAAAACTTCACAACACAAAACTTAGACAAAAATTCTCGTGAGCTCCGTTAGTAAGAGAAAGCAAACCACCACTCAAAGGTACAGCAAGGAATTCATTCATTGTTTATATTGCTGTTAAACCTACTGTACTCCAAGTTATCTATGGTTCATTTCCTCTAATATTACTCATAGATGCATCGGAATAAGCAAACAACACACGAAAAACAGAATCTGTCAAAAACAGAACAGTCTGTAGTAATCTGCTGGGTTTGCCTACTTCTGGAACTCCATAAAATTCAAACTAAATAGGTAAATTTGCGCAATTTGTCTACCAATCAGCAGCAAAAAGAATCAACTAAAAAGCACACTCCAGTAAAACCTGAAGACTACTTTAGCAAGCGCTAACGATTCTGTTTTTCACAGCAAGATCGTATAAACTTCACACAAGTCCTACCAAAGGTTCTACTTGGCACAAACACTAAAAAAACATGAAACCACATCTAATCAGAGGCTAGATGCAATATTTATTCCCTAACAGCAACAAAAGAAAAAAACATAAAATTGGGTTGCCTCCCAACAAGCGCTATTGTTTTACGCCCCTAGCTAGGCACGATACAGATCTAGGTATTGCCATCTTTGGTCTTCACCCTTTTAATGGTGTCAAGCTCAAATCCGGGAGGTTCTTTGTGTTTCCCTTCATATTCAAAAATCTTAAGACCTAAAGCGTCCAACGGCTTATTGCAAAGAGTAATCAACATATTCATGCTGTGGAGATTCCCACTAACACTCTTAAGAGGTTCAAGAGATTTTTGTAATATTTTCGTTACTTCGCAAATTTTCTCAAAAACTTGCGTCCCTTCCGGGATTGAGTTTGACTCCTTTTGGGGAGGTAGTGTTCCCACTATTCCCTCTATGATTTCATGCGCGAAACTAGGATCAACTTTGATAAAATTTCCTTTGGCAACGCAATCTAAGAGTTGTCTATGAGACTTATTCAATCCAACGTAAAAATTGCGAAGCAAGATTCTAAAATTCACTTCTAAGGTGCACTTACGATAAGATTCCATCATCCTAAACCTAGCATCTTTTAAGTTTTCTCCTTACCTTTGCTTGAAGTGAAGAACTTCAAACTCATGAGACAGAGGAGCAGATAAGGGGCTAGCCATAATGACAAGCAAGCAATCCAACACACACAAGCAAACAAGAAGCAAGTGAATGAAAAACATATGGCGGAAGAAGGCGAATAAAACCGCAAAGGTGAAGTGGGGGAGAGGAAAACGAGAGGCAAATAAATGTAATGCGAAGGATAAGGGTTTGTGATAGGTACTTGGTATATGACTTTTACGAAAGCCTCCCCGGCAACGGTGCCAGAAATTCTTCTTGCTACCTCTTGAACTTGCGTTGTATTCCCTCGAAGAGGAATGGGAGATGCAGCACAGTAGCATAAGCATTTCCCTTAGTTTTTGAGAACCAAAGTATCAATCCAGTAGGAGACCACGCGCCAGTCCCTCGCACCTGCACAAACAAATAAGAACTTCACAGCCAACGCGATAAGGAGTTGTCAATCTCTTTACGGTCACTTACGATAGTGAGATATGATAGAGATGATAATTATATTTTTGGTATATTTGGTATAGAAATAGAAAATAAAGAAAGCAAATAAACAACGATGCCAGAAATAGGCTAGTTGATGGGAAAGTAATATGATAAAGATAGACCCCGGGGCCATAGTTTTCTCTAGTGGCTTCTCTCATGATAGCGATATTCTACGGCGGGTAAACAAATTACTGTCGAGCAATTGATAGAAAAGCAAATAATTATGAGACTATCTAGGCATGATCATTGTATATAGGCATCATGTCCGAGACAAGTAGACCGAAATGATTCTGCATCTACTACTATTACTCCACACATCGACCACTATCCAGCATGCATCTAGTGTATAGAGTTCATACGAATAGATTAATGCCTTAAGCAAGATGACATGATGTAGAGGGATAAACTCAAGCAATATGATGAAAAGCCCATCTTTTTATCCTCGATGGCAACAATACAATACGTGCCTTGCTGCCCCTACTGTCACTGGGAAAGGACACCGCAAGATTGAACCCAAAGCCAAGCACTTCTCCCATTGCAAGAACTATAGATCTAGTAGGCCAAACCAAACCAATAATTTGAAGAGACTTGCAAGGATATTATGAGCACACATAAAAATTTCAGAGAAGAACCAAATATCTTTCATAGATAACCTTGATCATAAACTCACAATTCATCGGATCTCGACAAACACACCGAAAAAAGAGATACATCGAATAGATCTCCTCAAAGACCGAGGAGAACTTTGTATTGAGATCCAGAGAGAGAGAAGAAGCCATCTAGATACTAGCTATGGACCCGAAGGTCTGTGGTAAACTACTCACAACTCATGGTGAGGGCGATGATGATGATGATGAAGGCCTTCGTGATGGACCCCCCTCCCGAAACAGGCTCCAAGATGGGATCTCCATGAGAACAGAAGCTACGATGGTGGAATTAGGGTTTTCTCTCTGCGTATGGAGTTTCTGGGGTACGTAGGTATATATAGGAAGAAGGAGGGCACCGGGGGCTGTGTGGGCCAGCCTCGAGGCAGGGGGGCGTGCCCTGGGAAGGGGGGAACGCCCCCACCCTCGAGGGCTGGTCCCACATCCCCTTACTTGGCCCCGAAGACTCCCGGGCGTGATTTCCTCCAAAAATATCTCTCGCGAAGGCTTCATTCCGTTTGGACTCCGTTTGATATTCCTTTTCTACAAAACCCTAAAATAGGCAAAAAAACAGCAATCTGGACTGGGCCTTTGGGTTAGTAGGTTAGTCCCAAAAATGATATAAAAGTGAATGATAAAGCCCATTAAACATCCAAGACTTCATAAATAATAGCATGGAACAATCAAAAATTATAGATACGTTGGAGACGTATCAGGGACGTACAAAAAGAACGATGGAGAGCCGCAGACCAAGAGCGGATGCATCACTGCTTGCCTGCTGTCGCACTCCACCGGACGTTGCAGCTGGTTTCATGGCCCCTGAGTAGCATGATTCCTCGCTAGGAGTGGGCGGCAGCCTTCTGTGTTGTACTTGCACTAGAGGTCGGCCGCACTATAATTGAACCAGACGCCAACTACGCCGTTCTCATGGGTCGCGTGGTTCGCCTAGTCTGCAGACCACTCGATGCCGACGGGCTGGTCGCTAGGCTCGAGAAAATCCTTGGCCCAGCAGGTGTCCACCCGGGCATAGTATAGGAACATGACCGTCGCATCCTCGAGCTGGTGATCTCCAATGAAATAGCTAGCTTGGAGCTCAAGATCGCGCTCTAGCTGTACCACGAGCGTTTCACCCGCATGGACAAACGTCCAGGCAGAGCCAAGAACTTCCATGGGCAAGGGTGGTAGTGATGGAAGCGTTTTATTTTGTTGAGTCATTTCAATGTTGATTGCTATGTCTGCACAATAATATTGCTCTGTTTCAATGTGTGTATGCTTTCCGTTCTTATAAAATGTTCTGTTTCAGTGTGTTTATGCTTTCCATTCTATAAATGTGGATGGTAAATAACACAGTTAGATAGAAATATGTAGGAAAACAGATAGAAATATAAAATTCGTAATATATATATATATATATTAATCGATCACGATAGTTCACTGCATATGTATATAAATCATCACATATATGTGATTATACTTAACTAGTATGTAAAGTGCATAAAAATTGAAATACTAAAACTAATAATCCCTTCTTAGAGGGGCTAGTATTCTGACAGCCCCTTGCAACCATATCTCTGGGGCGCGGCAGCTTCCCAGCGCAGAGGGAGTTCTCTGCTCCTTCGCCTAGCAGCGCTGGACGTGTCGATATGCCTCTTACTCGCGGACACGTGCGAATGATCTTGCAATTTTGTTGGGCGCCCACCGGACCTCCTCATCGGTAGCATGCCAGAACTTATTAGCCCACTTCCACACAGCAATGAGGCGCCTAGCACATTTGGTCGTCCTGGTGTTGTAACAACCATCCTCATACACCTCCCCCACACATAGAAGCGTTCATCGCCAAAGCTTTGGCTCTACCACTTCGTAGGTGGCCTAATGTGCTTCACGGGCCGCCTGGTACCTGAATTTCTCCTCCACCATCTCCTTCTTGAATGCAGGTTTCCTGACATTCTCAACGACGGTAGCGACTTCCATACACAAAGATTATATTGGCCCCAAAACAACTCCAAAGTTGGGGGGTCCAGCGCAACCTCGTCTGGTGGCGTGTAAGGGGTCCTCCTCATTGCTGCTCTGCGCCTTGATGTCTTCGCTGGGTGGTACCTCCTACTCTGCGCGTGGGCTGACCGGTGATGCCTCCTACTCAGCGCGTGGGCAAACCGGCGGCGCCATGGTAGAGTTTGGTGAGAGAGATAGAGGCGAGCGAGGAGAGAATGTAGATGAGAATGCATGTGGGATGACATGGGTGGGGTGTATTTTTTGGTGGCTAGAATCTAGATCGAAGGGAGTAGTAACCGCGCGGGTCGCCGAAATTTAGTACTATCGTAGCTTGAATTACACATGATTCCCAGATCAAAAGTCCTTTGTGACTTAAATTGCCGACGGTTCCCAAAAGAGAACCGCGTCTGATTAATATTCCATGCCTCTCACCTTCCAAACCTCGATATACGAAACAGAGTATCAATCATGTGGGGCTGAGTTGTCTTGCCAGATGTTTACATTTTTGTTCCAAACGCAATGCATGAATGCTTATTTGTGTTACTGTCCCCTGAAAAAATTGTGTTACTATGACATTATCGTAAATTCTACTACATAAATGATTTTTCCAACCCATGACGGTTTGTTGTTGCATGTACACGTGGTTCAAATTTGAATTACGGCCATTAAGTGGATAGAAACTAATTTAATGTCTTAAAAAGGTCAAATGACCCCTGAAAATTTCCAAAATTTTAACATGAAAGTTGTACTCGCGCATGTTAGAGGTAGAAAAAAAATTAAAGGCCATAATAGGAAGTGACAGTCGGTTCTTCATCAAACATGCATTGTTCCCTCTTGGAACCATGAGTCTTTTGGTGAGATGCTTCGATTTGTGAGAGGTAGGTGTCAAAACTTTCATTAAACATGCCAATTATTTTACCATGACATCTTGGTACCATGCCATGACATCAAACAATGTTTCATGTATTTTTGATCCTTTTTTGAAATTTAAAAGTCATCGTACTCAATTTTTGTGTCCAAGTTGTGACACCGATATGTTTTAAAATTCCTTCCAATATACTGCACATGACTTTTACTTGTAGATAAGGACATAAATGTGATTTTCCAAGCTATGATGGTTTGCTTTTGACTGTACATGTAGTTAAAAATTGAATTACGGTCATTACATGGCTAGAAACTCACTTAATATCTTAAAAAGGTTAATGAGCCCTCAAATTTTAGAAAATTGAAAATTACAATTGTATTAGTGCATGTTAAAATTAGAAAACAAATCAAGGCCATATGAGGAAGTGAACGCCGGTTCGTTATCAAACATTCATTGTTCCCTCTCTGAACCACAAGTCTTCATGTGAGATGATGCGATTTGTGAGAGGTACATGTGTCAAAACTTTTGCCAAATAGGCCACTTTATTACCACGGCATCATGGTGCCATGCCATGTGATCAAGCAAGGTTTCATGTGTTTGTGATAATTTTTATTTATTTTGGAATTTAAAAGCCATGATACTAGATGTTTGTGTCCAAGTCGTGACACCACTATTGTCGGTGTACTAAGATAGGGGTACCTTAGTACCCCAACTTGTGCACGGGCAGTAGCAGCTTCCCGCGGCAGGGTTTACCACGTGCTCGCCGGAAACCTTTCTGGTCCCTATAAAATCATTCAAGAACAAAGTATACAAGTCAGAAGATCAAGGCCCCGGCAAGAGGAGCTTGCCGGGAAGGCCGCACCAGGCTCAAGAGTATCATGATAGCACAAGACCCTGGCAAGAGGAGCTTGCCAGGAAAGCCAAGGAATGCGCACCTCAAGAAATGCCTCGGCACGTCATGCGCCCCGGCAGGACCCGGAGAGCGACAAGCTCCCGGGCCCGGCAAGGTCACGGCCCCGGCAAGGTGCTTGCCGGGGGAAACTTATGTTGTGTGCCCACGCTCCAGCTCATCTGTCCACGCGTCGCCCTGGGGCCCTTCCAGGGACGCGTGGCGGGAGGCTGTGCAGCCTGGGGCACACGGTGGCAAGCCATGGTGACGAGGCTACCGCCGTGGCGAACGGAGAAGCATGGACGGACACTTTTGGGGTCGACGGTGACGAGCATTTAATGCCCTTGTCCCCCACTGTCAAGGTTAGGTGAAGACCACTGTTCATCCACTGTTCACGCACTATTCCCGCACTGTTACAACTACCACCAAATTTACATTTTTACCCTCCTCTACGTTGACACCTGTCGGTGACCCCTTGACCTATAAAAGGAGGCCCATGCACAACGTAGAGGGGGTTCGGAACCTAGACAACTCTCTTGCTCGGTGTAGCTAGCTCTTCAAGCTCCCGAGCTCAAGAACTCAATACAACCCAAGAAGGAGTAGGGTTTTACGCGTCCGCGCGGCCCGAACCTGGGTAAACTGCCCGCGTGTGCTCCTCGATCTGCTCTTCGTGCTCCCTCCGCTCCCTTACCGCAACGTAGAAGGGGCTCCGGTCCCATAGGTGCTCGTGGGAGGACAGTTTCCCCCGACATCTTTGGCGCGCCAGGTAGGGGGAGTCGAGGTTGTGCGAACCTGATCCGGCGCTCACGCGGGCGCATTCTTCATCGACCTCTCCAGCTTCACCAACTTCACCAACTGCAACAACATGGCCCCGAAGAAGAAGGCTTCGGAGGTCGCAGGCCCGTCTGCGTCGATCCCACCGCCACCAGAACCAACGGTTGGTGGAGGAGACGCCGGCGGGAGGGTGGTCGCCGGCGAGGAAACTCACGGCGCCACCAAGTTCAAGGACAAGACGGACGACCGGGCGAATTCCAAAGCCTCGGTGTCCGTAGACGCGCCGCGTCTCTCTCAGCAGACGCCAGGCCAGCAGCGCCGTGGTACAGGAGGTACCATTCGCTTGCTGGGGCAAGGACAAACCGGAGGATCGCGGGACGCTCAAGGCCACCGTCTTGGTACGAGCAAGGCGCGGTCGCCGGGGCGATAAACTGCTCCTTCTAACCCTGTTAGAAGTCCGAGCATATCTCGCTCCTCGCACCGCTCGCCGCCGCTCCCCTCCTCTCCAGCAGAAGCTCTCGCAAGAGCGCAACTGCTCCTCGACTTCCCTCCAGTGGCAGACAAGGCCGAAGACTGGAGGGCGATGATCCAAAGCCTCATCGCCTTTGCCAACAACGATACGCCGCAGTAGCCGGCGACATCGCGGCCACGGCAAGTCGACCAGACGAAGGCCGATGGCGACAAGACCGCCGGGGGTGCGACCACCATGCACTCCCCGCCGCGGAAGCAGAAGACGCCACCCCGCCGGATCAACGTCAACGACGACTCCACGACGTCGTCGGACCCGCGGGCTCGTCGGGACCAGCGCCAAGTCCTCGACGATCGGCGACAAGAAGACGCTCGGACGCGCATCGAGCGCCGACGAGAAGCCCGGCGACAATCGGATCAGCGCGCCGGGACCGTTGTTGACACGCACGCGCCCGGTGAACCAGGCGACTTGCCGTACGCGGCAGGGTGCCCTGCGTTCACCCGTGAGCTACGGCGCGTCCAGTGGCCCAGCATGAAAAACTTCAAGCCCGACGTACCCGAGAAATACGACGGCAAGACGCACCCCTCGGAGTTCCTCAGCATCTACACCATCGCGGTGCAGGCTGCAGGGGGACGCGACGAGAAGATACTAGCCAACTACTTCCCGCTAGTGCTTAAGCCAAACGTCCGTTCTTGGCTTATGCACTTGCCGGAAGGCTCCATTTCTTCGTGGGCAGATCTGTGCCACCAGTTTGTTGGCGCCTTCACGGGCGGCCACAAACCCCACGGCCAGGAGAGTGATCTCCACATCTTGGCCCAGAAGGAAGGAGAATCCCTGCGCAAGTATATCCAGAGATTCAGCCGCGTGCAACACAACATTCCCCACGTCCACCCCGCCGTGGTTATCAGCGCGTTCCACCAGAACGTGCGTAACCGCCGCATGAGGAAAGAGATGGCCATGACCAAGATTCGGGATGTCAGCGAGCTCTACGCTCTGGCTGACAAGTGCGCGCGCGCCGAAGAGGGGAGGAGACTCCCCGGAGAGGATACTGGCGCAGGAGGAAGCGACAGTGAGGACGCCGCCCCGGCAAAGAAGAGCCGGCGACGGAACAACAGAAGAAAGAAGAGCAAGTAAGTGCTGGTCATCGAGCAGTCCGGCAAGGAGGCTCCCGCCAAGAAGGCACAGGCTGGCGTCTCCGGCAAGGAGCCTGCCCCTGTAGCGGCAGCCGACAAGCAGGACGGCTCCGACAAGCAATATTGCAAGATCCACCGCACCAAGGGCCACGATCTTCAGAACTGCAAGCGAGTCGAGTACCTCGTAGAGCAGCAGAAGGCTGAATACGAGCGGCGCGACAAGGATAAGGCCCAAGGTGGCGGAGGAGAACCCAGCAAGAAGCGACCATTCAATGGCCGGGGAGGACGCCGCGGCAAGGCCAAGCAGCGGCAAGGTGATCGACCTCCCCGGGGCCGCGACAAGGATGAGGAAGAAGACGACGACGACGACATGGAGGAAGGAGATAATAGCGAGCAGGAGTTCCAGAAGGCCACAGAAGTTTTGTGTGTCGACGGAGGCGCCTCTCTGCATACTTCCCACCGCCAACTCAAGCAGTGGGTGCGGGAAGTAAACGCAGCTGAGCCGGCCGTCGAGTCACGCAGGCTGCTGAAGTGGTCCAGCACGCCCATCATTTTTTATCTTGAGGATCACCCTGACCGCACAACGGCGGTCGGGTGCTTGCCGATGTTGGTCTCACCAACTATCCGCAACTTCAAGGTCACCAAATGTTGGTTGACGGCTGGGCCGGCCTGAACTTGATCTCCTTAGCTGTGATCAAGAAACTCCAGATCCCAGACGGCGAGCTCGAAGAAACCGGGTCGTTCCAAGGAATACACCCGGGGAGGAGCAAGCCGAAGGGGAAGATTACTCTGCCAGTGACCTTTGGCGGGGAGCTCAACTTCAGGACGGAGAGGATAACCTTTGACGTGGCTGATATCCCATTGCCATACAATGGGATACTTGGACGTCCTGCCCTCGCCAAGTTCATGGCAGCTTCCCACTATGCCTACAACGTACTCAAGATGCCGGGTCCGATAAGCGTCATCTCTGTCCCTGGCGACAAGAAAGACGCGCTTATCTGCGCCGACAAGATCTACCGGGATGCAGCAGCCGGAGCAGAAAGCAACACACTTGCCGCTGAAGCTCCCAGGGAGAAGACCAAGACCAAGTCCGGCAAGAGCTCTGGGGCCCACTCCGGCAAACGCACCTCCTCGGAGTGCTGCGCTGCCGTCGAGGACGTACCATCGAGCTCCACCGGCAAGTGCAAGAAGGGGATGGCCGCTCCACCGGCAACCAAGAAGGTGTCCGCCAAGCAGGACGGCACTGGTGGTACCTTCACCATCAGTGCTACACTCGACTACAAATGGGAAAGCGCGCTCGTTGCCTTCCTGCGGGCGAATGTCGATGTGTTTGCGTGGCAACCATCTGACATCCCCGGCGTTCCCAGGAAGGTAATTGAGCACAAGCTTACTGTTTGTCCTCATGCGCGGCCCGTCAAGCAGAAGGTCAGGAAGCAAGCCGTGGAGCGCCAAGAATTCATCGCCGAAGAGATAAAGAAGCTAGAAGCAGCAGGCCTAGTTAGAGGCGTGATCCATCCCACGTGGTTGGCCAATCCAGTTGTCGTACGCAAGGCCAATGGGAAGTGGAGACTCTGTATAGACTTCACTGATGTGAATAAAGCATGTCCCAAGGATCCATTTCCCTTGCCGCATATTGACCAGATTGTTGACTCCACCGCTGGATGTGAGCTGCTTTCCTTCCTTGATGCATACTCAGGTTACCACCAGATATTCATGGCCAAGGAAGATGAAGAGAAGACTGCATTCATTACTCCATGCGGCACATATTGCTTCATACGCATGCCCTTTGGATTGAAGAATGCAGGATCAACGTTTGCAAGGGTGGTGCACACTGCTTTTGAGCCACAGATACATAGAAATGTGGAAGCATACATGGATGATATAGTGGTCAAGAGCAAGAGCAAAGACACCCTGATACAAGATCTGGAAGAAACATTTGCAAATCTGCGCAAGATCCAGCTCAAGTTGAACCCCGAGAAGTGCGTCTTCGGAGTCCCCTCCGGCAAGCTTCTCGGGTTCTTTGTGTCCCAGAGGGGGATTGAAGCCAATCCCGACAAGATAAAAGCCATCGAGCAGATTGAAGCCCCAAAGCGCGTCAAAGACGTAAGGAGACTTGCTGGATGTGTGGCTGCCCTCAGCAGGTTCATTTCAAAGTCTGCAGAACGCGCCCTACCTTTCTTCAAAATCTTGAAAAAGGCAGGTCCTATGAAATGGACTCCGGAAGCGGAGGCAGCGCTGCAGGATTTGAAAGGATACCTGTCCTCCACTCCAATACTTGTCGCACCTAGACCACAAGAGAAGTTGCTGCTGTACTTAGTGGCAACCAATCAAGTGTTTAGTGCTGCGTTGGTGGCGGAAAGGGAGGCAGAGGAAGAGCCCACACCTCCGGCAAGCGAATCCAGCGACAAGCAGGGGGCTCCACCGACAAGCTCTGGCCCCGACAAGGACAACTCTGCGCAGGAGCAAGAAGAAGTGCGGAAGAAGATGGTGCAGCGCCCAGTGTATTTTGTAAGTTCCCTCTTGTAGGGGGCTAGATCAAGATACTCTGGGGTGCAGAAGTTGCTTTTCGGTCTCCTCATGGCCTCGAGAAAGCTGCGCCATTACTTCCAAGCACATGAGATAACAGTGGTCACTCGCTTTCCGTTGAAGAGGATATTGCAAAATCCCGAAGCAACAGGCAGGATCGTCGAGTGGGCACTGGAGCTGTCAAGCTTTGGTCTCAAGTTTGAGAGTACTTCAACCATACAGAGCAGAGCTTTGGCAGAGTTTATAGCAGAATGGACCCCGACGCCAGATGAAGAAGTCCAAGAGACAAGTGTCCCCGTACAAGAAGCGACCAGCGAATGGGTAATGTACTTTGATGGTGCTTTTTCGCTGCAAGGCGCCGGTGCCGGCGTGGTACTCATAGTGCCCTCCGGAGAGCACCTCAAGTATGTTGTCCAGATGCACTTTCCCAAGGAACAAGCAACAAACAATACTGCTGAGTATGAAGGCTTGCTTGCCGGCCTCAGGATTGCGGCCGAGCTTGGGATCAAGAAATTGATTGTGCGGGGAGATTCTCAGTTGGTGGTTCGACAAGTGAACAAGAGTTACCAGAGCCCTTTGATGGAAGCCTATGTTGATGAAGTGAGGAAGCTTGAAGAGCACTTTGAAGGTCTGCAAATGGAGCACATCCCGAGAGCTCAGAATGATATTGCGGATGGCCTTTCAAAGTGTGCTGAAATGAAGTTGCCTGTGGAACCAGGGACCTTCCTGCTCAAGTTAACTCAACCATTCGTTACACCATCAGTTGGGCAAAGTAAGAAGAGGAAGTTGGTCTCCGGCGACTACTTGCCGGCGGATCTTCCTGAAGCCGCCGCCAAGGTCCCCAAGATCAACAACCAAAACGCTGAGGAACAGTTTGCTCCTGCAGACCCAAGGGTCTGTACAGTTGAAGCAAGTGTTCACGACAAGCCTTGCCCCGGCAGGCTTGCCGGGGGACCATCAGCTCCGGCAGAACCGGAGGTTCTTGCCGTAGAAGCTGGGGTTCCCGCAGCAGCCCTCATGCCTTTAGTCCTTGCCATTGAGCCTCCGGCTCCGGCATGGGCACAGCAGATCGTCCGTTTTCTACAAACTGGAGAACTTCCCGACGAGCCAGAAGAGATAGAGAAAATAACCAGGCAGTCAAGTATGTACCAGTTCGTTGACAATGAACTGTACAGAAGAAGGCTCAATGGTGTAAGGTTGAAGTGTATTTCCAGAGAAGATGGACAGAAGCTGTTGGCAGAAATACATGGAGGCATATGTGGCCACCACATTGGCGCAAGGGCACTTGCCGGGAAGGCGTTCCGGCAAGGGTTCTTTTGGCAAGAAGCCCTCCAAGATGCAACTGCACAAGTAACCAAGTGTGAAGCGTGCCAGTTCCATGCCAAGCAAATTCATCAGCCAGCTCAAGCTCTTCAGACGATCCCTTTGTCCTGGCCCTTCTCGGTCTGGGGGCTCGATATCCTCGGCCCCTTTCCCCGTGCTGTCGGGGGCTTTGAGTACTTGTACGTAGCAATCGACAAGTTCACAAAGTGGCCAGAAGTGGAACCAGTGAGAAAGGTGACAGCACAGTCAGCAGTCAGGTTCTTCAGATCAATTGTTTGCCGTTTCGGGATCCCTAACAGGATCATCACCGACAACGGCACACAGTTCACTAGTCGCACCTTCATGCAGTACGTCCAAGACCTTGGCGTCAAGGTCTGCTTCGCTTCTGTTGCTCACCCGAGGAGCAATGGTCAAGTGGAGAGGGCCAATGCTGAAGTGCTGCGCGGGCTCAAGACGAGAACCTTCGACAGGCTGCGCAAGTGCGGAAGAAACTGGATAGAGGAGTTACCGGCGGCTCTTTGGTCAATCAGGACGACAACAAGTCCAGCCACCGGACAGACACCCTTTGCTCTAGTCTATGGAGCAGAGGCAGTTCTCCCCACGGAACTTGTATACGGATCTCCTCGAGTGCTCGCTTATGATGAGCTCGAGCAAAAGCAACTGCGACAAGATGATGCATTGCTCCTTGAGGAGGAACGTCTCCAGGCTGCTGTACGAGCTGCTCGATACCAGCAAGCCTTGCGCCGCTATCATAGCCGCAAGGTTAAGGCCAGGAGTCTCGAGGAAGGCGACCTTGTTCTTCGGCGAGTTCAGTCCGCCAAGAATTCCAACAAGTTGACACCGAAGTGGGAAGGCCCTTATCGGGTGAGACAAGTCACAAGGCCCGGAGCTGTCCGCCTTGAGACCGAAGAAGGCTTACCGGTGAGCAATTCCTGGAACATAGAGCATCTTCGCAAGTTTCACCCATAAGGCGCGGTTGCCGTGATCCGCTCCGGCAACCACCTTTTGTACAAGTCTTGCCGCTGTCGCATGTAAACCTCTGTACAAAGCTGGGCGCAGATCCCGTGCATCAGTAAAGCTTTTGTGTTTCGCACTATTTGCCATTTCCATGCTTTTTTGTCATTTGCATGCATTGTTTGGCATCTTGTGCAACACACGTCCCCGGTAAGCATTAGCAGGCCAACAGGCCCTATACTTGTTTTCCCTTCTCTTTTTCTTTCCCTCTTAAGAAGAAGGAATATTCCTCGCGCACAAGTTTGCCGGGGGGGAAGGAGGTGGAGGATGAACCAAGTGTTGTTCAAGAAAGAGAAGCTTTGCCGGGGAACGAACGAACTATGAAAGCTAAGTTACCAAAGTTTGAGTAATTCAAATTTTTAAATTTTAGTTGTCTTCCTTGAACAACCACACTTTGTATGGAAAACCCGTGCGCGGAGGAACCTACCCGTGGCTAGCCGCACCCTTACTTTGTTTTCGAGCACGCTCAACGACTTAAGAGAGCTGCGACAAGTGTCGCGCCCTTACTTCGTTTTCGAGTTCGCTCAGCAAACTAAGTGTGGTGCGACTAGCTGCGGCAAGGTTGCTTGCCGACAAGGTCTTTTGCCAGCAGGCTGCTCAGAGTCTAGCACTCAGCGCTCGCGGCAAGAGGCCCTTGCCGGCAAGTTCCCTCAAAGCGTAGGGTAGAGAGCATACAAAGTGGAGGACCAAAAACAAGGGAGATAACACTGCATTGACTGATCAAAATAAGATTGTATATTACAAGGATAACTTGCCACAATAACTAATCGATTCATGTCCATAACATAATTTGCAGCGGCAGAGAAAACAGAAAGGAAGAAATCTAATCTACGCGGTCGCCTTCATGCCTCGTGACTTTGTTCACCTTGGCGACGATGTGGGCGACCTGCGCCTTCAACGCCTCCTGGTCTGCGTCGTCCGGCAAGGTGCGGAGGACGTTGACGAGGTTGATGCCGGGGTTGCGGTAGACGATCTTCGCCAAGACGCGCTCCAAGGTGCCCGTGCAGAGCCGACGCGACTCGTCGGCCAACTGCGCCGGGAGCTTCTCCCGCAGCCGTGCAAGCGCCGGCGCGATTCCCCTGAAGAAGAGACTTAACTTGGCGCTGTGGGGGAGGTCCTCGTCGGGAGATTACACGAGGTGCTCCGCCCTCAGCGCCATCATCTCCTTGTCAATGCTGGCAGCGGAGGTGACCAGCTCGTCAGTCCACTGCTCCACTGCTCGGCTGAACTGGTTCGCCGAGACGGCGGCGCTCTCCACTAGGCCTCGTTCCTTGCGGAGCTCGTCCTTCAGCTTCGTCTCGCGATCCCGGGCAGCGTCGAGCGAATCAGTCAGAGTGGAGACCTTCAACTCCAAGTCAGCAATAGAATCTTTGGCAGCAGTGAGCTCGTCGCCTTTCTTTGAGAGGCGTACCTGCAGGTCAGAGTTGGTGTGGGCATCTTTTTCCCGCTCCACATTGAGTGCGGTGATTCTGTCCGTACTCGCCTTCAGGTACCGCTCCAGCTGCTCCACCTTGGCCTCAAGATCCTTCTTGGCGGTCTCCGCGGTGGCTGCGGCGGCCTTCGCCTCCTTCAGGGCTCCGCCAATGGCCTGCTCCCGGGCGGTGAGGTCGTCCTCGTGGGCGTCGAGGTCGACCTTCCGCTGGTTGAGCGCTCCTTCTCGCCGGGACAGCTCTTCGCCAACCAATCGCTGCTGCTCCTCGGCCTCAACCTTCTCAAGGAGGAACGCTTGCTGCTCCTCGGCAAGCCCTTTGCGCTCCTCCGCCAAGTTGCGGAGGGCCGCCTGGTTGGCGGCGCGGAGCTCCGCGGCGCGCTTCTCCAAGTCAGCTCCAGCCTTGGCGGTGAGAGCTTCCCGGGACTCCAGTTTCGCCTGCCTGGCCCGGTACAGGGCCAGGAGCTGGCGAAGAAGCTTCTCCTCTTCGGGCTCGTCACTCCCGCCAAGCGCTTCAACAACCTTCAACCCCGCGGAGGCGAGGACCTCTCCATCGTAGGTCTCTCCCTCCACGGGGGCTCGCGACGAGGACGCCCACGGGACTTGTATGAAGATCCCATTGGGGGCCTCAAGATAAACGCCCGACCGCTCTGTGGAGGCGGAGGGGTCGGCGGCCGGTGCAGCGCTTGACGCTCCTGCTGCCTCCGGGCCAGCAGTGTGGTCGCCGGTTCCTCCCTCAGCCGCGGCGTCTGCGGTCGGGGCGGTCTCTGCGGCGGCCGGCTCGTCAGCGGCAGTGGCGTTGCCACCGTCGCCGTGCACCTCCTCCTCGACGGTGGCCTCCGTCTCCATCCGCTCCGATGCAGGAGGATCTAGCAGAAGAAAAAGAAAAGAAAAAGTCAAGCAAATATCCAAAAAGAAGAGTTCAAGAAGAAGAAGCTACAAGACTTACCTTCGCGGACTTCTTCGACGACAGGCTCCCTCGCCGGGGAATCCACCCCTGGCGGCGGAGAGGTAGCCCCTGCTGGCGGAGGGCCGCCCGTGCCCTCTCTTGGCGGGCTGCTCATCCTTGTCGGGCTGCTCGCCCTTGGCGGGGTACTCGCATTTGGCGGAGTACCCGTCCTTGGCGGAGCACTCTCCCTCGCCGGGGAGCTCGCCCTTGGCGGGGATGGTGGGGCAAGTAGCTCGTCGGGGGCAGTCTCCGGACGCTCCTGCGACTGCGGCTCCACTTCTGCACAAGACAAACAAGGCAACAAGATATTAGTACAAGCAAAAACCTCAAGCGCGCCCGACAAACAGAAAATTCAAGACCAGACTTACGCTGGGGGCTGCGCTGGGGGCTGCTCCTCGGAGCAGCAGGTTGATCCGGCAAGCTTGCCGCTGGCACGTCCCCAGTCGCCGCGGCGGGCGAGTCGTCTTCAACCTCGACCACAGGGATCTTGGCTCTCTTCGCCATCCGCTGGGTCAGGGTCCTGAAAGCAAAACAAAACAAGATCAGAACCAACAAGGAAAATCAAGACAAAGTCAAAGAAATTACAAGTTGCAAGTACTCACTCCTCTTCCTCGTCGTCGGAGCTGAGGGCGGAGAAGTCAAACTCCACCTGAGATGCTCCCGCGCGAGGAGCAGGAGGAGAAGGCTCCCTCGGGCGCTTGGCGGTCTCCGGGGCTGTGGGCTGCGAAGACCCAGCCTCCGTTGTCGTTGAGGGCCAAGGAGCGGAAGTAGCAGCCGTTCCACTTCGGGAGGATCCTCCTCCGCTTGGCGCTGGTGCGCGGGGCGCCTCCTTCGCGACTTGGCTCGCCTTGGTAGCGCGCGTCGCCCGGCGCGCAGGCTGCTGTCGAGGCGCCTATGGCCTCGTCGCCGTAGCCACCTTGCGGAGGCGTTTCCTTGGTTGCTGCGTGGGACTTGCCGGAGGCGGGGAGTTCTCTGAGGACGAGGAGGCGTCGTCGTCAAGTCCCAGAGATCCACCGGTATCTTCATCTGCCTCGACGTCGTCCTCCTCCTCCTCCTCCTCCCCGGCAGGCCCGCTGGACCCAGCACCATGCCCGGCGGCCTCGCTCCCTCCGGCGGCCCCGCTTCCTCCGGCGACCCTGCTCCCTCCGGCGGCCGCGCTCACCCCGGCTATCCCGGCAAGCCTCAAGGAAGGAACCCCGGCAAACTCATCGGGCGGAAGCTTGAGCAACCTGAGGATTTCCGCCTCCTCTGCTTGGCACGACGCGTCCGCAGCCTCTGCATCGTCCACAGAGTATCCAAAATCACCCGCCGCCGCAGCTGCGGCGGCCTCCTCCATCCTAGAAGCGATGTAGGCTATATCCCGAGCCGTATTGGCCCGGGTGAGGCCCCTGTTCTCCTCGGCGTTCTTGGGCGTCTCGACCAAGTTGTCGAAAAAGCTCAGCACTGCATCCGGCGGAGGCTCTATCCAGGTGGGGTCGACGCTGTGGGAGTCGCACGAAGGCATCATCGCGCGCAAGGAATCCCGGGCAGTGTTGTTGCACAGCGGCACCACTCCCCGGGGAGGTCTAAACCATTCCGGGTGGGCCGGGTCATGCTTGAAGAGCTCCCGGACCATCCCCTTCAACTCCAAGGCAGTGAAATTGAAGTTCAATCCAGGGCGCAGCCTCATGATATCCGCCGCGTTGCCAAATTCCCAGGCTGGCCTTTTCCTTTCTTGTAAAGGGGCAATGCGGCGGTGGAGGAAATCTGCCCCTACCTCTCCGATGGTCAGTTTGGCTACCCGGAGACGAATAATCCTGATGAGGGCAATGCTGAGCTTGTTGTCCTCCGGGGCCAATTCGCTCCAGTCTCTGCCGCGCACTATGGCAGTTGTGCGCGGCACGGTGAAGGGCTCCGGCTTATCCTCCACTACCCAGCACCAATCTGCACGCCACTCCTCCCACTTGCCGCGGAGCTCTCCCTTCAGGTATGAATCCTTCTTGTTCAGCCGGAAGATCCAGGAGATGCCGCCGGAGAGGGGAGCACCCGATTCTACTCTAGGCATGAAAAAGTGGCGGAAAAGGGCGACATTGGGATGAATCCCAACATAGTTTTCGCACAGATGTGCGAAGACGGCCATCGTAAGGATGGCGTTGGGAGTGAAATCTAGGAGGTGGAGGTTGTATGTGTTCATGATATCGCAAAAGAACTCCGAGTACGGAGGGCACAATCCACAGTGGAAAAAAGCAGCGAAGAAGAAGTACCCGCCGGGGAACAAATCTTTGGCGACGGCGGGGAAGGCTCTGGTGCGGGGATGAGCCTTGGTCTCCCCCGACCAGAACAGATAGTACTTGTTCCGCAGCTCCTTCGCGCCAAGCCTCGGCGCGAAGACCACGCTCCTCTTCCGTAGGGCGGCCAGCTTCGCCACCTGCTCGGACTTCTCCTTCTTGGCCTTGTCCGCTTTCGCCTTGTCGCTCTTCGGAGCCATGGCGGAGGCGGCGAGGGAAGAGGTGAGGAGCTCGACGGCACCGCGGATGCGGAAGACGGCGGAGGAGGGGTGGAGGCAAGGAGCAGCGGGGGTTTCTAGAGAGTCAAGACGCAATGAAGACGAAGGAGGGAACTGCCCCTGCTTCCTCTGCTTTTAAGGGGGAAGTGGGGGACGCTCCGCATTTCCCATTAAAGAACAGGCCACGATCTCTCCCACGACGCTGCAATCGACGCGTGCCGTTAGGGAGGGATGCGGCGGATGCGGAAGGGAACACGGCTTGCCGTGGGCCGCGCGTGCCCATGCACTGTTTTCGGCCTGGCCCAACAGCGCTCGGCACCGTGTGTGGCCCAGGCCCGGGGGCTCTTGTCGGTGTACTAAGATAGGGGTACCTTAGTACCCCAACTTGTGCACGGGCATTAGCAGCTTCCCGCGGCAGGGTTTACCACGTGCTCGCCGGAAACCTTTCTGGTCCCTATAAAACCATTCAAGAACAAAGTATACAAGTCAGAAGATCAAGGCCCCGACAAGAGGAGCTTGCCGGGAAGGCCGCACCAGGCTCAAGAGTATCATGATAGCACAAGACCCTGGCAAGAGGAGCTTGCCAGGAAAGCCAAGGAATGCGCACCTCAAGAAATGCCTCGGCACGTCACGCGCCCCGGCAGGACCCGGAGAGCGACAAGCTCCCAGGCCCGGCAAGGTCATGGCCCCGGCAAGGTGCTTGCCGGGGGAAACTTATGCTGTGTGCCCGCGCTCCAGCTCATCTGTCCACGCGTCGCCCTGGGGCCCTTCCAGGGACGCGTGGCGGGAGGCTGTGCAGCCTGGGGCACACGGTGGCAAGCCATGGTGACGAGGCTACCGCCGTGGCGAACGGAGAAGCATGGACGGACACTTTTGGGGTCGACGGTGACGGGCATTTAATGCCCTTGTCCCCCACTGTCAAGGTTAGGTGAAGACCACTGTTCATCCACTGTTCATGCACTATTCCCGCACTGTTACAACTACCACCAAATTTACATTTTTACCCTCCTCTACGTTGACACCTGTCGGTGACCCCTTGACCTATAAAAGGAGGCCCATGCACAACGTAGAGGGGGTTCGGAACCTAGACAGCTCTCTTGCTCGGTGTAGCTAGCTCTTCAAGCTCCTGAGCTCAAGAACTCAATACAATCCAAGCAGGAGTAGGGTTTTACGCGTCCGCGCGGCCCAAACCTGGGTAAACTGCCCGCGTGTGCTCCTCGATCTGCTCTTCGTGCTCCCTCCGCTCCCTTACCGCAACGTAGAAGGGGCTCCGGTCCCATAGGTGCTCGTGGGAGGACAGTTTCCCCCGACAAATATGTTTGAAAATTCCTTCCAATTTACTTCACATGGCATTAGCTTGCATACAAGGACAACAATATGATTTTCCAACCCATGATGGTTTTCTTTGGAATGTACATGTAGTTAAAATTTGAATTTCAACCATCATATGGCTAGAAACTGACTTAATGTCTTAAAAAGGTCAAATGAACCCTGCAAATTCCAAATTTTAGTAAGACAATTGTATTAGTGCATGTTAATGGTAGGAAAAAATGGTCATATGAGGAAGCTATTGTCGGTTTGTCATCAAACATGCATTATTCCGTCTCGGAACTACGAGTCTTCTCATGAGATGCTCTAATTTGGGAGAGGTATGTGTCAAAACTTTAGCCTAACATGTCAATTTTTTACCACAACATCTTGATGCCATGACATCAAGCAAGGTTTCATGTATTTCTGATCATTTTTTTTTAATTTAAAAGACATGGTACTCAATGTGTTTAAACCGTGACAGTAATATGTTTGAAAATTTGTTCCAATGTACTGCACATGGCATTAACTTGCACACAAGGGCAAAAATATGATTTTCCCACACATGATGGTTTGCTTTTGCATGTACATGTATTTCAAATTTTAATTTCAACCATTATAAGGCTAGAAACACACTTAATGTCTTAAAAAGGTCAAATGAATGCTTATAATTTCTTGATTTTGAAATGACAGTTGTATTAGTGCATGTTAACAGTAGAAACAAATTCAAGGCCATACAAGGAAACAACCGTCAGTTCGTCATCAAAAATGCACTATGCGCTCTCAGAACCACGAGTTTTCTTGTGTGATGCTCTGAGTTGTGAGAGGTGTGTGTAACAACTTTCGTCAAACAAACCGATTTTTTCACGGCATCATCTTGGTGATATGCCATGATCTCAAGCAAGGTTTCATGTATTTCTGGTCATTTTTTAATTTTCCAGAATTTAAAAGCCATGGTACTCAATGTTTGTGTCCCAGCCGTGACACCAATATGTTTCAAAATTCCTCCCAATTAACTACACAGGGCATTAGCTTGCACATAAGGAGACAAATATGAGTTTCCAACCCATTATGATTTACTTTTGCATGTACATGCAGTTCAAATTTGAATTACGACCATTATATGGCGAGAAACTCACTTAGAAAGGTCAAATGAACCCCGAAAATGTCCAAATTTTAACATCACTATTAGTGCGTGATAACGGTACAATTTTTTTTGTACAATTAAAACACCATTCGTTGCCATTGCACTCCCAATTAGTCTTTCATAGTTAATGCAAAAATTAACTAGATCACACATAGTTAGTTATAGGAACCGTTTGCGATGAAAAATCGTGGGTCTATTTTTGTCTTCCTACATAAGCTTCGCTGACTTCGTCTATTGAATTGTAGTTCACCCACGAATCTACGAATCCCCGTTCCCCATTCCCCAAACCCTTCTTGCAAATAATAATGATGTCTACTATGCAACCTTTCTTCTTGTAGACTCGTGTTCGGCCTCCAAGCGCAGAGTTTTGTAGGACAGTAGCAAATTTCCCTCAAGTGGAAGACCTAAGGTTTATCAATCCATGGGAGGCGTAGGATGAAGATGGTCTCTCTCTCAAACAACCTTGCAACCAAATAACAAAGAGTATCTTGTGTCCCCAACACATTCAATACAATGGTAAATTGTATAGGTGCACTAGTTCGGCGAAGAGACGGTGATACAAGTGTAATATGGATAGTAGATATAGCTTTTTGTAATATGAAAATATAAAAATAACAAGGTAGCAAGTAGTAAAAGTGAGAAAAAAGGCATTGCAATGCTTACAAACAAGGCCTAGGGTTCATACTTTTACTAGGGCAAAACTTATCAACAATGATAACATAATTGGATCATATAACAATCCCTCAATGTGCAACAAAGAATCACTCCATAGTTCCTATCACGGAGAACATAAGATGAAATTGTTTGTAGGGTACGAAACCACCTAAAGTTATTCTTTCTGGTCAATCTATTGGGCTATTCCTATAATTGTCACAAACAGCCCTAGAGTTTGTACTAAAGTAACACCATGTGACACGCATCTATCAACCTTAATGTCACCTAGATACTCCAATGTCACCACAAGTATTCGTGGGTCAGTTATACGATGTGCATCACACAATTCCAGATTCATAATATTTAGTCCAACACAAATAACTTGAAAGAATACCCCAAGATTTTTATCAGAGAAAGAAATATGAAAATGCGTACCAACCCCTAGGCATAGATTACCCCAATGTCACCACGGGAATCCGCAAATTGATAACCAAAACATACGTCAAGTGTATCAATAGAACATGCCACTGTCACCACATATATCCCACTGCAAGAAATACATCAAGTGCTCTCACATCCAAAGATTCAATCCGGCATAACAAAACCTCAAAGGAAAAGATTCAATTCATCACAAGAAGGTTGAGAGGGAAGAACAGCATAAAATCCAAGTATATCAACAAAGCTTGTAGTACATCAAGATCGTGCCAAATCAAGAACACGAGAGAGACAGACAGAGAGAGGGAGAGATAAAACTCATAGCTACTGGTACAAACCCTTAGTCCCGAGGGTGGACTACTCCCTCCTCATCATGGAGACCGCCGGGATGATGAAGATGGCCTCCGGTGATGATTTCCCCCTCCAGCAGGGTGCCAGAATGGATCCTGATTGTTTTTTCGTGGAAACAGAGGCTTGCGGCGGCGGAACTTCCCATCTAGGGTTCCTTCTAGGGATTTGGGTATTTATTGAAATTTTTGGTGTCGGTCTCACGTCAAGGGGGTCAATGAGGCTGCGACGAGCTCTAGGGGCGCGCCCTAATGGGGTTAGGGTGCACCCTGTGAGCTTGTCGTGCCCTCGTGGCTCTCCTGACCTTGCTCTGGTGCTTCAGGGGTCTCTTTTGGTCCATAAAAAATCACCGTAAATTATCAGCCCATTCCGAGGACTTTTATTTGTGCACAAAAAACGGCACCATGGTAGTTCTGCTGAAAACAACATCCGTCTGGGTTAGTTCTAATCAAATCATCCCAAAACCATATAAAATTGTTGTAAACTTGGCATGAATACTTCATAAATTATAGATACGTTGGAGATGTATCAGCATCCCCAAGCTTAATTCCTGCTCGTCCTCGAGTAGGTAAATGATAACGGAAATAATTTATGAAGTGGGAATGCTAGCAAGTGCACAAGTTTGATCAATGATAGTTCCAATCACTTTTCCTAGCATCATAACAACAACACTTTCTCATAAAACTCATCTTGATAAAGGGGCAATCAATTCACATGTAATGGTTCAAACAATGCATTTTCTTGACACAATCATGTAATCTTTTCTTTATGTGGTACGAATATTCAAATCCGTAAGATTCAAAACAAAAGTTTAATATTGACATAAAAACAATAATACTTAAAGCATACTTAACAAGCAATCATGTCTTTCAAAATATCATGCCTAAAGAAAGTTATCCCTACAAAATCATATAGTCTTGTTATGCTCCCTCTTCTCAACATAAAGTATAAATCATGTACTACCCTGGTCTTGGCCAAGCAATTGGTTCATACTTTTTAACGCGCTTCAGCTTTTCCAACTCTCATGCAATACATGAGCGTGAGCCATGGACATAGCACTCTAGTGGGAACATTAGGTGGTAGTAGACAAAAAATAACAGTGAAAATCTCACACTAACTAGGAAAATTAATGAGCTATGTAGATGCTCATCAATTGATATCAATGCGAGTGAGTAGGGATTGCCATGCAACAGATGCGCTAGAGCTATAAGTGTATGAAAGCTCAAAAGAAAACTAAGTGGGTGTGCATCCAGCTTGCTTGCTCATGAAGACCTCGGGCATTTTGAGGAAGCCCATCATCGGAATATACAAGCCAAGTTCTATAATGAAATATTCCCACTAGTAATATATGAAAGTGACAAAATAGGTGACTCTCTCTAGGAAGAACATGGTGCTTCTTTGAAGCATAAGTGTGGAAAAGGATAGTAACATTGCCCCTTCTCCCTTTTTTTCTTTTTTTTTTCTTTTTTGGTGGGCACTTTGGCCTCTTTTTTATTGGGTTCATCTGGCCTCTTTTTTTATTTCCTAAGATGGGACAATGCTCTAATAACGAGCATCACACTTTTATTTATTTACAACTCAAAATTACAACACAATACTAGGACAAAATTATGACTCTATATGAATGCCTCAGGCGGTGTACCAGGATGTGCAAAGATCAAAACATAGCATGTATGAATATGAAGAATGGTGGCCTGGTCACAAATGACATGTACGCTATGTGATCATGCAAGGCAATATGACAATAATGATGTGTGTCATAATATAAGCAGAAAATTGGAAGTTGCATGGCAATATATCTCGGAATGGCTATGGAAATGCCATAATAGGTAGGTATGGTGGATGTTTTGAGGAAAGGTATAAGGAGGGTTTAATGCACTGCTTCTTCTCGAGCTTGCGTTGTATTCCCTCGAAGAGGAAAGGGAGATGCATCACAGTAGCGTAAGTATTTCCCTCAGTTTTTGAGAACCAAGGTATCAATCTAGTAGGAGACCACGCGCGAGTCCCTCGCACCTGCACAAAAAATAAGAACTTCACAGCCAACGCGATAAGGGGTTGTTAATCACTTTACGGTCACTTACGAAAGTGAGATCTGATAGAGATGATAGTTTGATAATTTTGGTATTTTTTATTATAAGAACAGAAAGTAAAAGCGGAAAAAGTCTAGTAGATGTAGATTGATATGTTGAGAATAGACCCGGTGGCCAAAGTGTACTCTAGTGGCTTCTCTCATGATAGCGATATTCTACAGCGGGTAAACAAATTACAGTCGTGCAATTGATACAAAAGCGAATAATTTTGAGACTATCTAGGCATGATCACTATATATAGGCATCACGTCCGAGACATGTAGATCGAAACGATTCTGCATCTACTACTATTACTCCACACATCGACCGCTATCCAGCATGCATCTAGTGTATTGAGTTCATAATAACAGAGTAACGCCTTAAGCAAGATGACATGATGTAGAGGGATAAACTCAAGCAATATGATATAAACCCCATCTTTTTATCCTCGATGGCAACAATACAACACGTGCCTTGCTGTCCTACTGTCACTGGGAAAGGACACCGCAAGATTGAACCCAAAGCCAAGCACTTCTCCCATTGCAAGAACTATGGATCTAGTAGGCCAAACCAAACCAATAATTCGAAGAGACTTGCAAGGATATTATAATCATACATAAAGAGTTCACAGAAGAACCAAATATTTCTTATAGATAATCTTGATCATAAACCCACAATTCATCGGATCTCGACAAACACACCGCAAAAAGAGATTACATCGAATAGATCGCCTCGAAGACCAAGGAGAGCTTTGTATTGAGATCCAAAGAGAGAGAAGAAGCCATCTAGATACTAGCTATGGACCCAAAGGTCTGTGGTAAACTACTCACAACTTATGGTGAGGCGATGATGAGGATGTAGAAGCACTCCATGGTAGATCCCCCCTCCGGCGGAGCTCCGGAACAGGCCCCAAGATGGGATATCATGAGAATAGAAGGTTACGGCGGTGGAACTAGGGTTTTCTCTTTTCCTCTGATGGTTTCGGGGTACGTAGATATAGATAGGAAGAAGGAGGGCACCGGGGGCCTTATGTGGGACCCACGAGGCAGGGGGCACGCCCCCACCCTCGTGGGCACCACGTGGCCCATACTCCGTGGTTCTCAAGTCTCTCGTGCGTGATTTTCTCCAAAAATATCTCTCCCGAAGTTTTCATTCTGTCTGGACTCCGTTTGATATTCCTTGTGTGTAAAACCCTGAAACAGGCAAAAAACAACAATCTGGACTCGGCCTTTGGGTTAGTAGGTTAGTCCCAAAAATAATATAAAAGTGTATGACAAAGCCCATTAAACATCCAAAACATCATAAATAATAACATGCAACAATCAAAAATTATAGATATGTTGGAGACGTGTCAAGCATCCCCAAGCTTAATTCCTGCTCATCATCGAGTAGGTAAATCATAAAAACAGAATTTTTGATGTGGAATGCTAACCAACATAGTTTTTCAATGTAATTCTCTTAATTGTTGCATGAATGTTCAGATCAGAAAGATTCAAGACAAAAGTCTATATTGACATAAGAAATAATAATACTCCAAAAATACTAACAAAGCAATCATGTCTTCTCAAAATACTATGGCTAAAGAAAGTTATCCCTACAAAATCATATAGTCTGGCTATGCTCCCTCTTCATCACACAAAATATTCATATCATGCACAACCCCGATTTCAGCCAAGCACTTGTTTTCATACTCTATTCTTTCAAACCTTTCAACTTTCACGCAATACATGAGCGTGAGCCATGGACATAGCACTATGGGTGGAATAGAGAGGTGGTTGTGGAGAAGACAAAAAGGAGGGACATAGTCTCACATCGACTAGGCGTATCAACAGGCTATGGAGATGCCCATCAATAGATATCGATGTGAGTGAGTAGGGATTGCCATGCAACGGATGCACTAGAGGTAAATATGTATGAAAGCTCAACAAAAGAAGATAGTGGGTGTGCATCCAACTTGCTTGCTCATGAATACCTAGGGCATTTTAGGAAGCCCATCGTTCGAATCTACAAGCCAAGTTCTATAATGAAAATTCCCACTAGTATATGAAAGTGACTAAACATGAGACTCTCTATCATGAAGAACATGGTGCTACTTTGAAGCACAAGTGTGGAAAAAGATAGTAGCAATTGTCCCTCTTTCTTGTGCCTTTCTTTTTTTTCTTTGGCCTTCCCTTTTTTGTGTGGAGGGGCTTTATTGATTTAGCCTTTCCTCACATGGGACAATGCTCTAATAATGATGATCATCACACATTCATTGAATTACAACTCGATACTAGAACAAAGGATGACCTATATGAATGCCTCCGGCGGTGTACCGGGATGTGCAATGAATCAAGAGTGACATGTATGAAAAATTAGGCATGGTGGCCTTGCCACAAATACGATGTCAACTACATGATCATGCATGGCAATATGACAATATGATGCGAGTCATATGAACAGAACGATGGAAAGTTGCATGGCAATATATCTCGGAATGGCTATGGAAATGCCACGATAGGTAGGTATGGTGGCTGTTTTGAGGAATAACATGGTGGCTGTTTTGAGGAAGGATATATAGTGGGTGTATGGTACCAGCGAAAGTTGCGCGGTACAAGAGAGGCTAGCAATGGTGGAAGGGTGAGAGTGCGTATAATCCATGGACTCAACATTAGTCATAAAGAAGTCATATACTTATTGCAAAAATCTACGAGTCATCAAAACAAAGCAATCAATGCATGCTCCTAGGGGGGAGGTTGGTAGGAGTTAACCATCGTGCGCCCCCGACCTCCACACAAAGGTTTACACTTTACAAATACCTCATGCTCTAACTTCGTCACATAGCGGTTCACCATACGTGCATGCTACGGGAATCACTAACCTTAACACAAGTATTTCTCAATTTCATAATAACTCCACTAGCATGACTCTAATATCACTATCCTCATATCTCAAAACATTTATCAAGCATCCAACTTCTCATCATATTCAATGCACTTGGTGTGAAAGTTTTTACTACATTGATATTGGATGTCTATTATGTGAAGACTAGTTTTATAGCCTAAGCACATTACCATGCTATTTTAATAGACTCCCAAATGGATATAAGTTAAGCATGAGAGTTCAACAATTTCTTCAAAATATTATCACCACCGTTCTCTGAAAGATATAAGTGAAGCACTAGAGCAAAAACTATTCAGCTCAAAAGATATAAGTGAAGCACATAGAGTGTTCTAACAATTCCTAGGCCATATTTAACTCTCTCAAATAGGTGTATCCAGCAAGGATAATTGTGGCGAACTAACAAGCAACGAGTCAAATTATACAAGACGCTCCAAGCAAAACACATATCATGTGGTGAATAAAAATATAGCTCCGAGTATAGTTACCGATGGATGAAGACGAAAGGGGGATGCCTTCCCGGGGCATCCCCAAGCTTAGGCTTTTGGTTGTCCTTGAATTTTACTTGGGGTGCCATGGCATCCCCAAGCTTAGGCTCTTGCCACTCTTTGTTCCATAGTCCATCAAAGCAATACTCAAAACTTGAAAACATCACAACACAAAACTTAGACAAAAATCTCGTAAGCTCCGTTAGTATAAGAAAGCAAACCACTACTCAAAGGTACTTCAATGAATTCATTATTTGTTTATATTGGTGTTAAACAAACTGTATTCCAACTTCTCTATGGTTCATACTTCCCAATATTACTCATAGATGCATTGAAATAAGCAAACAACACACGAAAAACAGAATCTGACAAAAACAGAACAGTCTGTAGTAATCTGCAGGTTTTGCATACTTCTGTAACTCCAAAAAATTCAAACTAACTTGGTAAACGTGAGGAATTTGTCTATTAATCATCTGCAAAAAGAATCAACTAAATAGAACGCTCCAGTAAAATCTGATGACCCTTCTAGCGAGCGCTAACGATTCTGTTTTTCACAGCAAGATCACATAAACTTCACACAAGTCTTCCCAAAGGTTCTACTTGGTACAAACACTAAACGAAACACAAAACCACATCTCAACAGAAGCTAGATGCAATATTTATTCCTAAATATAAGCAAAAACAAAAAATATAAAATTGGGTTGCCTCCCAACAAGAGCTATCGTTTTACGCCCCTAGCTAGGCACAATTTTAGTGATGCTCTCATGAAAGACAAGAATTGAAGCACAAGGAGAGCATCATAAAGCACATGGCAAACACATCTAAGTCTAACATTCTTCCTATGCATAGGCATTTTATAGGAAAACAAAATAGCTAGACAAGCAAGATCTAGCCTATGCAAGGAAGAAGAAAGAAACAATAGCAATCTCAACATAATGAGAGGTAATTTAGTAACATGAAAATTTCTACAACCATATTTTCCTCTCTCATAATAATTGCATGTAGGATCATAAGAAAATTCAACAATATAGCTATCACATAACATATTCTCAACACGATCCACATGCATGCGAAGTTGACACTCTTCCAAAATAGTGGGATCAACATTAACTAAAGTCATGACCTCTGCAAACCCACTTTTATCAAAAATTTCATAAGATTGAACATTCTCCAAATATGTGGGATCTAAAATTAACAATCTTCCAAACCCACTTAAATATTATTGCAAACATTATTATCAATCTTACATTCATCATGGGGATTAAATAAATTTTCAAGATCGTAAGAAGCATCACCCCAATCATGATCATTGCAACAAGTAGTGGGCGTAGCGAAATAAGCATCCCCAAGCTTAGGGTTTTGCGTATTATTAGAACAATTGACATCAAGAGAATTTATAATAGCATCATTGCAACCATGCTTTTTATTTAACAAGCTATCATGAATCACTTTTTCTTTTAACAATTTCTCACAATTTTCAGATTCATAAATTTCAAGCAAAACCCCATAAAGATAATCTAGTGCACACAACTCACTAGCAATTGGTTCATCATAGTTGGATCTCTTAAAGAGATTAGCAAGTGGATGAGGATCCATACTTTAGCAAGCGAAGATCCAAGCTAATTGAGGGCACATATCACACAAGAAATAAAGAAGCAAGCGAATGATAAACACGCGACAGAAGAACGGCAAATAAAACGGCAAGGGTGAAGTGGGGGAGAGGAAAACGAGAGGCAAATAAATGTAATGCGAAGGGTAAGGGTTTGTGATAGGTACTTGGTATATGACTTTTGCGTAAGCCTCCCCAGCAACGGCGCCAGAAATTCTTCTTGCTACTTCTCGAGCTTGCATTGTATTCCCTCGAAGAGGAAAGGGAGATGCAGCACAGTAGCGTAAGTATTTCCCTCAGTTTTTGAGAACCAAGGTATCAATCCAGTAGGAGACCACGCGCGAGTCCCTCGCACCTGCACAAACAAATAAGAACTTCACAGCAAACCCGATAAGGGGTTGTCAATCCCTTTACGGTCACTTACGAAAGTGAGATCTGGTAGAGATGATAGTTTTATTATTTTGGTATTTTTATTATAAGAACAGAAAGTAAAATAGGAAAAAGTAAAGTAGATGTAGATTGATATGTGGAGAATAGACCCGGGGGCCATAGTGTTCTGTAGTGACTTCTCTCATGATAGCGATATTCTACGGCGGGTAAACAAATTACTGTCGAGCAATTGATAGAAAAGCGAATAATTATGAGACTATCTAGGCATGATCATTATATATAGGCATCACGTCCGAGACAAGTAGACCGAAACGATTCTACATCTACTACTATTACTCCACACATCGACCGCTATCCAGCATGCTTCTAGTGTATTGAGTTCATAAGAACAGAGTAATGCCTTAAGCAAGATGACATGATGTAGAGGGATAAACTCAAGCAATATGATAGAAACCCCATCTTTTTGATCTCGATGGCAACAATACAATACGTGTCTTGTTGCCCCTACAGTCACTGGGAAAGGACACCGCAAGATTGAACCCAAAGCCAAGCACTTCTCCCATTGCAAGAACTATAGATCTAGTAGGCCAAACCAAACCAATAATTCGAAGAGACTTGCAAGGATATTATGAGCACACATAAAGAGTTCAGAAAAGAACCAAATATTTATCATAGATAATCTTGATCAAAAACCCACAATTCATCGGATCTCGACAAACACACGGCAAAAAGAGATTACATCGAATAGATCTCCTCGAAGACCGAGGAGAACTTTGTATTGAGATCCAAGGAGAGATAAGAAGCCATCTAGATACTAGCTATGGACCCGAAGGTATGTGGTAAACTACTCACAACTCATGGTGAGACAAAGATGATGATGTAGAATCACTCCGTGGTAGGTCCCCCCTCCAGCAGAGCTCCGGAACATGCCCCAAGATGGGATCTCACGGGAACAGAAGGTTAGGGCAGTGGAACTAGGGTTTTCTCTTTTCCTTTGATGGTTTCGGGGTACGTAGGCTTATATAGGAGGAAGGAGGGCACCGGGGGCCTTACATGGGACCCATGAGGCAGGGGTGCGCCCTAGGGGGGGTGCCCCCCACCCTCGTGGGCACCACGTGGCCCTACTCCGTGGTTCTCAAGTCTCCCGTGCGTGATTTTCTCCAAAAATATCTCTCCCGAAGGTTTCATTCCGTTTGGACTCCGTTTGATATTCCTTTTCCGTAAAACCCTGAAACAGGGAAAAAATAGCAATCTGGACTGGGCCTTTGGGTTAGTAGGTTTGTCCCAAAACTAATATAAAAGTGTATGACAAAGGCCATTAAACATCCAAAACATCATAAATAATAGCATGGAACAATCAAAAATTATAGATACGTTGGAGACGTATCATGAACCGGCGAAAGTTGTGCGGTATTAGAGAGGCTAGCAAAGTTGGAAGGGTGAGAGTGCGTATAATCCATGGACTCAACACTAGTCACAAAGAACTCATATACCTGTTGTGAAAAGTTTAATAGCCCTCGAAGAAAAGTACTACTACTCATGCTCCTAGGGGAGAGATTGGTAGTAGTTAACAATCGCGCGCCCATGACCTTCACGCAAAGGAAAACAATCAAGCATAAATTGTGCTCCAACTTCATCACATAACATGAATACCATACGTGCATGCTACGGGAATCACAAACCTTAACACAAAATATTCTTACTAATCCACAATGTACTCACTAGCATGACTCTAATATCACCATCTTATATCTCAAAACTATTGCAAGGAATCAAACTTCTCATATATTCAGTGATGTACATGAAAGTTGTTGTCATATCCTTCTTGAATATCTATCATATTAGGACCAATTTCATAACACGTGCATGTTACCATTACTATTTATAAGACTCTCGAAAAGATATAACTGAAGCATGAGAGTAAGTGACAAACTACTCCAAAAGATATAAGTGAAGATCAATGAGTAGTTGAATAATTATGTAGATATGTGAAGACTCTCTCTCATTTAAAAATTTCAGATTTTGGTATATTATTAAAACAACAAGTAAAATAAAATAAAATGATATTCCAAGGATAGCACACATCATGTGAAGAAGCAAAAACTTACGTTTAACCGATACTAACCGATATTTTTTGATGAAGAAAGGTGGGATATGTGCTACCTCTTGAGCATGTGTTGGTTTTCCGTTGAAGAGGAAAGGGTGATGCAGCAAAGTAGCGTAAGTATTTCCCTCAGTTTTTTAGAACAAAGGTATCAATCTAGTAGCATACTACACTCAAATCCCTCGTACCTGCACAACCAAATAGGAACCTTGCAGCCAACGCGATAAAGGGGTTGTCAATCCCTTCACGGCCACTTGCAAAAGCGAGATCTGATAGAGATAATAAGATAGATATTTTTGGTATTTTTTTTGTATAGATTGAAAAGTAAAGATTGCAAAATAAAAGATAGCTAGTAGATGGAGATTAATATGATAGAAGATAGACCCGGGGGGCATAGGTTTCACTACTGGCTTCTCTCAAGATAGCAGATTCTACGGTGGGTGAACAAGTTACTGTCGAGCAATTGATAGAAAAGTGCATAGTTATGAGAATATCTAGGCATGATCATGCATATAGGCATCACGTCCGTGACAAGTAGACCGAAACGATTCTCCATCTAATACTATTACTCCACACATCGACCGCTATCCAGCATGCATCTAGAGTATTAAGTTCATAAGAACAGAGTAACGCCTTAAGTAAGATGACATGATGTAGAGGGATAAACTCATGCAATATGATATAAACACCAGCTTTTTATCCTCAATGGCAACAATACAATACGTGCCTTGCTGCCCCTGCTGTCACTGGGAAAGGACACCGCAAGATTGAACCCAAAGCTAAGAACTTCTCCCATTGCAAGAAAGATCAATATAGTAGGCCAAACCAAATTGATAATTCGAAGAGACTTGCAAAGATATTTAAATCATGCATATAAGAATTCAGAGAAGAACCAAATATTGTTCATAGATAATCTTGATCATAAACCCACAATTCATCGGATCTCGACAAACACACCGCAAAAAGAATTACATCGAATAGATCTCCAAGAAGATCTAGAGAACTTCGTATTGAGATCCAAAGAGAGAGAAGAAGCCATCTAGCTAATAACTATGGACCCGAAGGTCTGTGGTAAACTACTCACAACTCATCGGAGAGGCTATGGTGTTGATATAAAAGCCCTCCGTGATCGATTCCCCCTTTGGCGGAGCTCCGGAAAAGGCCCCAAGATGGGATCTCACGGGTACAGAAGGTTGCGGCTGTGGAATTAGGGTTTCGTGGTGCTGTCGGATGTTTTCAGGGTATATGAGTATATATAGGAGGAAGAGGTACGTCGGTGCAACTACGAGGGGCCCATGAGGGTGGGGGGCACGCCTACCCCCTGGGTGTGCCCTCCTGCCTCGTGGCCGCCTCGTGGCTTCCCTAACGTGTACTCCCAGTCTTCTAGGTTGCGTTTGTTCCACAAACGATCCTCACGAAGGTTTCATTCCGTTTGGACTTCATTTGATATTCCTTTTCTGCGAAACACTGAAATAGGCAAAAAAACAGCAATTTGCACTGGCCTTGGGTTAGTAGGTTAGTCCCAAAAATAATATAAAAGTGCATAATACAGCCAATTAAACATCCAAAACAGATAATATAATAGCATGGAACAATAAAAATTTATAGATATGTTGGAGACGTATCAAGCATCCCCAAGCTTAATTTCTGCTCGTCCTCGAGGAGGTAAATGATAAAAAACAGAATTTTTTATGTGGAATGCTACCCAACATAATTCTCAATGTAATTTTCTTTATTGTGGCATGAATGTTCAGATCCGAAAGATTCAAGACAAAAGTTTAATATTGACATAAGAATAATAATACTTCAAGCATACTATCAAAGCAATTATTTCTTCTCAAAATAACATGGCCAAAGAAAGTTCATCCCTAAAAAATCATATAGTTTGGCTATGATCCATTTCATCACACAAAATACCCAAATCATGCACAACCCCGGTTTCAACCAAGCAATTGTTTCATACTTAAATTTTTTCAAACTTTTTCAACTTTCACGCAATACATGAGCGTGAGCCATGGATATAGCACTATAGGTGGAATAGAGGGGTGGTTGTGGAGAAGACAAAAGGAGGAAGATGGTCTCACATCAACTAGGCGTATCAATGGGCTATGGAGATGCCCATCAATAGATATCTATGTGAGTGAGTAGGGATTGCCATGCAATGGATGCACTAGAGCTATAAATGTAAGAAAGCTCAACAAAAGAAACTAAGTGGGTGTGCATCCAACTTGATTGCTCATGAAGACTTATGGCATTTGAGGAAGCTCATCATTGGAATATACAAGCCAAGTTGCATAATGAAAATTTCCACTAGTATATGAAAGTGACAAAACAAGAGACTCTCTATCATGAAGACCGTGGTGCTACTTTGAAGCACAAGTGTGGAAAAAAGATAGTAGCATTGTCCCCCTTTTTTCTTTTTTTTCTTTGGGCCTTCCTTTTTTGGCCTTTTTTTCTTGGACAATGCTCTAATAGTGATGATGATCACACTTCTATTTATTTACAACTCAAGGATTACAACTCGATACTAGAACAAAATATGACTCTATATGAATGCCTCCGGTGGTGTACCGGGAAGTGCAATGAATAAAGAGTGACATGTATGAAAAAATTATGCATGGTGGCCTTGCCACAAAATACGATGTCAAGTACATTATCATGCATGGCAATATGACAATGATGAATCCTGTCATAATAAACGGAACGGTGGAAAGTTGCATGGCAATATATGTCGGAATGGCTATAGAAATTCCATGATAGGTAGGTATGGTGGATGTTTTGAGGAAGTGATATGATGGGTGTATGGTACCGGCGAAAGTTGTGCGGTACAAGAGACGCTAGCAGTAATGGAAGGGTGAGAGTGTGTATAATCCATGGACTCAACATTAGTCATAAAGAACTCACATACTTATTAAAAAAATCTACAAGTCATCAAAACAAAGTACTACACGCATGCTCCTAGGGGAAGGGTTGGTAAGAGTTTACCATCGCATGATCCCGACCTCCACACAAAGGATGACAATCAATGAAATACCATATGCTTCAAATTTGTCACACAACGGTTACCATACGGGCATGCTACGGGACTTGCTAACCTCAACACAAGTATTTCTCAAATTCAAAACTACTCTACTAGCATGACTCTAATATCACCATCCTCATATATCAAAACAACCATCAAGTATCAAACTTCTCATAATATTCAATGCACTTTATATGGAAGTTTTTATTATACCTATCTTGGATGACTATCAAATTAGGACTAATTTTATAACCAAATCAAATTACCATGCTGTTCTAAAGGACTCTCAAAATAATATAAGTGAAGCATGAGAGATCAATAATTTCTATAAAATAAAACCACCGTCGTGCTCTAAAAAGATATACGTGAAGCACTAGAGCAAAACTATCTAGCTCAAAAGATATAAGTGAAGCACATAGAGTATTCTAACAAATTCAGATTCATTTGTGTCTCTCCCAAAAGGTGTGTACATCAAGGATGATTTTGGTAAACCAAAAAGCAAAGACTCAAATCATACAAGACGCTCCAAGCAAAACACATATCATGTGGTGAATAAAAATATAGTCTCAAGTAAAGTTACCGATAGACGAAGACGAAAGAGGGGTTGCCTTCCTGGGGCATTGCTACTTCTCGAGCCTGCGTTGTATTCCCTCGAAGAGGAAAGGGAGATGCAACACAGTAGCGTAAGTATTTCCCTTAGTTTTTGAGAACCAAGGTATCAATCCAGTAGGAGACCACGCGCGAGTCCCTCGCACCTGCACAAACAAATAAAAACTTCGCAGCCAACGCGATAAGGGGTTGTCAAACCTTTACGGTCACTTACGAAAGTGAGATCTGATAGAGATGATAGTTTATATTTTTGGTATTTTTTATTATAAGAACAGAAAGTAAAAGCGGAAAAAGTAAAGTAGATTGTAGATTGATATGTTGAGAATAGACCCGGGGGCCATAGTGTTCTCTAGTGGCTTCTCTCATGATAGCGATATTCTACGACGGGTAAACAACTTATTGTCGAGCAATTGATAGAAAAGCGAATAATTATGAGACTATCTAGGAATGATCATTATATATAGGCATCACGTCCGAGACAAGTAGACCGAAACGATTTTGCATCTACTACTATTACTCCACACATCGACCGCTATTCAACATGCATCTAGTGTATTGAGTTCATAATAACAGAGTAACGCCTTAAGCAAGATGACATGATGTAGAGGGATAAACTCAAGCAATATGATATAAACCCCATATTTTTATCCTCGATGGCAACAATACAACACGTGATTGCTGCCCCTACTGTCACTGGGAAAGGACATCGCAAGATTGAACCCAAAGCCAAGCACTTCTCCCATTGCAAGAACTATAGATCTAGTAGGCCAAACCAAACCAATAATTCGAAGAGACTTGCAAGGATATTATAATCATATATAAAGAGTTCAGAGAATAACCAAATATTTCTCATAGATAATCTCGATCATAAACCCACAATACATCGGATCTCGACAAACACACCGCAAAAAGAGATTACATCAAATAGATCTCCTCGAAGACCGAGGAGAACTTTGTATTGAGATCCAAAGAGATAGAAGAAGCCATCTAGATACTAGCTATGGACCCGAAGGTCTGTGGTAAACTACTCACAACTCATGGTGAGGCGATGATGATGATGTAGAAGCACTCCGTGGTAGATCCCCCCTCCGGCGGAGCTCCGGAACAGGCCCCAAGATGGGATCTCACGGGAACAGAAGGTTATGGCAGTGGAACTAGGGTTTTCTCTGTTGTTCCGATGGTTTCGGGGTACGTAGGTATATAGGAAGAAGGAGGGCAACGGGGGCCTTACGTGGGACCCACGAGGCAGGGGGGCACGCCCTAGGGGGCGCACCCCCCACCCTCGTGGGCACCACATGGCCCCTACTCCGTGGTTCTCAACTCTCTCGTGCGTGATTTTCTCCAAAAATATCTCTCCCAAAGGTCTCATTCCGTTTGGACTCCGTTTGATATTCATTTTCTGTAAAACCCTGAAACATGCAAAAAACAACAATCTGGACTGGGCCTTTGGGTTAGTAGGTTAGTCCCAAAAATAATATAAAAGTGTATGACAAAGCCCATTAAACATCCAAAACATCATAAATAATAGCATGGAACAATTAAAATTTATAGATATGTTGGAGACGTATCAAGCTCCCCAAGATTAATTCCTGCTCGTCCTCGAGTAGGTAAATGATAAAAACAGAATTTTTGATGTGGAATGCTAACCAACATAGTTTTTCAATGTAATTCTCTTAATTGTGGTATGAATATTCAGATCTGAAAGATTCAAGACAAAAGTCTATATTGACATAAGAAATAATAATACTTCAAGCATACTAACAAAGCAATCATGTCTTCCCAAAATACTATGGCTAAAGAAAGTTATCCCTACAAAATCATATAGTCTGGCTATGCTCCTTGTTCATCACACAAAATATTCATATTATGCACAACCCTGATTTCAGCCAAGCACTTGTTTTCATACTTTATTCTTTCAAACCTTTCAACTTTCACGGAATACATGAGCGTGAGCCATGGACATAGCACTATGGGTGGAATAGAGAGGTGGTTGTGGAGAAGACAAAAAGGAGGGAGATATTCTCAGATCGACTGGGCGTATCAACGGGCTATGGAGATGCCTGCTAGGTGGCTTCTCACCCCTCGTTGGTTACCCCAAGTGGAAGGTTTGAGATGCAGTGTAGCAGAAGTTTTCCCTTGGTATTACCAAGGATCGATTTCCCAGAGACTCCCAGTTTCAACAAGAAGGTGTCAACTGCTAACGGCGCCGGATATTAGCAATCAACGTGGACCTGCACACAGATACAAATAACTTTGCTCCCAACGAGTACAGAGAGGTTGTCAATCCCTCCGGCCTTGTAGTTTACAAAGGATCAAACGCAAGTGATAATAGTGATAGGTATAATTGCAATAGCAAGTAAATAGCGGAAAAGAAATAGCGGATGTGATCAATGATGGTAATATGGACCGGAGTCTCATGATGTTCACTAGTGATGTCTCTCTCCCAAAAGACGATAAAACAGCTATGTGAGGTCAACGAATTACAGCTGGGCAATTGACAGGACCATGTGCGCAAACCAATGCTGACTACATTGCAAGAAAGGTTGAGGTTCAAAGCATGGGCGGTACGCCAAAGTAAGTAGACCGAAATCCATCAATATCTACTACTAATCATCCACCTTGAGATATCCATCCAGAACATCTCGCTGGTATTAAGTTGCGAGTCCCATCCATAGTGTAAACTCAATGCAACAGACAACTGCATTAAAAGAACTTTGCGTAAAGTAAACAATCCTTGCACCCGCGGGCAAAAGCACCGTTGTTTTCCCCCTTGTCGCAACAGCACATCCCCTAGACTCATGTTTCTGTCACTCAAACTAGTCATCGAGGGGCATGAACCCACAATCAAACATAACGTTCCCTCTTGGAGTCACTTCCTACTACTTGGCCAAAGCAATAAATAACAACGGAGAACATGCAAGAATTACTTACGAACATAAATATAAAAGAGGTAGATCAAATATATTACTCAAACACAATCTGAACATAATCTCATAATCCATCGGATCCCAGCAAACTCATCATAGCAACAGCATAAGGATTACATATGTGCCTCGATCATGTAGGGCAGCTCACGAGGACTCATTAGTGAAGCACAAGAACGGGAGGAGAACATCACATAGCTACTGGTCATGGACTCATGGTCCAAGGGAGACTACTCACAACTCATCCGGGAGGCGTCCATGGTGGTGGAGAAGCTCCCGGTGGTGATTCTCCCCTCCGGCAGGGTGCTGGGAAGAGTTCTCCTGGTGCTCCCGATCTTGGAAGCGGCAGCGGCGGCGGAACAGAGATGGGATCGCGAAATTAGTTCCTGTTTCGAGGGTTTCGGGAGACGCTTTAAATATATGCCAAAGGGGGGCATCGGAGGAGCCTCAGGGGGCCCAGGCGCCCCCCGGCGCGGCCCAGGGGGGGCGCCGCCAGGGCGCCTGGAGCCCTGGTGCCCCCCCCGGCTGTCCTTCGGGTGCACGGTAGGTTCTGGAACGCTGATTTTTTATATATTTTTTCTGGATTTTTCCTGGCAGTTCTCGTAACGTGAAAACCTGAAATACAAAAACAGCCGAAAACAGAAACTGGCACTGGGGTGCACTGAGTTAATAGGTTAGTCCAAATATGATCAAAAGTGTATGGAAGTGTATAAATATCATAGTAATATCACCCAAAAGAGGCATGGAGCAAGCAGAAATTATAGATACGTTTTGAACGTATCAACATCCCCAAGCTTAATTCCTACTCGTCCTCGAGTAGGTAAATGATAACAAGAATAATTTCTGTGGTGACATGCTATTAACCATATAGGACTTTTTCATAGTCATATGACAAAAGCTTACTGAGACAATGAATCTGTAGTAATTAAGTTGCCTCATGAGAAAATCACAGAGAACTGAAAGTTTTACAATATGATACTGAAACATGAAAAAGATGTTGGAAATATGCCCTAGAGGCAATAATAAAAGAGTTATTATTATATTTCCTTGTTCATGATAATCGTTTATTATCCATGCTATAACTGTATTGATTGGAAACTCAAATACATGTGTGGATGAATAGACAGACTTTGTGTCCCTATTAAGCCTCTACAGAACTAGCTCGTTGATCAAAGATGACCGCGGTTTCCAGGTCATAGACATGAGTTGTCATTTGATAACGGGATCACATCATTAGGAGAATGATGTGATGGACGAGACCCAAACGTTAAACATAGCTTTTGATCATGTCAGTTATCGCTATAGTTTTCTGCATGTCAAGTATAAGTTCCTATGACCATGAGGTCATGTAACTCACTGACACCGTAGGAGTGCTTTGTGTGTGCCAAACGTCACAACGTAACTGGGTGACTATAAAGGTACCCTACAGGTATCTCCGAGGGTGTCTGTTGAGTTGACATGGATCGAGACTGGGATTTGTCACTCCGTGTGACGGAGAGGTATCTCCGGGCCCACTCGGTAATACGTCATCTCAATGAGCTCAAAGTGACTAAGTAGTTGGTCACGGGATTATGTATTACGGTAACGAGTAAAGAGACTTGCCGGTAACGAGATTGAACTAGGTATAGAGATACCGACGATCGAATCTCGGGCAAGTAACATACCGACGAGACAAAGGGAAATGTATACGGGATTGCCTGAATCCTTGACATCGTGGTTCATCCGATGAGATCATCGAGAAACGTGTGGGAACCAATATGGGTATCCAGATCCCGCTATTGGTTATTGACCTGGGAGTGTCTCGGTCATGTCTACATGGTTTCCGAACCCGCAGGGTCTACACACTTAAGGTTCGGTGACGCTAGGGTTGTTAGTGAGAACAGTGCATGGTTACCGAAGGTTGTTCGGAGTCCCGGATGAGATCCCGGACGTGACGAGGGTCTCCGGAATGGTCCGGGGACGAAGATTGATATATAGGATGAAAGGTTTCGGAGTCCGGAAGTGTTCCGGGGAGCATCGGGAAATCAGCGGATTACCGAAAAGGGTTTCGGGGGTCCCGGAAGTGGTTCTGGGCCTAATGGGCCACGAAGGGGGGACACCACAGCCCTCATAGGGCTGTGCGCCCCCCCTGGGCCCTCTCCTATGGCGCATGGGGGGCTGGCCCCTCCTAGGGCAGCCGCACCCCCTGGCTTGGGGGGCAAGGCACCTAGGGGGGGGGGGAAACCCTAGGGCCTGGCGCAGCCCTTGGCCGCCGCCCCCCCTCTGCCCTGGCCGCCGGCCCCCCTAGGGGAAACCCTAGGGCGCCCCCCTCTCCTCCTTCCCCCTATATATAGAGAGGTAGAGGGAGGGCAACCAACACACGTTTGTGCCTCGGTGCTGCCCTCCCTCTCCCACAACATATTCGTCTTCCCGCGGTGCTTAGGCGAAGCCCTGCTGGAATCCTCCTCCACCATCACCACCACGCCGTCGTGCTGCCGGTCTCTCCATCAACCTCTCCTCCACCCCTTGCTGGATCAAGAAGGAGGAGACGTCCCCGAGCCGTACGTGTGAAGAACGCGGAGGCACCGTTGCTTCGGTGCTAGGATCTTCGGCGATCTGAATCGCGGCGAGTACGACTCCATCAACCGCGTTCTTAACGCTTCCGCTTAGCGATCTACAAGGGTATGTGGATCCTACTCTCCCCTCGTAGTTGCATCTCCTAGATTGATCTTGGTGAACGTAGAGAAAATTTTTTGTTTTCCATGCAACGTTCCCCTACAGTGGCATCATGAGCTAGGATCTTGCGTAGATGCTTTCTCGAGTAGAACACAAAAGGGTTTGTGGGCGTTGATGTTTAAATTGCTGCCCTCCTTAGTCTTTCTTGATTCAGCGGTATTATGGGATGAAGCGGCCCGGACCAACTTTACATGTCCACGTACATGAGACCGGTTCCATCGACAGACATGTGACTTTTGTTGCATAAGATGGCTGGCGGGTGTCTGTCTCTCCTATCTTAGTTGAATCGGAATAGAACAAGGCGGTCCTTGTAGAAGGTTAAATAGCAACTTGAATATCACCGTTGTGGCTTTGCGTAGGTAAGAAGCGTTCTTGCTAGATACCCATAGCAGCCACGTAAAACATGCAACAACAAATTAGAGGACGTCTAACTTGTTTTTGCAGGGTATGTATGTGATATGATATGGACAATGACATGATGAGATATATTTGATGTATGAGATGATCATGTTTTAATAGTTAATATCGACTTGCATGTCGATGCATACGGCAACCGGCAGGAGCCATAGGGTTGTCTTTAATTTTTGTATGACCTGCGTGTCAATCATTAAGCGCTTTGTAATGCTTTACTTTATCGCTAAACGGTAGCAATAGTAGTAAGAGCATGGTGGGCCCCGACAACCCCGATGGCGACACGATGATGGAGATCATGATGATGGAGATCATGGTGTGGCGCCGGTGACGATGGAGATCATGCCGGTGCTTTGGAGATGGAGATCAAAAGCACGAGTTGATGGCCATATCATGTCACTTATGATTTGCATGTGATGTTAATCCTTTTTATGCATCTTATTTTGCTTAGGACGACGGTAGCATTATAAGATGATCCTTCACTAAAATTTCAAGATAAAATTGTGTTCCCCCCGAGTGTGCGCCGTTGCGAAGGTTCGTCGTTTCGAAGCACCACGTGATGATCGGGTGTGATAGACTCTACGTTCGCATACAACGGGTGCAAGCCAGTTTTGCACATGCAGAACACTCGGGTTAGACTTGACGAGCCTAGCATGTACAGACATGGCCTCGGAACACGGAGGACCGAAAGGTCGAGCATGAGTCATATAGTAGATATGATCAACATGTTGATGTTCACCATTGACACCACCTCATCTCACGTGATGATCGGACTTGGGTTGGTGAATTTGGATCATGTCACGCTCAAATGACCAGAGGGATGTCAATTTGAGTGGGAGTTATAAATAATTTGATTAGGTAGTAACTCACTTATCATGAACAATAGTCTAAAATGTCTTTGCAAATCTTTTGTTGTAGATGGCTCGCGCAGTAGCTCCCCGGAATTTTAATGCGTTCCTAGAGAAAGCTAAACTGAAAGATGATGGGAGCAACTTTGTGGACTGGCTCCGCAATCTGAGGATCATCCTCACAGCTGCCCAAAAGGTTTATGTCCTAAATGCACCGCTAGGTGACCCCCCCGCTCCTACAGCCCCTGCAGACGTTTTGAACGTCTGGCAGACACGTTAGGATGACTATTCGATAGTGCAGTGTGCCATGTTGTACGGCTTGGAAGGAGGACTTCAAAGGCGTTTTGAACGTCATGGTGCATATGAGATGTACCAGGAGTTGAAGTTCATCTTTGAAAAGAATGCTAAGATCGAGAGGTATGAGACCACCGATAAATTCTTTGCTTGCAAGATGGAGGAGAATTCGTCTGTCAGTGAGCACTTACTGAAGATGTCTGGGTACTATACCCGCATAGCTGATCTGGGACTTGTGTTCCCGGATGAGGCTATCATTGACAGAATTCTCCAGTCACTCCCTCCTAGCTACAAGAGCTTCGTGCAGCAGTATAACATGCAAGGGATGAACAAAACCATCGCCGAGCTGTTTTCGATGCTGAAAGTCGCTGAGGCAGACATCCAGAAGGAGTATCAAGTGTTGATGGTCAATAAAACCACCAGTTTCAAGAAGAATGGCAAGGGCAAGAAGGGTAACTCTAAGAAGGGTGGCAAAGCAGTTGCTAATCCAGTGAAGAAACCCAAGGCTAGGCCCAAGCCAGAGACTGAGTGTTTCTATTGCAAGGGGAACGGCCACTGGAAGCGGAACTGCCCCAAGTATCTGGCAGACAAGAAGGGGGCCAACAACAACAAAGGTATATGTGATATACATGTTATTGATGTGTACCTTACCAACTCTCGTTGTAGTGCCTGGGTATTTGATACCGGTTCGGTTGCTCACATTTGCAACTCTAAACAGGAACTGCGGAATAAACGGAGGCTGGCGAAGGACGAAGTGACGATGCGCGTGGGAAATGGTTCCAAGGTTGATGTGATCGCCGTCGGCACGCTCGCTCTTCGATTACCATCGGGATTAGTTATGAACCTGAATAATTGTTATTTAGTGCCTGCGTTAAGCATGAACATTATATCTGGATCTTGTTTATTGCGAGACGGTTACTCATTTAAATCAGAGAATAATGGTTGTTCTATTTATATGAGTAATATCTTTTATGGTCATGCACCCGAAGTTAGGGGTTTATTCTTATTGAATCTCGATAGTGATGATACACATGTTCATAACATTGATGCCAAAAGATGTAGAGTTGATAATGATAATACCACTTTCTTGTGGCACTGCCGTCTGGGTCATGTCGGCGTGAAACGCATGAGGAAGCTCCATGCTGATGGACTTTTGGAGTCTCTTGATTTTGAATCACTTGACACGTGCGAGCCGTGCCTCATGGGCAAGATGACAAGGACCCCGTTTTCAGGGACAATGGAACGGGCAAGTGACTTATTGGAAATCATACATACTGATGTGTGCGGTCCGATGAGTGTAACGGCGCGCGGTGGATATCGTTATTTTCTCACCTTCACTGACGACTTAAGTAGATATGGGTATATTTACTTGATGAAGCATAAGTCTGAAACTTTTGAAAAGTTCAAGCAATTTCAGAGTGAAGTTGAAAATCATCGTAACAAGAAGATCAAGTTCCTACGATCTGATCGAGGGGGAGAATATCTGAGTTATGAGTTTGGTGATCACTTAAGAAAATGTGGAATTGTTTCACAGTTGACGCCACTTGGAACACCACAGCGTAATGGTGTGTCCGAACGTCGTAATCGAACCCTATTAGATATGGTACGTTCTATGATGTCTCTTGCCGATTTGCCACTATCGTTTTGGGGATATGCGTTAGAGACAGCTGCATTCACTTTAAATAGGGCTCCATCTAAGTCCGTTGAGACAACACCGTATGAACTGTGGTTTGGTAAGAAACCTAAGTTGTCTTTTCTCAAGGTTTGGGGTTGCGATGCTTATGTCAAAAGGCTTCAGCCAGAAAAGCTCGAACCCAAAGCAGACAAATGTGTCTTCATAGGATACCCAAAAACTGTTGGGTACACCTTCTATCTCAGATCCGAGGGCAAAGTGTTTGTCGCTAAGAACGGGTCCTTTCTCGAGAAAGAGTTTCTCTCGAAAGAATTGAGTGGGAGGAAGGTAGAACTTGATGAGGTTATTGAACCTCTGCTTCAACCAGAGAGTAGCGCAGCGCAGAAAGATGTTTTTGTGGAGCCTGCAGAGGTTGAAGAGGAAGCCAATGATGATGATCAAGGAGCTTCTGATCAAGTTACTACCGAACCTCGTAGGTCGACAAGGGTACGCACTGCACCTGAGTGGTATGGTAACCCTGTCTTGGAGGTCATGTTGTTAGACAACGGTGAACCTACGAGCTATGGAGAAGCGATGGTGGGCCCGGATTCCGACAAATGGTTAGAGGCCATGAAATCCGAGATGGGATCCATGTATGAAAACAAAGTATGGACTTTGGAAGTATTACCTGAAGGGCGGAAGGCCATTCAGAATAAATGGATTTTTAAGAGGAAGACGGACGCTGACGGTAATGTCACCGTGTATAAAGCTCGACTTGTGACAAAGGGTTTTTCACAAGTTCAAGGGATTGACTACGATGAGACTTTCTCACCCGTAGCGATGCTTAAATCCGTCCGAATCATGTTAGCAATAGCTGCATATTTCGATTATGAAATTTGGCAGATGGATGTCAAAACAGCGTTCCTTAACGGTTTTCTTAAGGAAGAGTTGTATATGATGCAACCGGAAGGTTTTGTCGATCCAGAGAATGCTGACAAAGTATGCAGGCTCCAGCGTTCCATTTATGGGCTGGTGCAAGCATCTCGGAGTTGGAATCTTCGCTTTGATGAGGTGATCAAAGCGTTTGGGTTTGTACAAGTTTACAATGAAGCTTGTATTTACAAGAAAGTGAGTGGGAGCTCTATAGCGTTTCTAATATTATATGTGGATGACATATTGCTGATTGGAAACAATATAGAATTTTTGGATAGCGTAAAGGGGTATTTGAACAAGAGTTTTTCAATGAAGGATCTCGGTGAAGCTGCTTTCATATTAGGCATCAAGATCTATAGAGATAGATCAAGACGCTTGATAGGACTTTCACAAAGTACATACCTTGATAAAGTTTTGAAGAAGTTCAAAATGGATCAATCCAAGAAGGGGTTCTTGCCGGTATTGCAAGGTACAAAGTTGAGTAAGACTCAATGCCCAGTGACTGCGGAAGATAGAGAAAAGATGAGTGTCGTCCCCTATGCTTCAGCCATAGGCTCTATCATGTATGCAATGCTGTGCACAAGACCAGATGTCAGCCTTGCCATAAGTATGGCCGGAAGGTTTCAAAGTAATCCTCGTATGGATCACTGGACAGCGGTCAAGAATATCCTAAAGTACCTGAAAAGGACTAAGGAGATGTTTCTCGTTTATGGAGGTGATCAAGAGCTCGTCGTAAAGGGTTACGTCGATGCAAGCTTTGACACTGATCCGGATGACTCTAAGTCTCAAACCGGATACGTATATATTCTCAACGGGGGAGCGGTAAGCTGGTGCAGTTCCAAGCAGAGCGTGGTAGCTGATTCTACATGTGAAGCGGAGTATATAGCTGCCTCGGAGGCGGCAAAGGAAGTTGTCTGGATGAAGGAGTTCATGACAGATCTTGGAGTTGTGCCTAGTGCACTGAACCCAATGACTCTGTTCTGTGACAACACTGGTGCCATTGCTCTAGCCAAGGAACCAAGGTTTCACAAGAGGACCAGACACATAAAGCGACGCTTCAATTCCATCCGCGATTCGGTCAAGGAGGAGGACATAAATATTTGCAAAGTACACACGGATTTGAATGTTGCAGATCCGTTGACTAAACCTCTTCCACGGGCTAAGCATGATCAACACCAAGACTCCATGGGTGTTAGATTCATTACCTTGTAATGCTAGATTATTGACTCTAGTGCAAGTGGGAGACTGTTGGAAATATGCCCTAGAGGCAATAATAAAAGAGTTATTATTATATTTCCTTGTTCATGATAATCGTTTATTATCCATGCTATAACTGTATTGATTGGAAACTCAAATACATGTGTGGATGAATGGACAGACTTTGTGTCCCTAGTGAGCCTCTACAGAACTAGCTCGTTGATCAAAGATGACCGCGGTTTCCAGGTCATAGACATGAGTTGTCATTTGATAACGGGATCACATCATTAGGAGAATGATGTGATGGACGAGACCCAAACGTTAAACATAGCTTTTGATCGTGTCAGTTATCGCTATAGTTTTCTGCATGTCAAGTATAAGTTCCTATGACCATGAGGTCATGTAACTCACTGACACCGTAGGAGTGCTTTGTGTGTGCCAAATGTCACAACGTAACTGGGTGACTATAAAGGTACTCTACAGGTATCTCCGAGGGTGTCTGTTGAGTTGACATGGATCGAGACTGGGATTTGTCACTCCGTGTGACGGAGAGGTATCTCCGGGCCCACTCGGTAATACGTCATCTCAATGAGCTCAAAGTGACTAAGTAGTTGGTCACGGGATTATGTATTACGGTAACGAGTAAAGAGACTTGCTGGTAACGAGATTGAACTAGGTATAGAGATACCGACGATCGAATCTCGGGCAAGTAACATACCGACGAGACAAAGGGAAATGTATACGGGATTGCCTGAATCCTTGACATCGTGGTTCATCCGATGAGATCATCGAGAAACGTGTGGGAACCAATATGGGTATCCAGATCCCGCTATTGGTTATTGACCTGGGAGTGTCTCGGTCATGTCTACATGGTTTCCGAACCCGCAGGTCTACACACTTAAGGTTCGGTGACGCTAGGGTTGTTAGTGAGAACAGTGCATGGTTACCGAAGGTTGTTCGGAGTCCCGGATGAGATCCCGGACGTGACGAGGGTCTCCGGAATGGTCCGGGGACGAAGATTGATATATAGGATGAAAGGTTTCGGAGTCCGGAAGTGTTCCGGGGAGCATCGGGAAATCGGCGGATTACCGAAAAGGGTTTCGGGGGTCCCGGAAGTGGTTCTGGGCCTAATGGGCCACGAAGGGGGGACACCACAGCCCTCATAGGGCTGTGCGCCCCCCCTGGGCCCTCTCCTATGGCGCATGGGGGGCTGGCCCCTCCTAGGGCAGCCGCACCCCCTGGCTTGGGGGGCAAGGCACCTAGGGGGGGGGAAACCCTAGGGCCTAGCGCAGCCCTTGGCCGCCGCCCCCCCTCTGCCCTGGCCGCCGGCCCCCCAGGGGAAACCCTAGGGCGCCCCCCTCTCCTCCTTCCCCCTATATATAGAGAGGTAGAGGGAGGGCAGCCAACACACGTTTGTGCCTCGGTGCTGCCCTCCCTCTCCCACAACATATTCGTCTTCCCGCGGTGCTTAGGCGAAGCCCTGCTGGAATCCTCCTCCACCATCACCACCACGCCGTCGTGCTGCCGGTCTCTCCATCAACCTCTCCTCCACCCCTTGCTGGATCAAGAAGGAGGAGACGTCCCCGAGCCGTACGTGTGAAGAACGCGGAGGCACCGTTGCTTCGGTGCTAGGATCTTCGGCGATCTGAATCGCGGCGAGTACGACTCCATCAACCGCGTTCTTAACGCTTCCGCTTAGCGATCTACAAGGGTATGTGGATCCTACTCTCCCCTCGTAGTTGCATCTCCTAGATTGATCTTGGTGAACGTAGAGAAAAATTTTTGTTTTCCATGCAACGTTCCCCTACAAAAGATTTGCAATGAATATGATGTGCAAATATGACAAAGTGATATCTAGCTTGCCCCCTTTAGTGAAGCAAAACATAAATGCAGGGGCACCTCCAAGGTTTAAGTGATGACTAGATACAATGATTTCAGAATAAACGATATCACAATCATGCAAAAGACAATGCTACTTTGGGACAATGCACATTACACTCAGAATGACAATCATGCTCTCAGTAGTTGGTGCTTTTAAAAGAAGGTGGGGACTCAACATAAAAGTAAAAGAATGGCCCTTCGCAGAGGGAAGCAGCGATTACTCATGTGCTAGAGCTTTATATTTTTAAAACATAGAAACAATTTTGTCAACGGTAGTAGTACTTCATATGTGCTATGCATAAGACATCCTATAAGTTGCAAGCCTCATGCATCGAATACCAATAGTGCTCGCACCTTGTCCTAATTAGCTGAGATTTCCATGGATTGTCATTGCATTACATATGTTTCAACCAAGTGTCACAAAGGGGTACCTCTATGTCACCTGTACAAAGGTCCAAGGAGATAGATCGCATTTGATTTCTCGTTTTTGATAGATCTCAACTTGAGGACATCCATACCGGGACAACATAGAAAATAGATAATGGAATCCTCTTAAATGCTTAAGCATATTCTCATAAGAGATTGAGGATTAATGTCCAAGCTAAAACTTCCACCATGATACATGGCTTTGGTTGGCGGCCCAATGTTCTTCTCTAACAATATGCATACTCAAACCATTCAACTCATGGCAGATCACCCTTACTTTAGACAAGACGAGCATGCATAGCAACTAACATGATATTCAACAAAAGTGTAACAGTTGATGGCGTCCCCAGAAACATGGTTACCGCTCAGCAAGCAACTTATAAGAAAATAAGATACATAAGCAACATATTCTTTACCACAATAGTTTTTAAGCTACTTTCCCATGAGCTATATATTGCAACTGAAGGTTTTAAAGGTAGCACATGTAAATTTACTTGGATGGCGGTGAAATACCATATATAGGTAGGTATGGTGGACTCATATGGCATAACTGGTTTAAAAGGATGTGGATGCACAAGCAGTCAGTCCGCTTAGTACAGGTGGAGGTTAGCAAAAGACTGGGAGCGACCAACTAAGAGAGCAATAACGATCATAATCATGCAGAGCAACAAAGCAACAATGAATCAGGCATGGAACTTATATCGCTACTCAGAAATAAAAGATCATCAAGGCTTGAAAGACGTTCTTTACAGTCTTAAATATGCGTGAGCATATGCCAAGTCAATCAAAATAAATTCTTGAAGGAAGATATTACTAAACCATACCACATCATTGGCAAACAAATCATGTTGGTACTCCAATGACACATTGGGAATCCCCCAGCTATTTGAGACTAACCATAAGAAAACCTAAACTACTAAGCGCCATTATGCACGTAGCATCTTTATCATAGACATATTAACCAATGCAACGGAAGCAAACCCTCTTAATAAGATAAGCATGATAATTAAAGAGAGTTCAAGCAACCAACTAAACACAAGCTCTTTAAAAAGATAAGCATGAATACTAAGAGCAGAGCATGATAGTAGCTATTAAAAGACAAAGAACACACACAGCAAAGATAGTCATGAAAATTCTATGTTATGTTCTAGGTAGAAGTGGAGCGTGTTTCTCTCCCATATAAAGAACGATGAGTTCCGACTCGTTATGAAAAACTAAAGAAAACTAAAAGCAAGACGCTCCAAGTGTAGCACATAACACATGAAGTGATGAAAATATAGTGGAACGAAAGACGAACTGATAATGTTGATGGAGAAGGGGATGCACGGGGGCATCCCCAAGCTTAGACGCTTGAGTCTCCTTGAATATTTCTTGGGGGTGCATGGGGGCATCCCCAAGCTTGAGCGCTTGACACTCCTGAATCTTTTTATCATCTTCCCTCGCACACTTGAAAACTCCCTTCATACATAACTCATCATAATCTGATTAGCGAGGTTAGTACCCGTAATAAAATAATTGTACCTTGCTGGAAATAAAGATATTCTTGAAGGTCTACTGTTTCTCAAGATTGCCAAAAGGTTTTTGCAAAGAAAAAGCAAGCTCTAGGTTTGCAAAATGAAGGAAAAGCAAAATAGGACAGAATCTGTGAAAAACAGAACAGCAGGTAGTAAATGATTTGTTCGGGGCACTTCTGCAACTCAAATCAAAAAACTCAGAACAGACGCATGGAAGACAATTATATAGAGAACGCCGTCGAAACAATTCAGACCAAAAATATGATCTGGTGATTTTATACGAGTTTTTCTATCCAGGGACAGAATCTATTTCCTGGACAGCACCTCACAACTTTTGAACTTTCTAGCAATCAGAGGCTACACTTGGCACAAATATGAAAAGCAAAGATACAATGATGATGCTACAGTAGTAAACAACATCAAGACACAACAAAAGCAAAATAAATTTATTCATTGGGCTGCTCCCAAAAGCGCTTTCTTTTATGCCTTTAAGCTAGGCATAATGCATATAGATCAAGTTTTATCAAGAGTAAAAGAATAGCTAGCCCGTAGAACGGACTCAAAAGGTAACTTGATCTTCTTTCGAGGGAAGTGTTCCATCCCTTTCTTGAGAGGAAACTGAAATTTTATATTACCCTCTTTCATGTCAATGATAGCACCAACGGTGCGTAAAAAGGGACGTCCCAAAATAATTGGACAAGAAGGATCACATTCAATATCCATAATAGTAAAATCAACGGGAACATAATTATCATTGACAACGATAAGAACATCGTCGATCCTCCCCAAAGGTTTCTTTATGGAAGAAATCAACGAGATGAACACCAAAAGAACAAGAATCAAAAGGTTTCAATTTAAGCATATCATATATTCTTTTGGGCATAAGAGAGGTACTAGATCCAACATCACATAATGCATAGCAAGAGAAGTCATTCAATTTAATTTTTATCATAGGATCCCAACCATCTTCTAGCTTTCTAGGTATGGAGGCTTCTACTCTAAGTTTCTCCTCCCTAGCTTTGATGAGAGCATTAGTGATATGCTCTGTGAAGGCAAGGTTAAGCGTGCTAGTGCGGGGGTCTCTAGACATCTTGTGAAGGAAATCAATAACTTCGGTAAGAGTGCAACTATCAAAATCAAGGTCACTAGCATCAAGTAAAGTGGTATTGGTGTCCTTTAGGTTCACTTGTTTGGTAGTTTCTATAGTCATAGCATCACCATTAATAGGTCCATCGAGACCGGGAGTACATAGGGTGCTAAGAGTTTGGATATCCTCAACAACTTGGATTAGCAACAGTGTGGTGGGTAGGAAGGCTCTTAATTCTATCCTCTTCCTCCCTTTCTCTAGCCCATCTCTCTTTAAGTTTAGCCATCATCCTAATATTTTCATTAATTTGCACTTGAATAGCATTCATAGGAGTGACCTTCCTCTCCTCAAGAGGAGAAGTTCTAATTTTAAGCAATTCTACCTCATTGGCTAAATTGTCTACCTTTGAAGAGAGATCACCTAGTTTGTTTAGTTTTTCTTCTACACTATTATTAAAAGCTTTTTGGGTAGTGATGAAATCTTTAAGCATAATCTCTAGTTCAGTAGTAGAGTTCCTGGTGCTAGGATAAGCATTGTTGTTCCCATAAGAATTAGAGGGGAACGGTCTAGGATTGCTACCAAAGTTACTCCTATAAGCATTGTTATTGAAATTTTTTCTAGAGATAAAGTTCACATCTACTTGTTCTTGAGCAATCAAAGAATTTAAAGGAACATCACGAGGTTCAACAGAAGATTGCTTCGAAAGTAGAGACATGATCAAGTCAACTTTTTCATTTAAGGAGGAAATCTCCTCGACAGAGTTTACCTTCCTACCTGTTGGAGCGCGTTCGGTGTGCCATTGGGAATAGTTGGTCATCATCTCATCGAGAAGTTTTATGGCAGCACCAAGTGTAGTTGACATAAAAGTTCCTCCCGCGTCCGAATCTAACAAGTTCCGCGAGGTAAAGTTCAAGCCTGCATAAAAAGTTTGGATAACCATCCAAGTAGTCAAACTATGAGTAGGGCAGTTCTTGATAAGAGATTTCATACGTTCCCAAGCTTGGGCAACGTGTTCATTATCCAATTGTTTAAAATTCATTATGTTACTTCTCAGTTGGATAATTTTAGCAGGTGGATAGTATTTTCTGATAAAAGCATCTTTGCACTTGTCCCATGAATCTATGCTATTTCTAGGCAAAGACTGAAACCAAATTTTAGCTCCTCCTCTCAAGGAGAAAGGAAAAAGCTTAAGCTTAACAATATTACCATCTATTTCTTGGTACTTCTGCATATCACAAAGTTAAACAAAGTTGTTCAAGTGTAAAGCAGCATCATCTCCAGCACCGGAGAATTGATCTTTCATGACTAAGTTCAGTAAAGCAGGTTTAATTTCATATGAAGGAGCTGAAGTGGCAGGTGTAGTGATAGGTGTGCTGATAAAGTCATCGTTGTTGTGACTAGTGAAGTCACACAACTTGGTGTTCTCGGTGGAACCCATTGTAGCAAACAAGCAAGATAACTATTTTTGTGATTTTCGATAAAAGATACTAAAGCAAAACTGAAAAGTAAACTAACAAGACTAAAAGCAAAGGTAAAAGATAGCGTGCAACTCCCCTATCCTGAAGAGTGGAGTCCCCGGCAACAGCGTCAGAAATTGCTTTGCTAGGTGGCTTCTCACCCCTCGTTGGTTACCCCAAGTGGAAGGTTTGAGATGCAGTGTAGCAGAAGTTTTCCCTTGGTATTACCAAGGATCGATTTCCTAGAGACTCCCAGTTTCAACAAGAAGGTGTCAACTGCTAACGGCGCCGGATATTAGCAATCAACGTGGACCTGCACACAGATACAAATAACTTTGCTCCCAACGAGTATAGAGAGGTTGTCAATCCCTCCGGCCTTGTAGCTTACAAAGGATCAAACACAAGTGATAATAGTGATAGGTATAATTGCAATAGTAAGTAAATAGCGGAAAAGTAAATAGCGGATGTGATCAATGATGGTAATATGGATCGGAGTCTCATGATGTTCACTAGTGATGTCTCTCTCCCAAAAGACGATAAAACAGCTATGTGAGGTAAACGAATTACAGCTGGGCAATTGACAAGACCATGTGCGCAAACCAATGCTAACTACATTGCAAGAAAGGTTGAGGTTGAAAGCATCGGCGGTACGCCAAAGTAAGTAGACCAAAATCCATCAATATCTACTACTAATCATCCACCTTGAGATATCTATCCAGAACATCTCGCTGGTATTAAGTTACGAGTCCCACCCATAGTGTAAACTCAATGCAACAGACAACTGCATTAAAAGAACTTTGCGTAAAGTAAACAGTCCTTGCACCCGCGGGCACAAGCACCGTTGTTTTCCCCCTTGTGGCAACAGCACATCCCCTAGACTCATGTTTCTGTCACTCAAACTAGTCATCGAGGGGCATGAACCCACAATCAAGCATAACGTTCCCTCTTGGAGTCACTACCTACTACTTGGCCAAAGCAATAAATAACAACGGAGAACATGCAAGAATTACTTACGAACATAAATATAAAAGAGGTAGATCAAATATATTACTCAAACACAATCTGAACATAATCTCATAATCCATCGGATCCCAGCAAACTCATCATAACAACAACATAAGGATTACATATGTGCCTCAATCATGTAGGGCAGCTCACGAGGACTAATTAGTGAAGCACAAGAACGGGAGGAGAACATCACATAGCTACTGGTCATGGACTCATGGTCCAAGGGAGACTACTCACAACTCATCCGGGAGGCATCCATGGTGGTGGAGAAGCTCCCGGTGGTGATCCTCCCCTCCGGCAGGGTGCCGGGAAGAGTTCTCCTGGTGCTCCCGATCTTGGAAGCGGCGGCGGCGGCGGAACACAGATGGGATCGCGAAAAGAGTTCCTGTTTCGAGGGTTTCGGGAGACGCTTTAAATATATGCCAAAGGGGGCATCGGAGGAGCCTCGGGGGGCCCAGGCGCCCCCCCCCGGCGCGGCCCAGGGGGGGCGCGCCGCCAGGGCGCCTGGAGCCCTGGTGCCCCCCCCCCCAGCTGTCCTTCGGGCGCACGGTAGGTTCTGGAACGCTGATTTTTTATATAATTTTTCTGGATTTTTCCTGGCAGTTCTCGTAACGTGAAAACCTGAAATACAAAAACAGCCGAAAACAGAAACTGGCACTGGGGTGCACTGAGTTAATAGGTTAGTCCAAATATGATCAAAAGTGTATGGAAGTGTATAAATATTATAGATACATTTTGGACGTATCAATGCCCATCAATATATATCGATGTGAGTGAGTAGGGATTGCCATGCAACGGATGCACTAGATATAAATATGTATGAAAGCTCAACAAAAGAAACTTTGTGGGTGTGCATCCAACTTGCTTGCTCATGAAGACCTAGGGCATTTGAGCAAGCCCATCGTTGAATATACAAGCCAAGTTCTATAATGAAAATTTCCACTAGTATATGAAAGTGACTAAACATGAGACTCTCTATCATGAAGAACATGGTGCTACTTTGAAGCACAAGTGTGGAAAAAGATAGTAGAAATTTTCCCTTTTTCTATTCTTTTTTTTGAGGGGCTTTATTGATTTAGCCTATCCTCACATGGGACAATGCTCTAATAATGATGATCATCACACTTTCATTGAATTACAACTCGATATTACAACTTGTCGGTGTACTAAGGTAGGGGTACCCCAGTACCCCAACTTGTGCACGGGCAGTTGCAGCTTCCCGCGGCAAGGTTTACTGCGTGCTCGCCGGAGACCTTCCTACCTCCTATTAAACCATTCAAAAACAAAGTATACAAGACAGGAGATCGAGACCCCGGCAAGAGGAGCTTGCCGGGAAGGCCGTACCAGGCTCAAGGCTGTTCCGCTAACACAAGACCCTGGCAAGAGGAGCTTGCCAGGAAGATTAGAAGATATTGCCTCAGCGCTATGCGCGCCCCGGCAAGGGGCTCGGGGAGCGGCAAGTTCCCGGGCCCGGCAAGATCAAGGCCCCGGCAAGGCGCTTGCCGGGGAGGCTACGCTGTGTGCCCGCGCTCCAGCTCATCGGGCCACGCGTCGCCCTGGGGCCTAACCAGGGACGCGTGGCGGATGGTTGTGCAGCCTGGGGTACACGGTGGCACACCACGGTGATAAATCCGTCGCCGTGGCGGACGGAGACGCTAAGGCGGGAGCTTTTGGGGTCGACGGCGACGGGCATTAAATGCCCTTGTCCCCCACTGTTAAAGTAGGTATAGACCACTGTTCTGTACTGTAGCTCCACTGTTCCCGCACTGTTACAACTACCGCCTCTTTTACATTTTTACCCCTTTCTCCTACGTTGACACCTGTCGGTGACCCCTTGCACTATAAAAGGAGGCCCATGCACAACGTGGAGGGGGTTCGAAACCTAGATTACTCCCACGCACGGTGTAGCTGCTTCTTCAAGCTCCCGAGCGCTCAACTCAATACACAACCACGCAGGAGTAGGGTTTTACGCATCCGTGCGGCCCGAACCTGGGTAAAACTGCCCGCGCGTCTGCTTCGATCTGCTCTTTGTGCTCCCTCCGCCCTCGTACCGCACAGACAAGGGGCTCCGGTCCCATAGGTGTTCGTGGCGGACAGTTTCCCCCGACATCTTTGGCGCGCCAGGTAGGGGGCGTCGAGGTTGTGCGAACCTGATCCGGCGTTCGCGCGGGCGCATTCTTCATCAACCTCTCTAGCTTCATCAACAACTTCATCAGCGACAACTCCATGGCCCCGAAGAAGAAGCCTTCGGAGGTCGGAGGCCCGTCTGCGTCGCACCCGCCGCCACCAGAGCCAACGGTGGGCGGGGGAGACGCCGTCGGAAGGGTGGTCGCCGGCGAGGATACTCACGGTGCCACCAGATCCAAGAACAAGACGGATGACCGGACCTCGGTCTCCGTGGACGCGCCACGTCCATCGCAACATACGACGACCCCGCAGCGCCATACCACAGGAGGTGGTATCCGCTTGCTGGGACAAGGCCATACTGGAGGTTCGCGGGACGCCCCGGACCCCCGTCCGGGCACAAGCAAAGCGAAGGCGCCGGCGCGGGACCCCGCTCCTTCTAACGTCGTTAGAAGTCCGAGCGTATCCCGCTCCTCGCACCGCTCGCCCGCGTTCCCCACTACTCCGGCAGAAGCGCTCGCAAGGGCGCAGCTGCTTCTCGATTTTCCTCCGGCGGCCGACAAGGCCGAAGAATGGAGGGCCACTATCCGGAGCCTGATAGACTTCGCCAACAACGACTCTCCGCAGCAGCCGTCGGCCTCACGGCCGCGGCAGGCTGAGAAGACGAAGGCTATCGGCGACAAGACTGCCGGGGGTGCGACAAGCGTGCACTCCCCGCCGCAGAAGCAGAAGACGCCGCCCCGCCGGAACAACCCCGACGACGGCTCCACAGCCTCGTCGGACCCGCGGGCCCGTCGGGACCAGCGCCAGGTCCTCGACGACCGGCGAGATGAAGACGCTCGGACCACGATCGAGCGCCGCCGAGAAGCTCGGCGACAATCCGACAAGAGAGCTGGGAACACTGTCGACGCACCCGCGCCCGGTGAACCAGGCGACTTGCCGTACGCGGCAGGCTGCCCTGCGTTCACCCGCGAGCTGCGGCGCGTCCAGTGGCCCAGCATGAAGAACTTTAAGCCCGACGTACCAGAGAAGTACGACGGCAAGACGCATCCCTCGGAGTTTCTCAGCGTCTATACTATCGCAGTGCAAGCTGCCGGGGGGCGCGACGAGAAGATCCTAGCCAACTACTTCCCGCTCGTGCTGAAGCCGAACGTTCGTTCGTGGCTCATGCACTTGCCGGAAGGCTCTATCTCTTCTTGGGCCGACCTCTGCCATCAGTTTGTTGGCGCCTTCACCGGCGGCCACAAACCCCATGGCCAGGAGAGCGATCTCCACATTTTGGCCCAGAAGGAAGGCGAACCCCTGCGCAAGTATATCCAACGCTTCAGCCGGGTACAGCACAACATCCCGGACGTTCACCCTGCTGCGGTTATCAGCGCGTTCCATCAGAACGTGCGTAACCGCCGCATGCGTGAGGAGATGGCGATGACCAAGATCAGGGACGTCAGCGAGCTCTACGCTCTTGCCGACAAGTGCGCCCGTGCAGAAGAGGGGAGGAAACTCCCCGGGGAGGATGCTGGCGCAGGGGGAAGCGACAGCGACGACGCCGCCCCGGCAAAGAAGAGCCGGCGGCGGAACAACAGGAAGAAGAGCAAGAAGGAAGTGCTTGCCGTCGAGAAGTCCGGCAAGGAGGCCCCCGCCAAGCAAGCGCAGGCTGGCGGCTCCGGCAAGGAGCCTGCCCCTGCGGCGGCGGCCGACAAGCCGGGTAGCTCCGACAAGCAATACTGTAAGATTCACCGCACCAAGGGTCACGACCTCTCCAACTGTAAGCGCGTCGAGTACCTCGTCGAGCAGCAAAAGGCTGAGTACGAGAGGCGCGACAAGGAGAAGGCCCAAGGTGGCGGGGAAGAGCCCAGCAAGAAGCGGCCATTCAATGGCCGGGGAGGACGCCGCGGCAAGGCCAAGCAGCGGCAAGGAGATCGACCTCCCCGGGGCCGCGACAACGACGAAGACGACGATGAAGACATGGAGGACGACGAGAACAGCGAGCAGGAGTTCCAGAAGGCCACGGAAGTCCTGTGCGTCGACGGTGGCGCCTCCCTGCACACCTCCCACCGCCAGCCTTCTGACATCCTTGACGCGCTTCGGGGCTTCTATCTGCTCGATGGCTTTGATCTTGTCGGGATTGGCTTCAATCCCCCTTTGTGATACAAAGAACCCGAGAAGCTTGCCGGAGGGAACTCCAAAGACGCACTTCTCGGGGTTCAGCTTGAGCTGTATCCTGCGCAGGTTCTGAAACGTTTCTTCTAAGTCTTGAATCAGTGTTTCTTTGCTCTTGCTCTTCACCACGATGTCATCCATGTAGGCTTCTACATTCCTGTGGATCTGTGGCTCAAAAGCAGTGTACACTACCCTTGCAAAAGTGGAGCCTGCATTTTTCAGTCCAAATGGCATGCGGATAAAGCAATATGTGCCACATGGAGTGATAAATGCAGTCTTCTCTTCATCTTCCTTAGCCATGAAAATCTGGTGATAGCCTGAGTATGCATCAAGAAAACAGAGTAGCTCACATCCGGCAGTGGAGTCAACGATCTGGTCAATGCGCGGCAAAGGGAAGGGATCCTTGGGACATGCTTTATTGACATCAGTGAAATCTATACACAGTCTCCACTTCCCGTTGGCTTTGCGCACGACGACTGGGTTTGCCAACCACGTCGGATGGATCACACCTCTAACTAGGCCTGCTGCCTCTAGTTTCTTGATCTCCTCGTTGATGAACTCTTGGCGCTCCACGGCTTGCTTCCTCACTTTTTGCTTGATGGGCCGCGCATGAGGGCAGACAGCAAGCTTGTGCTCAATCACCTTCCTGGGAACACCGGGGATGTCAGATGGTTGCCAAGCAAACACATCGACATTCACCCGCAGGAAGGCGACGAGCGCGCTTTCCTATTTGCTGTCAAGGGTGGCGCTGATGGTGAAGGTACCACCAGTGCCATCCTCCTTTGCGGACACCTTCTTGGTTGCCGGAGGAGCAGCCATTCCTTTCTTGCTCTTGCCGGTGGAGCTCGATGGAACGTCCTCGACGGCGGCGCAGCACTCCGAAGAGGTGCGGTTGCCGGAGTGTGTCCCAGAGCACTTGCCGGACTTGGTCTTCGTCTTCTTTCCCCCGGGAGCTTCAGCGGCAAGAGTATCCTTCTCGGCCGCAGCTGCCGCATCCCGGTAAATCTTGTCGGCGCAAATAAGCGCATCTTTCTTGTCGCTGTGGATAGTGATGACGCTTATCGGCCCCGGCATCTTCAGCACGTTGTAGGCATAGTGGGAAGCTGCCATGAACTTGGCGAGGGCGGGACGGCCGAGTATCCCATTGTAGGGCAATGGAATATCAGCAACGTCAAAGGTGATGCGCTCAGTTCTGAAGTTGAGCTCCCCGCCAAAGGTCACCGGCAGAGTAATCTTTCCCTTGGGCTTGCTCCTTCCCGGGTTGATTCCTTGGAATGAACCGGTCTCTTCGAGCTCGCCGTCTTGAATCTGGAGTTTCTTGATCACAGCAGAGGAGATCAAGTTCAGCCCGGCCCCGCCGTCAACCAACATTTTGGTGACCTTGAGGTTGCGGATGGTGGGTGAGACCAGCATCGGCAAGCACCCGACCGCAGTGGTGCGGTCAGGGTGATCCTCAAGGTCAAAAATGATGGGCGTGCTGGACCATTTGAGGAGCCTGCGCGACTCCACGGGCGGCTCGGCGGCATTCACCTCACGCACCCACTGTTTCAGCTGGCGGTGGGAGGTGTGCAGGGAGGCGCCACCGTCGACGCACAGGACTTCCGTGGCCTTCTGGAACTCCTGCTCGCTGTTCTCGTCGTCCTCCATGTCTTCATCGTCGTCTTCGTCGTTGTCGCGGCCCCGGGGAGGTCGATCTCCTTGCCGCTGCTTGGCCTTGCCGCGGCGTCCTCCCCGGCCATTGAATGGCCGCTTCTTGCTGGGCTCTTCCCCGCCACCTTGGGCCTTCTCCTTGTCGCGCCTCTCGTACTCAGCCTTTTGCTGCTCGACGAGGTACTCGACGCGCTTACAGTTGGAGAGGTCGTGACCCTTGGTGCGGTGAATCTTACAGTATTGCTTGTCGGAGCTCCCCGGCTTGTCGGCCGCCGCCGCAGGGGCAGGCTCCTTGCCGGAGCCGCCAGCCTGCGCTTGCTTGGCGGGGGCCTCCTTGCCGGACTTCTCGACGGCAAGCACTTCCTTCTTGCCCTTCTTCCTGTTGTTCCGCCGCCGGCTCTTCTTTGCCGGGGCGGCGTCGTCGCTGTCGCTTCCCCCTGCGCCAGCATCCTCCCCGGGGAGTTTCCTCCCCTCTTCTGCACGGGCGCACTTGTCGGCAAGAGCGTAGAGCTCGCTGACGTCCCTGATCTTGGTCATCGCCATCTCCTCACGCATGCGGCGGTTACGCACGTTCTGATGGAACGCGCTGATAACCGCAGCAGGGTGAACGTCGGGGATGTTGTGCTGTACCCGGCTGAAACGTTGGATATACTTGCGCAGGGGTTCGCCTTCCTTCTGGGCCAAAATGTGGAGATCGCTCTCCTGGCCATGGGGTTTGTGGCCGCCGGTGAAGGCGCCAACAAATTGATGGCAGAGGTCGGCCCAAGAAGAGATAGAGCCTTCCGGCAAGTGCATGAGCCACGAACGGACGTTCGGCTTCAGCACGAGCGGGAAGTAGTTGGCTAGGATCTTCTCGTCGCGCCCCCCGGCAGCTTGCACTGCTATGGTGTAGACGCTGAGAAACTCCGAGGGGTGCGTCTTGCCGTCGTACTTCTCCGGTACGTCGGGCTTAAAGTTCTTCATGCTGGGCCACTGGACGCGCCGCAGCTCGCGGGTGAACGCAGGGCAGCCTGCCGCGTACGGCAAGTCGCCTGGTTCACCGGGCGCGGGTGCGTCGACAGTGTTCCCAGCTCTCTTGTCGGATTGTCGCCGAGCTTCTCGGCGGCGCTCGATCGTGGTCCGAGCGTCTTCATCTCGCCGGTCGTCGAGGACCTGGCGCTGGTCCCGGCGGGCCCGCGGGTCCGACGAGGCTGTGGAGCCGTCGTCGGGGTTGTTCCGGCGGGGCGGCGTCTTCTGCTTCTGCGGCGGGGAGTGCACGCTTGTCGCACCCCCGGCAGTCTTGTCGCCGATAGCCTTCGTCTTCTCAGCCTGCCGCGGCCGTGAGGCCGACGGCTGCTGCGGAGAGTCGTTGTTGGCGAAGTCTATCAGGCTCCGGATAGTGGCCCTCCATTCCTCGGCCTTGTCGGCCGCTGGAGGAAAATCGAGGAGCAGTTGCGCCCTTGCGAGCGCTTCTGCCGGGGTAGTGGGGAACGCGGGCGAGCGGTGCGAGGAGCGGGATACGCTCGGACTTCTAACGACGTTAGAAGGAGCGGGGTCCCGCGCCGGCGCCTTCGCTTTGCTCGTGCCCGGACGGGGGTCCGGGGCGTCCCGCGAACCTCCAGTATGGCCTTGTCCCAGCAAGCGGATACCACCCCCCGTGGTATGGCGCTGCGGGGTCGTCGTATGTTGCGATGGACGTGGCGCGTCCACGGAGACCGAGGTTCGGTCGTCCGTCTTGTTCTTGGATCTGGTGGCACCGTGAGTGTCCTCGCCGGCAACCACCCTTCCGACGGCGTCTCCCCCGCCCACCGTTGGCTCTGGTGGCGGCGGGTGAGAGGCAGACGGGCCTCCGACCTCCGAAGGCTTCTTCTTCGGGGCCATGGAGTTGTCGCTGATGAAGTTGTTGATGAAGCTGGAGAGGTTGATGAAGAATGCGCCCGCGCGAACGCCGGATCAGGTTCGCACAACCTCGACGCCCCCTACCTGGCGCGCCAAAGACTGCATTTATCACTCCATGTGGCACCTATTGCTTTATCCGCATGCCATTTGGACTGAAGAATGCAGGCTCAACTTTTGCAAGGGTAGTGTACACTGCTTTTGAGCCACAGATCCACAGGAATGTAGAAGCCTACATGGATGACATCGTGGTGAAGAGCAAGAGCAAAGAAACACTGATTCAAGACTTGGAAGAAACGTTTCAGAACCTGCGCAGGATACAACTCAAGCTGAACCCCGAGAAGTGCGTCTTTGGAGTTCCCTCCGGCAAGCTTCTCGGGTTCTTTGTATCACAGAGGGGGATTGAAGCCAACCCCGACAAGATCAAAGCCATCGAGCAGATAGAAGCCCCGAAGCGCGTCAAGGATGTCAGAAGGCTTGCAGGTTGCGTTGCTGCCCTCAGTAGGTTCATTTCAAAATCCGCAGAACGCGCCCTACCTTTCTTCAAAATCTTGAAGAAGGCAGGTCCCATGAAGTGGACTCCGGAAGCGGAGGCGGCGTTGCAGGATTTGAAACGGTACCTGTCCTCCACTCCTATACTTGTCGCACCTAAACCACAGGAAAAGTTGTTGCTATACTTAGCGGCAACCAACCAGGTGGTTAGTGCTGCGTTGGTAGCGGAGAGGGAGGCCGACGAGGAGCCAGCATCACCGGCAAGCGAATCTAGCGACAAGCAGGGGGCTGTCCCGACAAGCTCTGGCCCCGACAAGGAAGACTCTGCGCAGGAACAAGGAGAGGTGCGGAAGAAGATGGTGCAGCGCCCAGTGTATTTTGTAAGTTCCCTTCTCCAGGGAGCTAGATCGAGGTACTCTGGTGTGCAAAAATTGCTTTTCGGCCTCCTCATGGCCTCGAGGAAGCTGCGCCACTACTTCCAAGCTCATGAGATAACGGTGGTCACTCGCTTTCCGTTAAAGAGGATATTGCACAATCCAGAGGCAACAGGCAGGATCGTCGAGTGGGCACTGGAGCTGTCAAGCTTTGGACTCAAGTTTGAAAGCACTTCAACCATTCAGAGCCGAGCTTTGGCAGAATTCATCGCTGAGTGGACCCCAACGCCAGAAGAAGAAGTTCAAGAAACGAGCGTACCCGTGCAAGAAGCGACAAGTGAATGGGTAATGTATTTTGACGGTGCCTTCTCGCTGCAAGGCGCCGGTGCCGGCGTGGTACTCATCGCGCCCACCGGAGAGCACCTCAAATATGTTATCCAGATGCACTTTCCCAGGGAGCAAGCCACAAACAACACTGCAGAATATGAAGGCTTGCTTGCCGGCCTCAGGATTGCGGCCGAACTTGGGATCAGGAAGCTGATTGTGCGGGGAGATTCTTAGCTGGTGGTCCGACAAGTTAACAAAAGCTACCAGAGTCCTTTGATGGAAGCATATGTCGATGAAGTGAGAAAGCTTGAAGAGCACTTTGAAGGTTTGCAGATGGAGCACGTCCCAAGAGCTCAAAACGAGATTGCGGACGGCCTTTCAAAGTGCGCCGCGATGAAGTTACCTGTGGAACCAGGGACCTTTTTGCTCAAGCTGACTCAGCCATCAGTTACACCATCAATTGGGCAGTCCAAGAAGAGAAAGTTGGTCTCCGGCGACTACTTGCCGGCGGATCTTCCTGAACCCGCCGCCAAGGTTCCCAAGACCAACAACAACGCTGAGGAACAGTTTGCTCCTGCGAGCCCTCGGGCTTGTGCAGTTGAAGCAAGTGTTCCCGACAAGCCTCGCCCCGGCGAGCTTGCCGGGGGACCGTCAGCTCCGACAGGACCAGAGGTCTTTGCCGTAGAAGCTGGGGTTAACGCAGCGGCTCTCGAGCCTTTAGTCCTTGCCGTCGAGCCCCGGGCTCCGGCATGGGCGCAGCAGATCGTCCGTTTTCTGCAAACTGGAGAACTTCCCGACGACCCTCAAGAGATAGAGAAGATAACCAGGCAGTCAAGTATGTATCAGTTTGTGGATAACGAGCTGTACAGAAGAAGACTCAACGGTGTCAGGTTGAAATGCATCTCCAGAGAAGATGGACAGAAGCTGTTGGCAGAAATACACGGAGGCATATGCGGCCACCACATTGGCGCAAGGGCGCTTGCCGGGAAAGCTTTCCGGCAAGGGTTCTTTTGGCAAGAAACCCTCCAAGATGCAACTGCACTAGTAACCAAGTGTGAAGCGTGCCAGTTCCATGCAAAGCAAATTCATCAGCCAGCTCAAGCTCTCCAAACAATCCCTTTGTCATGGCCCTTCTCGGTCTGGGGGCTCGATATCCTCGGCCCTTTCCCTCGCGCTGTCGGGGGCTTTGAGTACTTGTACGTTGCAATCGACAAGTTCACAAAGTGGCCAGAAGTGGAGCCAGTGAGAAAGGTGACAGCACAGTCAGCAGTCAGGTTCTTCAGGTCGATTGTTTGCCGTTTCGGGATCCCTAACAGGATCATCACCGACAACGGTACGCAATTCACTAGTCGCACCTTCATGCAGTACGTCCAAGACCTTGGCGCCAAGGTCTGTTTCGCTTCTGTTGCCCACCCGAGGAGCAACGGCCAAGCGGAGAGGGCAAATGCTCAAGTGCTGCGCGGACTCAAGACAAGAACCTTTGACAGGCTGCGCAAGTGCGGAAGGAATTGGATAGAGGAGCTCCCGGCGGCTCTTTGGTCAATCAGAACGACACCAAGTCGAGCCACCGGACAGACACCTTTTGCTCTAGTCTATGGAGCAGAGGCAGTTCTCCCCACGGAACTCGTATACGGATCTCCTCGAGTGCTCGCTTATGATGAGCTCGAGCAAGAGCAACTGCGGCAAGATGACGCGTTGCTCCTTGAGGAGGGACGTCTCCAGGCTGCTGTACGAGCTGCTCGATACCAGCAAGCTTTGCGCCGCTATCATAGCCGCAAGGTCAAGGCCAGGAGTCTCGAGGAAGGCGACCTTGTTCTTCGGCGTGTTCAGTCCGCCAAGAATTCCAACAAGTTGACGCCGAAGTGGGAAGGCCCTTATCGGGTGAGACAAGTTACGAGGCCCGGCGCTGTCCGCCTCGAGACCGAAGAAGGCTTACCGGTGAGCAACTCCTGGAACATAGAGCATCTTCGCAAGTTTCACCCCTAAGGCGCGGTTGCCGTGATCCGCTCCGGCAACCATCTTTTGTACAAGCCTTGCCGCTGTTGCATGTAACCCTTTGTACAAAGCCGGGCGCAGACCCCGTGCATCAGTAAAGATTTCGTGTTTTCGCATCGATTGCCTTTTGCATGCTTCTCTTTGCTATTTGCATGTTTTGTTTGGCATTTGATGCAACACTCAGACATACGGTAAGCACTATTACGCCGAAAGGCAATATGCTTTTTCCCTCTCCCTTTCCTCTTCTCTTAAACAGAAGGAACGTTCCTCGCGCACAAGTTTGCCGGGGGGGAAGGAGATGGAGGAGGAACTAAGTGCTGTTCAAGTAAGAAGAGCCTTACCGGAAAGCAAACAACATGAGCAAGCAGCATATGAAAGATAAGTTGTTAGAATTTGACCAGTTCAAATTTTAAATTTTGGTTGTCTTCCTTGAACGATCACACTTTGTATGGAAAACCTGTGCGCGGAGGAACCTACCCGTAGCTTGCCGCACCCTTATCTTGTTTTCGAGTCCACTCAACGATTTAAGTGAGCTGCGACAAGTGTCGCGCCCTTGCCTCGTTTCCGAGTACACTCAGCAAGCTAAGTGCGTTGCGACCAGCTGCGGCAAGGTTGCTTGCCGGCGAGGACCTTGGCCAGCAGGCTGCTCAGAGTCCAGCACTCAGCGCTCGCGACAAGGGCCCCTTGCCGGCAAGCTTCCCGGGAGCGTAGGGTGAAAAACATACAAAGTCAAAGATTGGAACAAGGAAGATAACATTGCACTGATTGATTGAAGTAAAGCAAATATCTTACAAGGATAGCTTGTCGCAATGGACTAATGAGTTCATAACATAATATGCAGCAATAAAAAGATAAAGATAAATGGGGCCCTAGTCTACGCGGTCGCCTTCCTTCCTGCCAAGCCTTGCCACCTTGGCGATGATGTGGCCGACCTGCTCCTTCAGGGCCTCCGTGTCTGCATCTGCTGGCAGGGTGCGAAGAACGTTTGTGAGATTAATCCCCGGGTTGCGGTACACGATCTTCGTCAAGACCCGCTCCAGAGTTCCCGCGCAGAGACGGCGCGACTCCTCGGCCAGCTGCGCGGGGATGCGGTTCCGGAGACCTGCAAGGGCTGGAGCAACGCCTCTGAAGAAGAGGCTGAGCTTGGCGCTGTGCGGGAGATCTGGATCCGGCGAGTAGATAAGATGTTCAACCTTCAAAGCAAGCAACTCCTGGTCAATGTTGGACGCAGAAGAAACCAGCTCTTCGGTCCACACCTCGATAGTCTGCCGGAAGAGCTCGGAGGCCTTGTTGACGCTCTCCATCAAGGTTCGCTCCTTGCGGAGCTCATCCTTCAGCTTGGTCTCCTGGGCCCGGGCAGCATCAAGCGATTCCTTCAGGGTGGTGACCTTCAGCTCCAAGTCTTCAATGGAATCCTTGGCGGCCTTCAGCTCGTCACCCCTCTGGGACAAACTCACCTGGAGCTCTGAGTTGGTGTGAGCATCCTTCTCGCGCTCCAGGATGAGCGCGGCAACCTTCTCGGCGCTCACCTTCATCGCCTTCTCCAGTTGTTCAACCTTGGCGGCGAGCTCTTTCTTGGCGTCCTCCGCGGCAGCCGCGGCGGCCTTCGCCTCTTTCAGCTCCCCGCCAAGGGCAGCCTCGCGAGCGGCAAGGTCCTCTTCATGAGAATCCAGATCCACCTTCCGCTGCGCGAGCTCTCCCTCTCGCCGGGACATCTCCACCCCGGCGAGGCGCTGCTGTTCATCGGCTTCGGCCCTCTCAAGTACCCACTCTTGGTACTCGCCGGCGAGACGCTCTCGCTCCTCTGCCACCTGGCGGAGGGCAGCCTGGTTGGCGGCGCTGAGCTCCGCCGCGCGCTTCTCCATCTCTGCCGCAGCCTTGGCGGCAAGAGCCTCCCGGGAAGCGAGCTTTGCTTGCCTGGCCCGATAAAGGGCCAGGAGTTGATGAAGCAATCGCTCCTCCTCGGGCCCCTCACCTCCACCGGGCGCCTGGACTATCTTCAGGCCTGCGGAGGCGAGGACCTCTCCGTCGAACGCCTCGCCCTCCGCAGGAGCTCGCGACGAAGACCCCCACGGCATCTGGATGAAGACGCCATTGGGGGCCTCAAGATAAAACCTTTGCTCCTCGCCGGTGGAGGGACCGGTGGCCGGCGCAGCATCCGATGCTCCTGCCACCTCCGGGTCGGCGGTGCGGCCACCGTCTCCCTCCCCGGCCGCTGCGTCCGCAGCCGGAGCAGTCTCTTGCGCGGCCGGCTCGGCGGCCTCGCCCACCTCCTCGACGACTGGAGCGTCGCCGCCACCGCCCTGCGCGTCCTCCTCCTCGAGGATGATTACCTCCGTCTCCATAGGCGCAGGAGGAGGAAGATCTAGAAAGAAGAAGAAGACAAAGAAATTCAAGACTCAAGCAAATATCCAAAAAAGACAAGCCAAGAAGACAAGTTACAAAGGTTACCTTGGCGGGCGTCCTCGGCGACGGGCTCCCTCGCCGGGGAGCTCGGCCTCGTCGGGGTAGTCGCCCTCGCCGGGGAACTTGGCCTTGGCGGGGTGGCCGCCCTCGTCGGGCTGCTCGTCCTTGGCGGGGTACTCTGCCTTGGCGGAGTACCCGCCCTTGACGGAGCACTCTCCCTTGCCGGAGAGTCCTGCCTTGGCGGGGATGGCGGTGCCTGCAGCTCCTCGGCGGTGGTCTCCGGGCGCTCTTCCCGCTGCGGCTCCTCCTCTGCACGGAACAAGGCACGAAATGTCAAAACATGAAGATAAAGTCAAAAGCCTCAGACGTACCCCGACAAGCAAAAAGAAAGAACCCCAGACTTACGCTGGGGGCTGCGCTGCGGGCTGCGCTGGGGGCTGCTCATCGGAGCAGTACCAGAGTCCGGCAGACTCGGCTCCGGCGCGCCCTCTGTTGCCGCCGCCGCCGAGTCCTCCGCGACCTCAGCCTCGGACGCCTTGGCCTTCTTCGCGGCGCGATGGGCCAGGGTCCTGAAACCAGAATAGAAGACAGAGTTAGCATCAACAGAAGCTCAAGACAAGAATTAAGAAGATGAAGAATCTCGGATCCTTACTCCTGGTCCTCCTCGTCATCCTCGCTCAGGGCGGAGAAGTCGTACTCCACCGTGGGCGCGTCGGCGCGAGGAGCGGGAGGCGAAGGCTCCCTCGCGCGCTTGGTACTCGCCGGGGCTGGGGGCTGCGAAGACCCAGCCCCTGTGGCTGCCGGCGCCCGGGGGGCGGGCGGAGCCGTTGCTCCGCTCCGAGAAGACCCTTGCCGGCTCGCGGCCGGCCTGCGGGGCGCCTCCGTCGTGGTCCGCGCCCGGCCCGCCTCTGCTGCGGCTGGTGCGCCGGACGGCCTTGGCGCGGCTTGACTCCCCCGGGGAGCCGCCCGCCGAGGTGGCTGTTGCCGGGGCGCCTGTGCCCTTTCCCCTGTCGCCGCCTTGCGGAGACGCTTTGCCGGGGACTCCTTCGGGCTTGCCGGGGGCGGGGAGCTCTCCGACGAGGAGAGGTCGTCGGCGTACAACTCTGTAGATCCGCCGGAGTCTTCGGCCTCCTCCTCCTCCTCCTCCTCTGCCTCGGCCGGCTCGCTGGGCCCAGCATCCAGCGATGCGGCCCTCTTCCCCTTGGCGCCTCCGCCCCTCGCGGCGCCTCTGCTTCCTCCGGCGGTTCCCTCCCTTGCCGCGGCCTCCGTCGCGATCCCATGGATCCCGGAGTGCCTCAACGAGGGGACCCCGGCGAGCGCGTCGGGTGGGAGGTTCAGCAACCGACGGATCTCCGCCTCTTCCGCCTGGGTGGACGCCTCCTCGGCCTCCGCCTCCTCCGGCGAGAACCCAAAGACTCCTGCCGCCGCGGCTGCGGCGGCCTCCTCAGCCCGAGAAGCTATGTAGGCGATTTCCTGGTCGGTGGTGTCCCGCGTATGCAGCTTGAGGTCCTCCTTGTTACTCGCCACCTCGACGAGGTTGTCGTAGAAGTTGAGGACGTCGATGGGCTTCGGGGCGATCCACGAGCGGTCCAAGCCATGCGAGTCGCACATTGGCATCATGGCAAGGATTCGGTCCCTCGCGGCGTTGTTACAGAGCGGCACCACTTCCCGGGGAGTCCTGAACCACTCGGGGTGCGCCGGGTCGTACTTGAAGAGCTCTCGTACCATCCCGCGCAGCTCCAGAGTGGTGAAGTTAAAATTAAGCCCGGGGCGCAGCCTCATGATGTCCGCCGGGCCGCCGTACAACCAGGCCGGCCTCTTCCGGTCTTGGAGAGGGGCGATGCGCCGGCGGAGGAAATCTGCGCCCACCTCGGCAACTGACAGCCGGGCCAGCCGAAGACGGAGGATCCGGACAAGAGCGATGTCAAGCTTGACGTCGTCGGAGTCTAGTTCGCTCCAATCTCTGCCGCGCGCGATAGGCGTTGTGCGTGGCGCAGTAAAGGCTTGCGGCTGGTCCTCTACAATCCAACACCACTCAGCTCGCCATTCCTCCCACTTGCCGCGGAGCTCCCCCGGCAAGTACGACCCCTTCTTCCCGAGACGAAAGACCCAAGAAATACATCCGGAGAGAGGGGCATCGGCCTCGGCTCTAGGGGTGAAAAAGTGTCTAAAGAGGGCTACGTTGGGGTGGACTCCTATGAAGTTTTCGCACATATGTGCGAAAACGGCCATGGTGAGGATGGCGTTGGGGGTGAAATCAAGCAGATGGAAGCCATACGTGTTCATGATATCACAGAAGAAGTTCGAAAATGGAGGGCAGAGGCCACAGTGGAAAAAGGGAGCAAAGAAGTAATACCCGCCGGGATAGTGGTCCTTGGCGGCGGCCGGGTATGCTCGGGTGCGGGGATGTGCGTCGGTGCCCTTGGACCAGAACAAGTAGTACTTGTTCCAGAGTTCTTCCACACCGAGCTTCGGCGAGAAGACGACGTTCCGCTTCCGGTAAGCAATGAGCTTGGCTGCTTGCTCGGATTTCTCCTTCTTGGACTTCTCCGCTTTCCCCTTATCGGCTTTTGGGGCCATGGCGGACGCGGCGGAAGGAAGGGGACGAAGAGCTAGGCGGCGGCGGAGCTGTGGAGGCGGAGCGCAAGAAGGAATCTTTAGCAGGAGGAAGACGACGTAATGAGAGCACAGGGAGGGGAACCGCGCCCGCTGCCTCTGCTTTTATGGGGGAGTGGGGGGCGTTTCCCCCTTTCCATTAAGAGATCGTGGGCACGTCCCATCCCACGGCGCCGCAATCGACGCGTGCCGTTACCGTGGGGTGCGGCGGATATGGAAGTGGATTCGGCGCGCCGCGGGCCGCGGGTGCCCGTGCACTG
>LR738715.1:547193054-547212993 GCA_902687465.1 Secale cereale | reverse complement strand
CTGTCGGTGTACTAAGGTAGGGGTACCCCAGTACCCCAACTTGTGCACGGGCAGTTGCAGCTTCCCGCGGCAAGGTTTACTGCGTGCTCGCCGGAGACCTTCCTACCTCCTATTAAACCATTCAAAAACAAAGTATACAAGACAGGAGATCGAGACCCCGGCAAGAGGAGCTTGCCGGGAAGGCCGTACCAGGCTCAAGGCTGTTCCGCTAACACAAGACCCTGGCAAGAGGAGCTTGCCAGGAAGATTAGAAGATATTGCCTCGGCGCTATGCGCGCCCCGGCAAGGGGCCCGGGGAGCGGCAAGTTCCCGGGCCCGGCAAGATCAAGGCCCCGGCAAGGCGCTTGCCGGGGAGGCTACGCTGTGTGCCCGCGCTCCAGCTCATCGGGCCACGCGTCGCCCTGGGGCCTAACCAGGGACGCGTGGCGGATGGTTGTGCAGCCTGGGGTACACGGTGGCACACCACGGTGATAAATCCGTCGCCATGGCGGACGGAGACGCTAAGGCGGGAGCTTTTGGGGTCGACGGCGACGGGCATTAAATGCCCTTGTCCCCCACTGTTAAAGTAGGTATAGACCACTGTTCTGTACTGTAGCTCCACTGTTCCCGCACTGTTACAACTACCGCCTCTTTTACATTTTTACCCCTTTCTCCTACGTTGACACCTGTCGGTGACCCCTTGCACTATAAAAGGAGGCCCATGCACAACGTGGAGGGGGTTCGAAACCTAGATTACTCCCACGCACGGTGTAGCTGCTTCTTCAAGCTCCCGAGCGCTCAACTCAATACACAACCACGCAGGAGTAGGGTTTTACGCATCCGTGCGGCCCGAACCTGGGTAAAACTGCCCGCGCGTCTGCTTCGATCTGCTCTTTGTGCTCCCTCCGCCCTCGTACCGCACAGACAAGGGGCTCCGGTCCCATAGGTGTTCGTGGCGGACAGTTTCCCCCGACACAACTCGATACTAGAACAAGTATGACTCTATATGAATGCCTCCGGTGGTGTACCGGGATGTGCAATGAATCAAGAGTGACATGTATGAAACATTATGCATGGTGGCCTTGCCACAAGTACGATGTCAACTACATGATCATGCATGGCAATATGACAATATGATGCGTGTCATATGAACGAAAGGGTGGAAAGTTGCATGGCAATATATCTCGGAATGGCTATGGAAATACCATGATAGGTAGGTATGGCAGCTGTTTTGAGGAATATATATGGTGGCTGTTTTTAGGAAGGATATATAGTGGGTGTATGCTACCGGCGAAAGTTGCACGGTACAGGAGAGGCTAGCAATGGTGGAAGGGTGAGAGTGCGTATAATCCCTGGACTCAACATTAGTCATAAGAACTCATATACTTATTGCAGAAATCTACGAGTCATCAAAACAAAGCACTCAACGCATGCTCCTAGGGGGAGGTTGGTAGGAGTTAACCATCGCGCGCCCCCGACCTCCACACAAAGTTTGACACTTTACAAATACCTCAGGCTCTAACTTCGTCACATAGCGGTTCACCATACGTGCATGCTACGGGAATCACTAACCTTAACACAAGCATTTCTCAATTTCATAATAACTCCACTAGCATGACTCTAGTATCACTATCTTCATATCTCAAAACAATTATCAAGCATCCATCTTCTCATCATATTCAATGCAATTATTGTGAAAGTTTTTACTACATTGATATTGGATGTCTATCATGTGAAGACTAGTTTATAGCCTAAACACATTACCATGCTGTTTTAATAGACTCTCAAAAGGATATAAGTGAATCATGAGAGTTCAACAATTTCTTCAAAATATTATCACCACCGTGCTCTAAAACATATAAGTGAAGTACTAGAGCAAAAATTATTCAACTCAAAAAATATAAGTGAAGCACATAGAGTGTTCTAACAATTCCTAGGCCATATTTAACTCTCTCAAATAGTTGTGTCCAGCAAGGATAATTGTGGAAAACTAACAAGCAAAGACTCAAATTATACAAGACGCTCCAAGCAAAACACATATAATGTGGTGAATAAAAATATAGCTACGAGTATAGTTGCCGATAGATCAAGACGAAAGAGGGGATGCCTTCCGAGGGCATCCCCAAGCTTAGGCTTTTGGTTGTCCTTGAATTTTACTTGGGGTGCCTTGGGCATCCCCAAGATTAGGCCCTTGCTAATCTTTGTTCCATAGTCCATCAAAGCAATACTCAAAACTTGAAAACTTCACAACACAAAACTTAGACAAAAATCTCGTGAGCTCCGTTAGTATAAGAAAGCAAACCACTACTCAAAGGTACTGCAATGAATTCATTCTTTGTTTATATTGGTGTTGAACATAATGTATTCCAACTTCTCTATGGTTCATACCTCCCAATATTACTCATAGATGCATTGAAATAAGCAAACAACACACGAAAAACAGAATCTGTCAAAAACATAACAGTCTGTAGTAATCTGCAGGTTTCGCATACTTCTGTAACTCCAAAAAATTCAAACTAAATTGGTAAACGTGAGGAATTTGTCTATTAATCATCTGCAAAAAGAATCAACTAAATAGAACCCTCCAGTAAAATCTGATGACCATTCTAGCGAGCGCAAACGATTCAGTTTTTCGCAGCAAGATCACATAAACTTCACACAAGTCTTCCCAAAGGTTCTACTTGGCACAAACACTAAACAAAACACAAAACCACATCTAAACAGAAGCTAGATGCAATATTTATTCCTAAACATAAGCAGAAACAAAAAAAATATAAAATTGGGTTGCCTCCCAACAAGCAAAGACAGGCTTGAGAATTCAATGATGCTCACATGAAAGATAAGAATTGAAGCAAAAAGAGAGCATCATAAAACATGTGACATACACATCTAAGTCTAACATACTTCCTATGCATAGGAATTTTATAAACAAACAAATTATCATAGCAAGCAAGGTCTAGCGTATGCAACGAGGAAGAAAGAAACAAGATCAATCTCAACATGAAGAGAGGTAATTTAGTAAAATGAAGATTTCTACAACCATATTTTCCTCTCTCATAATAATTGCATGTAGGATCATACTCAAATTCAACAATATAGCTATCACATAAAATATTCTCTTCGTGATCCACATGCATGCGAAGTTGACACTCATTCAAAATAGTGGGACTAACATAGAACAAAGTCATTGCTTCTCCAAACCCACTTTCAATATTATTGCAAACATTATTATAAATCTCATATATACCATGGGGATTAAATAAATTTTCAAGATCGTAAGAAGAATCACTCCAATCATGATCATTGCAACAAGTAGTGGACATAGCAATACTAGCATCCCCAAGATTAGGGTTTTGCATATCATTAACACAATTGACATTAATAGAATTTACAATAAAATCATTGCAATCATGCTTTTTATTTAACAAGCTATCATGAATCACTTTTTATTTTAACAATTCCTCACAATTTTCAGATTCATAAATTTTAAGCAAAACCCCATAAAGATAATCTAGTGCACGCAGCTCACTAGCAATATGTTCAACATAATTGGATCTTTTAAAGATATTAGCAAGTGGATGAGGATTCATACTTTAGCAAGCGAAGATGCAAGCTAATTGAGGGCACATAGCAACACAAGCAAACAAGAGGCATGCGAATGGCAAACACACGGCAGAAGAAGGGCAAATAAAACGGCAAGGGTGAAGTGGGGGAGAGGAAAATGAGAGGCAAAAAATGTAATGCGAAGGATAAGGGTTTGTGATAGGTACTTGGTATATGAATTTTGCGTAAGCCTCCCCGGCAATGGCGCCAGAAATTCTTCTTGCTACTTCTCGAGCTTGTGTTGTATTCCCTCGAAGAGGAAAGGGAGATGTCATAAAGTAGCGAGTATTTCCCTCAGTTTTTGAGAACCAAGGTATCAATCCAGTAGGAGACCATGCGCGAGTCCCTCGCACCTGCACAAACAAATAAGAACTTCGCAGCTAACGCGAAAAGGGGTTGTCAATCCCTTTACGGTCACTTACGAAAGTGAGATCTGATAGAGATGATAGTTTATATTTTTGGTATTTTTGATTGTAAGAACAGAAAGTAAAAGCGGAAAAAGTAAAGTAGATTGTAGATTGATATGTTGAGAATAGACCCGGGGGCCATCGTGTTCACAAGTGGCTTCTCTCATGATAGCGATATTCTACGGCGGGTAAACAAATTACTGTCAAGCAATTGACAAAAAAGCGAATAATTATGAGACTATCTAGGCATGATCATTATATATAGGCATCACGTCCGAGACAAGTAGACCGAAACGATTTTGCATCTACTACTATTACTCCACACATCGACCGCGATCCAGCATCCATCTAGTGTATTGAGTTCATAAGAACAGAGTAATGCCTTAAGCAAGATGACATGATATAGAGGGATAAACTCAAGCAATATTATATAAAGCCCATCTTTTTATCCTCGATGGCAACAATGCAACACGTGCCTTGCTGGCCCTACTGTCACTGGGAAAGGACACCGCAAGATTGAACCCAAAGCCAAGCACTTCTCCCATTGCAAGAACTATAGATCTAGTAGGCCAAACCAAACCACTAATTCGAAGAGACTTGCAAGGGATATTGTGAGCACACATAAAGAGTTCAGAAAAGAACCAAATATTTCTCAAAGATAATCTTGTTCATAAAACCACAATTCATCGGATCTCAACAAACACACCGCAAAAAGAGATTACATTGAATAGATATCCTCGAAGACCGAGGAGAACTTTGTATTGAGATCCAAAGAGAGAGAAGAAGCCATCTAGATACTAGCTATGGACCCGAAGGTCTGTGGTAAACTACTCACAACTCATGGTGAGCCGATGATGATGATGTAGAAGCACTCCATGGTAGATCCCCCCCCCATCCGGCGGAGCTCCGGAACAGGCTCCAAGATGGGATCTCACGGGAAGAGAAGGTTACAGCGGTGGAACAAGGATTTTCTCTGTTGTTCTAATGGTTTCGGGGTACGTAGATATATATATAGGAAGAAGGAGGGCACTAGGGGCCTTACGTGGGACCTACGAGGCAGGGGGCGCGCCCCCACCCTCGTGGGCACCACGTGGCCCCTACTCCGTGGTTCTCAAGTCTCCCGTGCGTGATTTCCTCCAAAAATATCTCTCCCGAAGGTTTCATTCCGTTTGGACTCCGTTTGATATTCCTTTTCTGTAAAAGCCTGAAACAGGAAAAACACAGCAATCTGGACTGGGCCTTTGGGTTAGTAGGTTAGTCCCAAAAATAATATAAAAGTGTATTACAAAGCCCATTAAACATCCAAAACATCATAAGTAATAGCATGGAACAATCAAAAATTATAGATACGTTGGAGACGTATCAGGCATCCCCAAGCTTAGGCTTTTGGTTGTCCTTGAATTTTACCTTGTGGTGTCTTGGGCATCCCCAAGCTTAGGCTCTTGCCACTCTTTGTTCCATAGTCCATCAAATCCTTACCCAAAAACTTGAAAACTTCACAACACAAAACTTAACAGAAAATCTCGTGAGCTCTGTTAGCATAAGAAAACAAACCACCACTTTAAGGTATTGTATTGAACTCATTCTTTATTTATATTGGTGTTAAACCTACTGTGTTCCAAATTCTCTATGGTTCATACCCCCCGATACTACTCATAGATTCATCGCAGTAAGCAATCAACACATGAAAAACAGAATCTGTCAAAAACAAACAGTCTGTAGCAATCCGTAACTTTCGAATACTTCTGTAACTCTGAAAATTCTGAAATAAATTGGTGGATGTGAGGAATTTGTCTATTAATCATCTGCAAAAGGAATCAACTTTAAAGCACTCTCCAGTAAAAAATGGCAGCCAATCTCGTGAGCGCAGAAGTTTCTATTTTTTACAGCAAGATCGCAAAGACTTCACCCAAGTCTTCCCAAAGGTTCTACTTGGCACAAACACTAATTAAAACACAAAACCACATCTAACTAGAAGCTATATGATTTATTTATTACTAAACATAAATAAAAGCAAAGAAAATAAAATTGGGTTGCCTCCCAACAAGCGCTATCGTCTAACGCCCCTAGGTAGGCATGATACAAGAATAGATCTAGGTATGGCCATCTTTATTTTTTTATTTTTTTAGCGAGGTCATGTTCAAATCCGGGAGGTTCTTTGTGTTTCCCTTCATATTCGGAAATTTTTAGATCTAAAGAATCCAACCGCTTATTGCAAAGGGTGATCAACATATTCATGCGGTGAAGATTTCCGCTAACACTCTTAAGAGGTTCAAGAGACTTTTGTAAAATTTTCTTTACTACGCAAATTTTCTCAAAAACTTGTGTCCCTTTCATGGGTATGATGTAACCCCTTTTGTTGAGGTAGTGTTCCTACTATTCCCTCTATAATTTCATGCGCAATACTGGGATCAATTTCGATAAAATTTCCTTTGGCAACGCAATCCAAGAGTTGTCTATGGGACATATTTATTCCAACATAAAAATTGCGAAGTAGAATTCTGAAATTTACCTCTAAGGTGCACTTACGATAAGATTCCATCATCCTATACCAAGCATCTTTTAAATTTTCTCCTTGCCTTTGTTTGAAGTGGAGAACTTCAAACTCAGGGATAAAGGAGCAGATAAAGGGCTCGCCATGACGGCAAAGCAACCGATAAAACACACGGAGCAAATAAATGAAAAGAGGGCGAATAAAATGGCAAAGGTGAAGTGGGGGAGAGGAAAATGAGAGGCAAATAATGTAATACGAGGGATAAGAGTTTGTGATGGGTACCTGGTATATGACTTGTGCGTAGATCTCCCCGGCAACGGAGCCAGAAATCCTTCTTGCTACCTCTTGAGCATGCGTTGGTTTTCCCTTGAAGAGGAAAGGGTGATGCAGCAAAGTAGTGTAAGTATTTCCCTCATTTTTTGAGAACCAAGGTATCAATCTAGTAGGAGACTACACTCAAATCCCTCGTACCTGCACAAACAAATAAGAACCTTACAACCAACGCGATAAAGGGGTTGTCAATCTCTTCATAGCCACTTGCAAAAGTGAGATCTGATAGAGATAATAAGATAAATATTTTTGGTATTTTTGTTGTATAGATTGGAAAGTAACTATTGCAAAATAAAAGATAGCTACTAGATGGAGATTAATATGATAGAAGATAGACCCGGGGGCCATAGGTTTCACTACTGGCTTCCCTCAAGATAGCAGATTCTACGGTGGGTGAACAAATTACTGTCGAATAATTGATAGAAAAGTGCATAGTTATGAGAATATCTAGGCATGATCATGTATATAGGCATCACGTCCGTGACAAGTAGACCGAAACGATTCTGCATCTACTACTATTACTCCACACATCGATTGCTATCCAGCATGCATCTAGAGTATTAAGTTCATAAGAACATAGTAATGCCTTAAGCAAGATGACATGATGTAGAGGGGTACACTCATGAAATATGATATAAAGCCCATCTTTTTATCCTCGATGGTAACAATACAATACATGCCTTGGTGCCCCTACTGTCACTGGGAAAGGACACCGCAAGATTGAACCAAAACCTAAGCACTTCTCCCATTGCAAGAAAGATCAATCTAGTAGGCCAAACAAAACTGATAATTCGAAGAAACTTGCAAAGATATTTAAATCATGCATATACGAATTAAGAGAAGAACCACATATTGTTCATAGATAATCTTGATCATAAACCCACAATTCATCGGATCTCGACAAACACACCACAAAAAGAATTACATCGAATAGATCGAGGAGAACTTTGTATTGAGATCCAAAGAGAGAGAAGAAGCCATCTTGCTAATAACTATGGACACGAAGGTCTATGGTAAACTACTCACAACTCATAGGAGAGGCTATGGTGTTGATGTAGAAGCCCTCCGTGATTGATTCCCCCTCCAGTGGAGCTCCGGAAAAGGCCCCAAGATGGGATCTCACAGGTACAGAAGGTTGCGGCTGTGGAATTAGGGATTCGTGGTGTCGTTGGATGTTTTCAAGGTGTATGAGTATATATAGGAGGAAGAGGTACATCGGTGGAGCTACGAGTGGCCCACGAGGGTGGGGGCGCGCCTACCCCCCTGGGCGCATCCTCCTGCCTCGTGGCTTCCCTGACGTGTACTCCAAGTCTTCTAGGTTGCGTTTGTTCCAAAAATGATCATCGCGAAGGTTTCATTCCGTTTGGACTCCGTTTGATATTCCTTTTCTGCGAAACACTGAAATAGGCAAAAAAACAGCAATTTGCAATGGGCCTTGGGTTAGTAGGTTAGTCCCAAAAATAATATAAAAGTGCATAATAAAGGCCATTAAACATCCAAAACAGATAATATAATAGCATGGAACAATAAAATATTATAGATATGTTGGAGATGTATCTGGATGCCTACCGGGGCATCCCCACGCGATTTCTTGAAATATTATATTGGAGTGCCATGGGCATCACTAAGCTTGAGCTCTTGTGTCTCCCTAATTCATCTTATGTCATGATATCCCTGAATCTCAAAAACTTCATCCACACAAAAAATCAACAAGAACTCATGAGATAAGTTAGTATAAAGCCATGCAAAACCTTATCATTCTCTACTGTAGAAAATCACTAAAATTATAATTTTACATTGCATACTAAATGCCTCTGCATATTTAATACTCCCATCCTCAAATAGAATCATTAAGCAAGCAAACATATGCAAATAATGCAATCATAACAGTAATGTGTCTAAACAGAATAGTCTGCAAATGATTAAGGAAGTTCCATACCTATTTAACTCAAACAATTCTGAAAATTTACCACATTGAAGAGAATTTATTATTGCATATTGTGCCAAATTTTCAAGCTTTTATCACATTCTTAATTTTCTCAGGAATTCTTGCAATAGCGATAAACTTTCTGTTTTGACACAGCAACTCGTATACTTGTAAATTGTGCATGGTGAAGGCTATCCTTGACAGTTTTATTGAAATAAAAGATAAAAACCTTAGTCTGAATGACAGCAATAAAATATAAACAAAATAAAATAACGCTCCAAGCAAATACATATCGTCTGATGAATAAAAATATAGCTCCAAGTAAGGTTGCTGATAATGTTGAAGAGGAAAGAGGGGATGCCTTCCGGGGCATCCCCGAGCTCAGTTGCTTGGATCTTCCTTGAATGTTACCTTGGGGTGCCTTGGGAATCCCCACGATTAGTGTATTTCCACTCCTTATTCTCCTCATATCGATAACTCACCCAAAACTTGAAAACTTCTATCACATAAAACCTAATGGAACTTCATGAGATGTGTTAGTATAATAAATCAAATCATGCACTTGGGTACTGTCAAAGACAAGATTCATAATTGTTCTCACAAAATTCCTACTGTAAATTATTATTTCCACAATTTATATAACTTAATATAAGCTATGGAAACACTAACAAAAGAAAACTATGTATTGAAAACAGAATTTGTCAAAAACGGAACATTCTGTAATGATCTGGACAATAACCATACTTCTGCAACTCTAAAAATTGTGAAAAAATAGTAAAATGTAGGAAATTTGTATATCAATCATGTGCAAAAAAATTCAGCTAATTACCACGTTCCAATGCTTTATAGAATTGTCTGCACTGGACGCAAAACTTCCTGTTCTTGCATAGAATCAAGTCAACTATCATACACACTACCCCAAAGGCTTTACTTGGCACTTCTTATTGAAACAAAAGCTGTAAAACATAATTACTTCAATTGCTTAATCATGTTTACACACAAAAACAATAGGTATAAGTATTGGGTTGTCTCCCAACAAGCGCTTTTCTTTAATGCCTTTTTAGCTAGGCATGATGATTTCAATGATGCTCATATAGAAGTAAAGAATTGAAACACAAATAGAGCATCATGTATCACATGGCAAGCACATTTAAGTCTAACCCACTTCCTATTCATAGGTATTTTGTGAGCAAACAATTTATGGGGACAAGAATCAACTAGCATAGGAAGACAAAACAAGCATGACTTCGAAACTTTGAACACATAGAGAGGAAACTTGATATTTTGCAATACCTACAAGCATATGTTCCTCCCTAATAATAATTTTCAGCGGAATCGTGAATGAATTCAACAATATAACTATCACATAAAGCATTCTTTTCCTGATCCACAAGCATAGACATTTTACTACTCTCCACATGAGCAAAATTCTTCTCATTCATAGTAGTGGGAGGAGAAAATTCAACAAAATAGCTATCATGAGATACTTGATTGACATTATCAAATTGAACATTAAAATCATGATGACAAGTTTCATGGTTATAATTATTCTTTAGAGCATACATGTCATGACAATAATCATCATAGTTAGCAACTTTGTTCTAATCATCAATTGAAAGCTCTTCCAAGCTAGTGGAATCATCATTAAATAAAGTTATGACCTCCCCGAATACACTTTCATAATTATTAAAATAAGATTCAACACCCTCCAAAATAGTGGGATCATTCTTACCTAGAGTTGACACTCTTCCAAACCCACTTTCATCAATAGAATCGTCATAAATAGGAGGCATCCTATCATCATAATAAATTTGCTCATCAAAACTTGGGGGACTAAAAATATAATCTTCATCAAACATAGCATCCCCAAGCTTATGGCTTTGCATATCATCAACATCATGGATATTCAAATAATTCATACTAACAACATTGCAATCATGCTCATCATTCAAATATTTCATGCCCAATATTTTATTGACTTCTTCTATCAAATGAGCACAATTTTCCTTTCAATCAATTTCATGAAATACATTATAAAGATGAAGCATATGAGGCAACCTCAATTCCCTTTTTTGTAGTTTTCTTTAATAAACCAAACTAGTGATAAAATGAGGAACTAAAAGATTCAATTGCAAGATCTAAATATATACCTTCAAGCACTCACCTCGGCAAAGGTGCCAGAAAAGAGCTAGATGTCTACTACGCAACTTTTCTTCTTGTAGACTGGTGTTGGGCCGCCAAGCGCAGAGTTTTGTAGGACAATAACAAATTTCCCTCAAGTGGATGACCTAAGGTTTATCAATCCGTGGGAGGCATAGGATGAAGGTGGTCTCTCTCAAACAACCTTCCAATAAAATAACAAAGAGTCTGTTGTGTCTCCAACACACCAAATACAATGGTAATTGTATAGGTGCACTAGTTCGGCGAAGAGATTGTGATACAAGTGTAATATGGATAGTAGATATAGATTTTTGTAATCTGAAAATATAAAAACATCATGGTAGCAAGTAGTAAAAGTGAGAAAAACGGTATTGCAATGCTTGAAAACAAGGCCTAGGGTTCATATTTTTACTAGTGCAAAATCTCTCAACAATGATAACATAATTGGATCATATAACAATCCCTCAACGTGCAATGAAGAATCACTCCAAAGTTCCTATCGCAAAAACATAAGATGAAATTGCATGTAGGGTACGAAACCACCTCAAAGTTATTCTTTTTGATCAATCTATTGGGTTATTCCTATAAGTGTCACAGACATCCCTAGAGTTCGTACTAAAATAACACCACATGACACACATCAATCAACCATAATGTCACCTAGATACTCCAATGTCACCACAAGTATGCATTGGTCAATTATATGATATGCATCACACAATCTCAGATTCATAATATTCAATCCATCACAAAGAACTTCAAGAGTACCCCAAGATTTCTATCGGAGAACGAAATATGAAAACGCGTACCAACCCCTATGCATATATTACCCCAATGTCACCACATGAATCAGCAAGTTGATAACCAAAACATACATCAAGAAAATCAACAGAACATCCCATTGTCACCACACATATCCCATCGCAAGACATACATCAAGTGCTCTCACATCCAAATATTCAATTCGACATATCAAAACCTCAAAGGAAAATATTCAATTCATGACAATAAGGCAGAGAGGGAAGAACATCATAAGATCCAAATCTATCAACAACAAAAATCACCGTAAATTTTCAGCCCATTCTGAGAACTTTTATTTTTGCACAAAAAACAACTCCACGATAGTTCTGCTGAAAACAGCGTCAGCCGGGTTAGTTCTAATCAAATCATACCAAACCATATAAAATTGTTGTAAACATGGCATGAATACTTCATAAAATAGACATGTTGGAGATGTATCAAATGACGTCGTGGAGACGCATCGCGAGGGCCTGTATGGTCGCCGCGTCCGTGGAGAGCACAGCGGCATCTGCATTGAGCACGACCGCTTCCGCCGAGAGGTCATCTTTCATAGTAGACATGGCAGTTGCAGCAGCCGAGACGACTGCACTGTCTGCAAACACCAAGAGTGCTTAAGAATTCGTCCATGCCGCAGAGGTCGCCTTGCCCGGGTCGAGGCCATCCACACCCAGATCGAGGACGCCCACACCAAGATATTCCAAGCCTCCTCGGAATCCAGCATGCACTCCACATCCGAAGAGGTAGGAATGATGCTTGTCGGTGATGCGGCGGTGGAGTCCATGGAGCGTCTGCTTCATCATGAGATCGTCGAGCGGGAGCTGGAGATGCAAGAGGCGGCTAAGAGCGCCGAGCATTGGGATGAGGAGTTGCGCATGGCTAAGAAGGATATAGAGATGCGCTTGTCCGTCGAGGAATTGGTGGTGGATTCTCGACACGAGCTCTACCACTGCCAATACTACAAGCACTATAATGCTAAGGGAGATGTTAAGGATGATGATGAGGATGAGAACGCTGCGACAATCGAGTTCAGTCTGGGGGATGCCGAGTCCCCCAATAGCGGAATGTCGCTATAACAAGTCATCGGCATCTCATGTTACACCGATGATGCATAGGGCGGCATGTCGGTGGCTTGGTTAAAATTATGCATACTTATCCTTTATTTATAATGATGGTATTTCGTTAGAGTAATGTTTAGGTGAACTAGCTCTGTTTAATTACTAAAATTGCTCGATTTAGTATGTGTGATCTATACGCTCTTTTGTGTACCCAAATAAGTAAGTGATGTTAAATTATGCAATAATGTGGATGAGCACTGTACCCATGGAAATTAGGACCTAAATTTGAATGCTCAAACTCATCGCATGCGCCTAAAGTAGAAGAATTGTTTGTGAGGCACACATTTGTTCAAAGTGAATGGTGTCCGCTGACACTTTACGCGCCAAGTTCCCCTCCACCTTTCATTTTTTGCCTACCTCTGAATTATCTAACTCTCCCCCTCTCCTCTCCCTTCTCTTCTCGACCTTGAGCCACATTTCCCCTATTTCCTCCTTCCTTCCTAAGCTATAGCCTCTTCCTCACTTGCTTGCTCTCTCTCGCTGTCTCACATCCGACCATCGCGGATGCCATGGTCTTCTTGAATGACCTCTCCAGTAGTTCCTCCTCCTCCGATGACTCTTTCACCAGCCAGGTATGCCTCTCTCCTCTCTCTCGCTCCCCTAGGCTTAGGGTTATGATTTGGAATTGAGGATCTTAACCCAATGGCCGATTTGAGCCGCTTCTTCCTCGTATAGTTCTCTAGGACCATCACTTGCAAGGAATGGAGTAGGGTAGCTGAAGATTTGCCTGCTCGTTGCCAGCATCAATCTCCATCCATGAAGTTAGTCGCTTTTGAATATATGAATAGTGGGAGGAAGTTTCTGGCATGTGCAGAGAAGGTTAGACCAACTTTTGTCGTTCGAGATCATTTGCTAGATGTGATTCAGACACTACCACTGTGCTATGTTATTCTGGATGTGACTAAGACATTATCACAGTTCTACCTACTATATAAAAATGTTACCATCTTTGTGCCCTAAGAAAATTATTTGGCATCGCTTCTGCACTTTGTGTGACCTACTTGGCTCCACACATCTGAACAACCAAGTAGTAAAATACTAATACTTTATGGTATGAAGGAACTAAGCATCAGAGCAACTAGGTGCTCTAGTTCCTTAAATATTTCCTCTAGCATTGGCTCGGCAGTGCAGGGCACTAGTGCCAAATGTAGCAAAAGTTGATTTGGTATCGGGCTTGGCATACATAGTGGAGGGCCTTAATGTTATTAGTTCTATGTTATTATATTTTTGCATGTACATGCCTATTAGTATTAATTAGATGTCATTCAAATAGTGTCGATGTGTTGTTCCAGTTATGTTTTGCTTCCTAATAAAATGGTCAATTTGTTATTATACATGACTAAGAACTTGTATCATTGTTGAAGTCAATTATAGCTTGTGATGTGCCTTAATTTGGTTGTTGTCTCAGTAGCAATTATCATTTGCACATTAAACCTTTTTAGAAGATATGTAACAATTAATATGTTTCTTCAGTTTTTCCAAAATATGTATGTGGTGATTTTCTAAGTTTCTAGAAACCCATTTTCCCTACAATTGTAACTGATCTAGTTTTAAGTATTACAGGATGAGCGGAAGTGTTCTTACCTGTAGTGGGTTGATCAAGAGTGGACACAGTCTTTGAGCATGTGCCAAGTAAAGCTTTGGAGCATCACTACTGCAGGATACTGCAAATGCAACACTACGATCAGAGACCCTTTGACGAAATTGTGTGCGATGCAATAATTGCAAACGGTGGTGTAAAAAACCCATGAAAAAGGTGCAAAACATTTGTGATAACAGATGCATCAAACACGGTTCAGATTTTAGTTGCGTGTGCGATACATGGCATATAGTTCATTTCAATTAACTGTTTGCGATGAGGAGGAACAAAATAAATGGGCATCCATATGAAGGTGTGTGCGATATACAGCATACGGTTCACTTGGGTGAATTGTTTGTGATTAGGCAACACAAAAGAAACGGTTAGCCAGATCAAGGTGTGTGCAATATACCGCATCCGGTTCACTCAGATGAACGTTGAGACAAGAGAACAGAAACGGTTCAATATAACAAGATGTGTGTGATACGCGGCAAACAGGTCTGTAATCAGAAATGTCTGCGAAGACCGATAATAACACAGACAATTGCTGGTAACAAGACATGTGTGTTCTGCGATGGGATTGCATACAGAACAAGAATATATATATATATGGTGGGTCTATTCTCATAACACCCCTTAAGACCTTATTCTCATAACACCTAACCTTATTCTCCTAACACCCCCCACCTAACGCAGGTTTCTAGCACGGCAGTGCCCCGAAGACACCAACCCCCTCCGCACCCCACCCCAGGACGCACCACCGCGACCCTGCACCGCCGCCAGCCGGATAGCAAGGATTAGTCAGCTCGAGCCGGCCCACCACCTAACTCCGACGCGCTGCCCTGAACCGCCCCCGCCCCGTTGCCTTCCACCCTGCCAGCATCGCGGGGGCCTGGGTCGTCCTCTCCCTCTCCGGCCGGCAACGCTAGCGGCCCCCAACCCCTGATGCCTACGATGGATCCGACGAGGCAAGCCTCCTCCTCGTCTCCCCCTGCGGTGGATCCCACGAACTAACCAACCTCCTCATCTCCCCGTGGCGGATCCGACGAGCTGCATCACCCCGCTCCGGCTGGCGGAACCCACCACACGAACCGATGGGACCCCTGGATCTATGCCGCCGGAGCTCCTCCAACTAAGGTAGCGCCTACCAGCAACGCGCCCTTCCCCCCGCGACTCTTCCTCCCCAACACTCTAGACCGAGGAGTCCACCCGAGGTAAGGGATCTGGCCACCACCGGCGGCGGATCCGCCCCCATCGACACCGGCCAATGCGTGGCCATAATTCTTGCGAGCGCCATGGGCATCGACCTCCCCCTGGCCGTCACGCACATCAGCACCTCCCCCTCGCTTGAGTGCTCGAGCATCGGCCAAATGCAGCTCCGTCGTTGTCCCAATGCACCTCGGCTACCACTCTTCAGTCTTGGGCGTGGACGTGCAGCTCGACAACCATAGACGTGCGGCTCAGACGTGTGCGTGTAGCGGTTCAGTGCAGCTCCGGCTCCGACGACTCCTCTGGGTCCTCTCCATAGTGCCCGTCACGTAGCAGTGCACTCCAGTGAGCCCAATTTCTCCCCTATTTTGCAAATGCAGTACATTGTTGTTTTCTCTTGAGGTTCAGTGCATTGATTTGTGCAGGAAGGAAAAGCGGCGTAGGCCAGGGTTGCAGGAGACGGTGGCTATGCTAGAGGCCAGACACAACAATGGCCATGCCGCGGTCAACATGGCCTTGGCCGCTGGGCATAAATGCATCTGTTCATCGCCGACGTGCAGTACCAAAGCGACGCATCTGCAGTTTACTCGAAAGACAAAAAAAGCAGGACAAAAGAACACACATAACTTCATTTTCTTCTTTCTTCTAAGTTGGCGTTCATTTTGATGATGGTTTGCTAGTTAATGAATCATGCCGTTAAATGTGTATTATGAAGTCCACTATTTGCACCAAGAAGTCTGGCTGAGCTTGTATCTCAGCTCACCGGTTGTCTCTCGTGCAATTTGTTTATGTAGCATAGCTTTTTGTTTAGCCGGCGTGCAGTTCGGGATACATAGCCGAGCTATTCAACAGAAAAAAATGCAACTTTGATGGCGGTTTGCTGGTTGTTGACTTTATTGTTTGCTCTAGCTGTTGACTTTATTGATTAATACGGAAGAGAAGATTAACAATGAAAAAAGAAGATAACAGACCCAAAGTAAAAACGCATTTTGTGGTGTCTATGAAAGGTGTCTGGTTCATTTTGTGGTGGTTTGTTAGGTAAGTGAACATGCAGTGCACTTGGGTAAAAAAGAAGTCTGCTACGAAGGACTCCTCAGTATAGTTCATTTCGAACAAAATGCATTTAAAAACATATAAAAATGCAGTGCACTTTCGTCTAAAAAAAGTCCATTGCAAATGACTCTTTGCAGCTCACTTTGTTCTCTCGCGAAGTTGGCCAGAAAAAAACCGTTGTGGTTCACTTGGTGATCCAAAAACAAAAACACATCGGAAAGCAGCTCACTTCTCAACACTTCTCAAACGTGCGTAAAAAATTAATTAGTACGAAAAAAGACAACACCAAATCATGAGGTTCGCTTTTGTTGGTGTTCCGCTTCACTTTCGGGAGTGTTGCGGTCCACTTTCCTTCGAAAAAAAAGTTGGAAAAAAGACAACAAAACTCCTCTTAGAAAAATCTACGTCCAGCAAAATAAATTATGAGGTTCGATTGACTGTCTGATGCAGTGCGTTCTTCAGTTTGAAGCAGTGCGCTTTTCTGTCCGATGCAGTGCACGCGTCGATTTTGTTGTCACGAAAAACAGAGTTTCCGCGTTTTTGTAATTTCAAAACTGCTCTTAAACCGTAATGAATTAGAGGGAGTGTTCTACATGAAAAAGTAGCGTCTCGATGATATCTTTCCAACGGTGTATCATTTGAATCATTTCGGCCAACGTTTTGTAAAAAATTCACGAAAAAACGGCCGCTGCCCTTCGTAGTCAGCCGCACCATTTTCAAATTTAACTAAAAACCGTAAGGAATCTCAAAAACATTTCAACATATGAAAGTTGTGCCTCGTTTGTAGCTTTCCAACGGTTTATTACACGCCTTGTTTCGACAAACGGTTAGAAAACTGGAGTGAAAACAGTACCAAAAATTTGAAAAAATTCGAAAAACACAATTCCGCGATTTAGTAAATTCAAAACTGCTCTTAAACCATAGCGAATTAGAAAAAATAATAGATATGAAAAAGATGCGCGCCGACGATATCTTTCCAACGGTGTATCATATGTTTCATTCCTACGAGCGGTTTAGAAAAAAATGCCAAAAAACGCTCGCTGCCATTCGTTGTGAGTCGCACGATTTTCGAAACTGCTCTTAAACTATGATGAATTTTGAAAAGTGTTCAACATGGCGAAGTTGCTCTACTCCATAGCTTTTCAACGGTATATTACACGCATAATTTCGATAAACGGTTGAAAAACTAGAGCAAAAAAATTACCGAAAAAACAACACGTACAGTTTTTTCAAACATGAAGTTCGCTGGTCTCTGTGGTGCAGTGCGTATAGCTTTCCAATGCAGTATTGCAATGCAGTTCGGAAGTGTTATGAGAATATTATTCTCATAATGTTATGAGAATAGACCTGCTGGTATATATTAGCAGAATAACTATTCTGATAACATTTCTGATAACATTTCCGCACCACACGCATAACGCGAGGGCACTGCATTCTCAGTAGTAGAGGTACTGTAACATAGCGACCAGTGAACTTCATGTTGAAAAACTGTACGTGTTGCTTTTTTGGTACCTTTTTTGCTCTACTTTTTAACTGTTTGTCAGAACAATGCGTGTAATATACCGTTGAGAAGCTATGGATTATGCGCTACTTCGCCATGTTGAACACTTTTCGAGATTCCTCGCGGTTTAAGAGCAGTTATAAAAACGGTTCGACCCACGAATAATGGCAGCGAGCGTTTTTTCGTGTTTTTTGTAAATCGCTGGTCGGAATGAAACACATGATACACCGTTGGAAAGATATCGTCAAGGAGCAGATTTTTCATATGTACTATTTTGTCTAATTCGTTACAGTTAAAAGCAGTTTCAAATTTACTAAATGGCGGAATTCTGTTTTTTAAACTTTTTCAAATTTTTGGTACTGTTCTCACTCCAGTTTTCTAACCGTTTGTTGAAACAAGGCATGTAATATACCGTTGAAAAGCTATGGACGAGGCGCAACTTTCATATGTTGAAATGTTTTTGAGATTCCTTACGGTTTTAAGTTAATTTTGAAAATCGTGCAATGGATGATGAATGACAGCGGTCGCTTTTCGCGAAATTTTAATAAAAACGCTGGTTGAAATGATTCGAATCATTCACCAATGGAAAGATATCGACGAGACGCAACTCTTTCATGTAGAGCACTCTCTCTGATTCCTTACGGTTGAAGAGTAATGTTGATTTTAACAAAATACGGAGACTCTGTTTTTCCCGACACCAAAATCGACGAGTGGACCGCATCATACAGAAAATCACACTGCTTCAGACTGAAAACCGCACTGCATCAGACGGGCAAGTGAGCTGCATAATTTATTTTATCGGACGTAAATTTTCTCAGACGAGTTTTTGTTGTCTTTTTTTAACTTTTTTTTATGAATGAGAGTGGACCGCAGGGACGAGAGCAAGTGAACCACGACATATATCAAAGTGAACCGCATTGCTATCTTATTGTTTCGCTAAAAATTTCGCACTTTCATGTTGCGGCGACTGAACAACATCACTCTGAAAAGTGAACCACATCCGAGGATCAAATGCACTGCAAGTGTTGATGTAACAGACTGAATTTTGAGACACATGAGACAAATTGCACTTCATAGAGAGGGGTAATGAGCTGGTACACAAATGAAGTGAACTATCTTATTCAATCATCCCAAAAACAGAACAAATTGCATTAAAAAGAGAAGTGAACCTCCCGTGGGGATTTCTTTATTTTTTTACAAAGTGAACCACTAAGGGGCACACTGACATACAATTAAGGTGTGTTCACAAGAAAAGTGATGTTTACCTAACTGCATGCGTGTGCACCCCGCACTGGATAACCATTGAAAATGCACCGCCAAGCAACCAAAATCGCACTTCAATATCGATGTAATTATGGAGGAGTTTTATACGATCTGGCGTGAGAGAACAAAGTGAGCTTCAAAGCATACTAAATTTTATCCAATTTGTTTTACACAGTGACACACATGCAAAATCTGACGTCCTCCACCAGCCTACATGAACTGGATAACTATCCCTAGGAATTTGCAAATTAACCCTGGAACAGAAAATTGAAAACACTATCGGTGCCTTTTTGGGGAACAGAACACATAACAGTTTATTTTGGATTGTGTGCGAGGAACCGAACGCTGAAGTGCACTATGTGATGAACCGCGCTGTAGCAAACAAATCTTTTGTAACAAAAACAAGTCAATTATAACGCCCTTGCAGCCTAATTGAATTTTAGGCACACCGCACTGCACAACTCCGAATTTTTCACTACACGAACTCATGTCGCATTGCACCTCGGGGGGGGGGGGGG
>LR738715.1:547107674-547191211 GCA_902687465.1 Secale cereale | reverse complement strand
TCCCCCATCGCATCGCCCCGCCATTCCCCCACCCCGCCTCTGCCACCACCTCATCGCGCGCGCCACCTCCCTGGACAACCAGATTTCGGACACCCCGGGAGCCCAATGCCCCGCACCTGCCCGATCTAGGCGTCGCCACGCTTGTGGGCACCGGAGACAACTATATCGAGGTCGCCGAGTATGGATACATACGCATCCATGCATCCCTTACATGGCTCTCCCGTCGGCGGCGATTTTGCAACCTGATCCGAATGTGGTTGCCTGCTCCCCTTCTAGTCCCGGATCCGTTCGGTCGCCGGTGATGGGGAGTTCGCCTCGGTGTCGCCGTCGGTGGGGCTCACCTCCGGTGATGCGCGACTTCTGCCCAACTCTATTCGGTCGCTGGATCCGCGCCCTGCATGCACCTACATCCATCCCATCCCCATTAGAGGCCGCGACGTCCGGCGGCGACCTTTTTTGGATTGTTGGATGGGAAGCTCGAGCAAGCAGAACACCATTGTTGTGCATGGCGATTCGCAAGAAGTGCGTGTGCAGTTTGTCAACGACCTCCATGTGGTTTCCCTGTAGATGCCTCAACCCTCGCATAGTGCAGTTTGCTTGTTGGGTCGATCCTTATCCTTCTCTCCTTCTTTTATTTCTTCTCCACATGTGCCTGACGACCACTCATTTACCTCACTGTCGGCTTTATGCAGTTCGCTAAATGTGATGCATGGTGTTTGAATTTCCAGGCTTGCAGTTCACTGAAAGCAGACATTAGGACCACGACGAGTTGTTTTGGCAGCATGCACTCATGCAGTTCACTCAGGGACGAGGTCCATGAGTTGGCGCCACCAGCAGGCTGACAGTGAGCCATCAAATAGTGTCCATTGCAGTTCGGCCGCAATGAAATCTTCTTTAGTGTGGACTTGCAGTTCGACAGCGAGCCGCTAGCAGTTGGAGCAACTTAGGTGTGCAGTTAGCTATATATTACCATGTGCTTCGCTTGTAATTATTATTTTTATAACAAAACAATTTCGTTGTTTTTATTTTAACAAAGGAAGTCCATTTGCACTAACAAAGGTTGTCCATTTTTGAAGAAAAAAGCCAGGCTTATTTTGTATTTCTTGTCGGTGTTCATTTATGCAAATTTACAAAGATCGTCTCTAGAGGAGTTCATTTGGGAGCAGTCGGATGAACTCCATGTGGTTGTTCAGTTTTTCTGGGCATGCAGTTTTGTACCCATTCCTTCTGCGATAGTGGTAGTTTGCTCGCAAAGGAATACCAAAAAAAGTTAAGTGCACTGTAGTTCAGTACAACAGAATTCCTTTGGTGAAAGCAGTGCGCTCAGGTGGAAAAAAATTGTTTTTCTACAGTGACTATAGTCCACATAGTGGAGACACACTTCCATCGTTGACTCCATAAAGAAGCACACTTTGGTTCATTTTACTTATTTTTGTAGGAAAGATAAAGTGATGCAATTTGGTTGGATGCCCCGTTACTTAATTTTGTTGTTGTTGGAAACTGCAGTTCATTACCGATGGTGTGGTTGGCCTTCGAGCAGACTGCTATTTTGTCCAAGTGCAAGTGTAGCCCGTAGAATTTTGTGCGGTTCACGTGCTGGAGAGTGCAGATTTTGTATGTGTGTGTGCTTGTAAAATACTTTGAAGAAGCTCTGTCTTTGTGCTGCACTTGATAAACAGAAACAAAAACATCTCAAAAGAAGCTCTGTCTTTTATTAGATGTAGTTCACTCGCTTAGTCTCTGTGGTCCACTTACCCGGTCTACGCGTGTAAAACGTAACAAGTACGAAAAATACAACAAAAACTAACGCGGTTCATTTTTAGTAGTGTTGCGGTTCACTTACTTCCAACGTGAGGCAGAAAAAACGTGTAGCGGTTCACTTACTTCCAACGTGATGCAGAAAAAAACGACAAAATAATGCAGTGCACTTGTCGGTCTGAGGAAGTGTGATTTTTAGTCTGAAAGCAGTGCGGTTTTCTCTCTGATGCAGTACACACGACGATTTTGGGTCACGAAAAAACATAGTGTCCGCATTTCGTTAAAATCAAAATTACTCTTAAACCGTAAGGAATCGGGGAGAGTCTTCTACATGAAAAAGTTGTGTCTTGTCAATATCTATCCAACGATGTATAATTTGAATCATTTCAACAGGTAGTTTGTAAAAATTTCTCGAAAAACGGCCGCTGCCTCTCGTCGTCAGCCGCACGATTTTCAAAATCAACAAAAAACTATAAGGAATATGAACAATATTTCAACATATGAAAGTTGCGCCTCGTCCATAGCTTTTCAACGGTATATTACAAGCCTTGTTTTGACAAACGGTTCAAAAACTGGAGCCAAAATAGTACGAAAATTGTAAAAAAATTAAAAAAACAGAATTCCGCGATTTAGTAAATTTAAAACTGCTCTTAAACCCTAATGAATTAGAGAAAATAATAGATATGTAAAAGATGCGGCTCGACGATATCTTTCAAACGGTGTATCATTTCCTTCATTCCGACAAGTGGTTTAGAAAAGAACGCGAAAAAATGCTCGCTGCCATTATTCGTGGGTCGAGCCGTTTTCAAAACTGCTCTTAAACCATGAGGAATCTTGAAAAGTCTTCAACATGGCGAAGTAGCGCATAATCCATAGCTTTTCAACGGTATATTATACGCATCATTCTGACAAACGGTTAAAAATTAGAGCAAAAAAGGTATCAAAAAAACAACACGTACAGTTTTTTCGACATGAAGTTCAGTAGTCGCTGTGTTGCAGAACCTCTGCTACTGAGAGTGCAGTGTCCTCGCGTTATGCGTGCAGTGCGGAAGTGTTATCAGAAGAGTTATTCTGCTAATATTAGCAGTATAGACCGGTTGTATATATATAGACACGCACACACACACTTATAAGGACATGGTTGCATAACCAAATTAAACATCCACTTACATAGTTGCCTACTACAACCATGGCATTTTCACACACCAAAGTAAACTATTACATGCATAATTACATAGTGGCTACTACACACATGACATTTCCACACACCAAAGTAAACTATATATTACATGCATGATTAACTAGGATAAATATTCATCTGATCATCATCTAATTCTTGTGACGCTTGCTCTGCTTGTGGCTCGATCTGACCTCGTCGATTTGGCTAACGAGGCACTTCCTCATGTCAATGATCCGCTTGTGCATCTCGTAGCATGTGTACACACTCTTGGCCGCGAACCTGGGGTGAGGTTCATCGAGTTGCCGCCTCCAGGCCCCATGCCAGGATACGGGACGTATTCTATTGGCATCCTGCTTTATCTTTTCATAGTATTGGTCGATGATGGCTGAGACGAGTTCAACCAGGGAGCCCTTCGTGCTGCCCCAGACCCTGTAGTGCTCACGGATTTCGACAAGGTTCTTGAAGTCTAAGCCCGTAACCCTGAGCGCTTTTACATCGTCGATGGTTTCCTCCGTAGCGAACTTGTAGTCGGTGCTGTTGACAAACCTGGCAAAAGGGTCAGAAAGCTCTATGGCCATGCAGTAGTGGTAGATGAGGACATGATGGCGCACGCACAACTGGGCCACGGCAACCTTCTGATCTTTGTTGGGACGATCGGCGGTGTACTGGAGGCCGATGCCGACCACCTTGTACTTGTCTCAAGCAAGCAACTGCTCGACGGTGTTGATGTAGTCATCCAACACGGCCGGCTCGATGGTGTACACCATTGAGAGATCTGTCTCCCTCACATGGGTCTCCACTTTATGCTCACCGAACTCCATTGGAGCACCGAGACGTCCCCTCTCTATGTGTCGTCGTGGGTGTGCTTGTTGTGTTGTGGGGTGCGATCGAAAGGTTGAAGAGACTAAGGTTATAATGGCCGCGAGAATTAAAGGGGAAGCCGGACGACCTGGTGAAGGAAATATGCCCTAGAGGCAATAATAAAGTTGTTATTTTATATTTCCTTATAAGATGATAAATGATTATTATTCATACTAGAATTGCATTAATCAGAAACTTGATACATGTGTGGATACATAGACAAAACATCGTGTCCCTAGTAAGCCTCTACTAGACTAGCTCGTTAATCAAAGATGGTTAACTTTCCTAACCATATAAATGTGTTGTCATTTGATGAATGGGATCACATCATTAGAAGAATGATGTGATGGACAAGACACATCCGTTAGCATAGCATATTGATCGTTCAGTTTTATTGTTATTGCTTTCTTCATGTCAAATACATATTCCTTTGACTATGAGATTATGAAACTCCTGGATACCGGAGGAATGCCTTATGTGCTATCAAACATCACAACGTAACTGGGTGATTATAAATATGCTCTACAGGTATCTCCAAAGGTGTTTGTTGGGTTGGCATAGATCAAGATTAGGATTTGTCACTCCGAGTATCGAAGAGCTATCTCTGGGCCCTCTCGGTAATACACATCACACCTTACAAGAAAAGTGACTAATGAGTTAATTGTGGGATGATGTCTTACAGAATGAGTAAAGAGACTTGCCGGTAACATGATTGAACTAGGTATGAAGATACCGACGATCGAATCTCGGGCAAGTAACATACCGATAAACAAAGGGAATAGCGTATGTTGTCATAATGGTTTGACCGATAAAGATCTTTATAGAATATGTAGCAGCCAATATGAGCATCCAGGTTCCGCTATTGGTTATTGACCGGAGAGGTGTCTCGATCATGTCTACATAGTTCTCGAACCCATAGGGTCCGCACGCTTAACATTCGATGACGATATTGTATTATATGAGTTATGTGATTTTGTGACCGAGTGTTGTTTGGAGTCTCGAATGAGATCATAGAGATGTCGAGGATTCTCTAAATGGTCGACAGGTAAAGATTGGTATATAGGATGATGGTATTCGGACACTAGAAGTGTTTCGGGATGCACCGGGTACTTATCGGGTCACCGGAAGGGGTTCCGGGCACCCCGACAAAAGATATGGGCCTTATGGGCCAAGGAGGGAAACACACCAGCCACAAAGGGGCTGGTGCGCCCCCATATGGGCTGGCCAAATTGTAGAAGGAAAGGGGAAGGACGAAAGGAAAAAAGGGAATAGGATTCCCCCTTCCCCCTCTTCCCTTCCTACTCCGATTAGGAATAGGAAAGGGGGGGGGCGAATTCGAATAGGCCCCCAAGTAGCATTCCTCCTACTTGGGAAGCTCCAAGGCTATTCCTCTCCCCCTCCCACATATATATATGTGGGTAGGGGTACCTAGAACACACACCAACAATTGTTAGCCGTGTGCGACGCCATCCTCCACAGTTTACGCCTCCGGTCATAATCTCGTAGTGCTTAGGCGAAGCCCTGCGCGGGTCACTTCACCATCACCGTCATCACGCCATCGTGCTTACGGAACTTGTCTACTTCCTCAAAAATTTGTTGCATCAAGAGTTCGAGGGACGTCATCGAGCTGAACGTGTGCAGAACTCGGAGGTGCCGTACATTCGGTGCTTGATCGGTCAGAGCTAGAAGAAGTTCAACTACATCAACCATGTTGTCAAACGCTTCCACTTTCATTCTACGAGGGTATGTAGACATACTCTCCCCCTATTGTTGCTATGAATCTCCTAGATTGATCTTGCGTGAGCGTAGGATCTTTTTGAAATTGCATGCTACGTTCCCCAACAGTGGCATCATGAGCCAGGTCTATGCGTAGATGATATGCACGAGTTGAACACAAATAGTTCTGGGTGGTGATAGTCATACTGCTTACCACCAACCTCTTATTTTGATTCGGCGGTATTGTGGGATGAAGCCGCTCGGACCAACCTTACATGACCGCGTTCATGAGACCGGTTCCACCGACAGACATGCAAATATTTTTGCATAAAGGTGGCTGGCGAGTGTCGGTTTCTCCTACTTTAGTTGAATTGAATTTGACTGCGGCCGGTCCTTGTTGAAGGTTAAAGAAACAACCTTGATAAATTTCCGTTGTGGTATTGTGACATAGGTAAGAGCGGTTCTTGCTAGAAGCCCGTAGTAGCCACCTAAAACTTGTAACAACAAAGTAGAGGACGTCTGACTTGTTTTTGCAGGGCATGTTTTGATGTGATATGGTCAAGACGTGATGAGTTATACGTTATTATATGAGATGATCATGTTTTGTAAATTATCGGCAACCGGTAAGAGCCTTATGGTTGTCTCTTTATTGTATGAAATGCAAGCGCCATGTAATTGCTTTACTTTGTCGGTATGAGTTAGCAATAGTCATAGAAGCAATAGTTGGCGAGACGACCACGACCCTACGATAGAGATCAAGGTGTCAAGCTAGTGACGATGGAGATCATGACGATGCTATGGAGATGGGGATCAAAAGCACAAGATGATAATGGCGATATCATGTCACATATTTTGATTGCATGTGATGTCTATCTTTTATGCATCTTAGTTTGCTTAGTATGGCAGTGGCATTATAAGATGATCCCTTAACTAAATTTCAAGATAAAAGTGTTCTCCCTGAGTATGCACCGTTGCTATAGTTCATCGTGTTAAGACACCACGTGATGACCGGGTGTGATAGACTCTACGTTCACATACAACGGGTGCAAGACAATTTTGCACATGCGGAATACTCAAGTTAAACTTGACGAGCCTAGCATGTACATACATGGCCTCGGAACACTGGAGACCGAACGGTCGAACGTGAACCATATAGTAGATATGATCAACATAGAGATGTTCACCATTGATGACTACTCCATCTCATGTGATGACCGGACATGTTTAGTTGATTTGGATCACGTATCATTTAGATGACTTTAGGGATGTCTATATAAGTGGGAGTTCTTAAGTAATTTGATTAATTGAACTTAATTTATCATGAACTTAGTCCTGATAGTATTTGTATATCTATGTTGTAGATCAATAGTTCACTATTTAGCTCCCCTTTTTTTGATATGTTCCAAGAGAAAATTGAGTTGAAAGATGTTAATAGCAATGATGCAGAGTAGGTCCGTGATCTAAAGATTATCCTCATTGTTGCACAGAAGAATTATGTCCTTTATGCACCGCTAGGTGACAGACCTATTGCAGGAGCATATGCAGACGCTATGAACATTTAGCAAGCTTGATATGATGACTACTTAATAGTTTAGTGTGCCATGCTTTACGGCTTAGAATCGGGACTTCAAAAATGTTTTGAATGCCACGGAACAAATGAGATGTTCCAAGAGCTGAAATTGGTATTTTAGACTCATGCCCATGTCGAGAGGTATGAGACCTCTGACAAGTACTTTTCCTACAAGATGGAGGAGAATAGCTCAGCTAGTGAGCATGTGCTCAGAATGTCTGGGTACTATAATCACTTGAATCAAGTGGGAGTTAATCTTCAAGATAAGATAGTCATTGATAGAGTTCTCTAGTCACTATCACCAAGCTACTAGAACTTCGTGATGGTTAACAAGATCACTAGTTTCAATAAAAAGGGCAAGGGAAATAAGGGGAACTTCAAGAAGACTAGCAAGCAAGTTGTCACTCCCGTGAAGAATCCCAAAGCTGGACCTAAGCCTGAAACTAAGTACTTATACTGCAAAGGAGATGGTCATTGGAAGCGGAATTGCCCCAAATATTTGGCAGATAAGAAGGATGGCAAAGTGAACAAAGGTATATTTGATATACATGTTATTGATGTGTACCTTACTAGCGATCATAGTAGCCCCTGGGTATTTGATACTTGTTCGGTTGCTAAGATTAGTAACTCGAAATAGGAGTTGTAGAATAAACGAAGACTAGTTGAGGGTGAGGTGACGATGTGTGTTGGAAGTAGTTCCAAGATTTATATGATCATCATTGCACACTCCCTATACTATCGGGATTATTGTTAAACCTTAATAAATGTTATTTGGTGTTTACGTTGAGCATGAACAAGATTGGATCGTGTTTATTGCAATACGGTTATTCATTTAAGTTAGGGAATAATTGTTATTCTGTTTACAGGAATAAAACCATCTATGGTCATACACCCAAGGAGAATGGTTTATTAAATCTCAGTCATAGTAATACACATATTCATAATATTGAAGCCAAAAGATGCAGAGTTGATAATGATAGTGCAACATACTTGTCTCATTGCCGTTTAGGTCATATTGGTGTAAAGCGCATGAAGAAACTCCATGCTGATGATCTTTTGGAATCACCTGATTATGAATCATTTGATTCTTGCAAACCGTGCCTCATGGGCACCATGACTAAAACTCCGTTCTCCATAACAATGGAGCGAGCTAATGACTTATTGGAAACAATACATACCGATGTATGCAGTCTGGTGAGTGTTGAAGCATGCGGCGGGTATCGTTATTTTATCACCTTCACATATGATTTGAGTAGATATGAGTATATCTACTTGATGAAGCATAAGTCTAAAACATTTGAAGAGTTCAAAGAATTTCAGAGCGAAGTAGAGAATCATTGTAACAAGAAAATAAAGTTTCTACGATCTGATCGCGGAGGCGAATATTTGAGTTATGACTTCGGTCTTCATTTGAAACAATGTGGAATAGTTTCATAGCTCACGCCATCTGGAACACCACGGCTTAATGATGTGTCCGAACGTCGTAACCATACTCTATTAGATATGGTGCGTTCTATGATGTCTCTTACCGATTTTGCTTTATAATTTTGGAGTTATGCATTAGAGACAGCTGCATTCACATTAAATAGGACACCGTCTAAATCTGTTGAGACGACACCGTATGAACTATGGTTTGGCAAGAAACCAAAGATGTTGTTTCTTAAAGTTTGGGGTTGTGATGCTTCAGCCTGATAAGCTCGAACCCAAATCGGAGAAGTGCGTCTTCATATGATACCCGAGAGAAACTGCTGGGTACACCTTCTACCACAGATCCGAAGGCAAGATCTTTGTTGCTAAGGACAGATCATTTCTAGAGAACGAGTTTCTCTCGAAAGAAGTGAGTGGGAGGAAAGTAGAACTTGATGAGGTAATTGTACCTTCGCTTGAATTGGAAAGTAGATCATCAAAGAAAACCATTCCTGTGATGCCTACACCAACTAGAGATGAAGCTAATGATAAAGATCATGGAACTTCAGATCAAGTTACTACCAAACCTCTTAGGTCGACCAGAACACATACCGCACCAGAGTGGTACGGTAACCCTGCCCCGGAAGGGTTGTTGTTAGACAACAGCGAACCTTCGAACTATGAAGAAGCTATGATGAGCCCAGATTCCGATAAATGGCTTAAAGGCATGTAATCTAAAATATGATCCATGTACAAGAACAACGTGTGGACTTTGGTGGAATTGCCCGATGATCAGCAAGCCATTGAAAATAAATGGATCTTCAAGAGGAAGACGAACGCTGATGGTAGTGTTACTATCTAGAAAGGTCAACTTGTCGCAAAAGGTTTTTGACAAGTTCAAGGTGTTGACTACGATGAGATTTTCTCACTCAGAGCAATGCCTAAGTCTGTCCGAATCATGTTAGCAATTGCCGCATTTTATGAAATCTGGCAAATGGTTGTCAAAACTGCATTCCTTAATGGATTTGTTAAAGAAGAGTTGTAGATGATGTAACCAGAAAGTGTTTGTCAATCCTGAAGGTGCTAACAAAGTGTTCAAGGTCCAGCAATCCATCTATGGACTGGTGCAAGCATCTCGGAGTTGGAATATACGCTTTGATGAGGTGATCAAAACATATGGTTTTATACAGACTTATGGTGAAGCATGTATTTACAAGAAAGTGAGTGGGCGCTCTGTAGCATTTCTGATATTATACGTGGATGACATATTGTTGATTGGAAATGATATAGAATTTTTTGATTGCGTAAAAGGATACTTGAATAATAATTTTTCAATAAAAGACCTCGGTAAAGCTACTTATGTATTGGGCATCAAGATCTAAAGAGATAGATCGAGAAGCTTAATAGGACTTCCACAAAGGACATACCTTGACAAGATTTTGAAGGAGTTCAAAATGGATCAATCAAAGAAGGAGTTCTTGTCTGTATTGTAAGATGTAAAGTTGGGTGAAGACTAAAAACCCGACCACGGCAGAAGATAAAGAGAGAATGAAAGTCATTCCCTATGCCTCAGCCATATATTCTATAAAGTATGCCATGTCGTGTACCAAACCTGTTGTGTAACTGGCCATGAGTTTGGCAAGGAGGTGCAATAGTGATCCAGGACTAGATCACTAGACAGCAGTCAAAATTATCCTTAGAGGATTAAGGAAATATTTCTCAGTTATGGAGGTGATAAAGAGTTTGTCGTAAAGAGTTACGTCGATGCAAGCTTTTACATCGATCAAGATGACTCTGAGTCTCAATCTGGATATGTATTGAAAGTGGGAGCAATTAGCTAGACTAGCTCAATGTAGAGCACTGTAGACATAGAAATTTGTGAAATACATACGGATCTAAATGTGATAGACCCGTTGACTAAACTTCTCTCACAAAGCAAAAAATGATCACACCTTAGTACTCTTTGGGTGTTAATCACATGGCGATGTGAACTAGATTATTGACTCTAGTAAACCCTTTGAGTGTTGGTCACATGGCGATGTGAACTATGGGTGTTAATCACATGACGATGTGAACTATCAGTGTCGAATCACATGGCGATGTGAACTAGATTATTGACTCTAGTCCAAGTGGGAGACTGAAGGAAATATGCCTAGAGGCAATAATAAAGTTTTTATTTTATATTTCCTTATATCATGATAAATGCATATTATTCATACTAGAATTGTATTAATCGGAAACTTGATACATGTGTGGATACATAGACAAAACACCGTGTCCCTAGTAAGCCTCTACTAGACTAGGTTGTTAATCAAAGATGTTTAAGTTTCCTAACAATAGACATGTGTTGTCATTTGATGAACATGATCACATCATTAGGAGAATGATCTGATGGACAAGACCCATCCGTTAGCATAGCATATTGACCGTTCAGTTTTATTCCTATTGCTTTCTTCATGTCAAATACATATTCCTTCGACTATGATATTATGCAGCTCCCGGATACCGGAGGAATGCCATGTGTGCTATCAAATGCCACAACGTAACTGGGTGATTATAAACAGGCTCTACAAGTATCTCCGAAGGCGTTTGTTGGGTTGGCATAGATCGAGATTATGATTTGTCACTCCGAGCATGGGAGAGGTATCTCTGGGCTCTCTCTCGGTAATACACATCATAAGAAGCCTTGCAAGCAAAGTGACTAATGAGTTAGTTGTGGGATGATGTATTACGGAATGAGTAAAGAGATTTGCCAGTAACAAGATTTAACTAGGGATGAAGATAACGACGATCGAATCTTGGGCAAGTAACATGCCGATGAACAAAGCGAATAGCGTTTGTTGTCATAACGGTTCATCTGATAAAGATGTTCGTAGAATATGTAGGAGCCAATATGAGCATCCAGGTTCCTCTGTTGGTTATTGACCGGAGAAGAGTCTCGGTCATATATACATAGTTCTTGAACCTGTAGGGTCCGCAGGCTTAACGTTTGATGACGATATTGTATTATATGAGTTATGTGATTTGGTGAACGAATGTTGTTCGGAGTCCCGGATGAGATCACAAACATGACGAGGAGTCTCGAAATGGTCAAGAGGTAAAGGTTGATATATAGGACGATGGTATTCGGACACCGGAAGTGTTTCGGGATGCACCGGGTACTTATCGGGTCACCAGAAGGGGTTTTGGGCACCCCCGACAAAAGATATGACCCTTATTGGCCAAGAGGGGAAATGCACCAGCCACAAAGGGGCTAGTGCGCCCCCCATATGGGCTGGCCAAATTGGAGAAGGAAAGGGGAAGGTCGAAAGGAAAAAGGGAATAGGATTCCCCCTTCCCCCTCAGAATGGGAATAGGAAAGTGGGGCGAATTGGAATAGGCCCCCAAGTAGGATTCCTCCTACTTGGGGCGCCCCAAGGCTATTCCCCTCTAAGGGAGTCCTGCATTTAGGGGTCCTCGGGCGTGTGGGCCATTGATGATGGGCCGAATTGATTGGCCATGAAGATAGAAGCAGAGGGCCCTCCCCAGTATTCGTTTATTACTCCTATGTATGCAGTAAGGCAGGAAAGATGTCCGGATATAATGATTCCTTCTTCCCCAAGTCACCTTTATAATCCTAGGGCTCCTCTGGAATGTATATAAGGCGAGGAGTTTAGTTTGTAGAGACAGCAGAATCTTAGCAATCACATAGGCTAGACTTTTAGGGTTTAGCCATTACAATTTTGAGGTCGACCAACTCTTGTAACCCCATATCCATCAAGATCAATCAAGCATGAAGTAGGGTATTACGGCGATCGAGAGGGCCCGAACCTAGGTAAACATCGTGTCCCCTATCTCCTATTACCATCAATCCTTAGACGTACAACTTGGGCACCCGTACCAGAGATATGCCTGTTTTGACACCGACAATGGTGCTTTCATTGAGAGCTCCATTGTGCGCTCGCGAAAGGAGATCGATGGCTCATCTCTTCATCAACAATGAGATCACCCTTGGGAACAACCTGGCCATGGGCCAAATCCTCTAGCTTGGCGGGTTCGCTGTATGCGCCTGCGTGGCCGCCAGGCCGGCTGCACTTCCCGCGGCCATTGAGCACCACTCATATATTTGCTCCGACCACCTTGATGACGCGACTTCGGCGGATTCCTCGTCTTTAAATGAGCTGCTGGATCGCATCCCCGCCCTGGGGCTTTTATCATTAGATGATCAGATTGGACCTAAATCCAGTCAAGATGAAACCAATTCCCCCCAATCACTCATCTGGTGGTGGCAATCGAGGACCGAGCCAAAGATACTTCTCCTCTCAGGACGGAGACCGACCCTATTCGGATCTTCGAACCCATCGAGCTGGACACACCTCTGACAGGTGGCACTTTGTGCCATTCGAGCACTAGGGCATACACCGGGCCCACGGAATATTCAGATCCCACTGGGCCCACATCGTCCATAGCAGAGGTTGTACAAACCCCGGACATTACGTTAGGTCGGGACTCAAATTTATCCAGACCCACCCACCATAGCATACACTCTCCAAGAAACTCCGGACTGCCGGGCATATGCGATCTCTCGTGTATACGGCATCGACCCCAAGAGACAGTTCATCACTTCTAGGCCCGATTCCTACATGTTAAAAATAATATTAAGGACTGCTGTGATGATGACATGGTGTCCATATTTCACCGCAAATTGCACAGACGAGGGAGTCTTGAACGCCCTCAACAGCCATCACATATGGAGCTTTGCAGTATTATCGCCCTTGGTACAAAAGTACTATGCCATGGAGAACACTTGGAAAGCCCATAATACACCTCTTGAGCAATCCATCTTTGGACGATACGAGGCAAAAGCGAAACGGACATACCCTAGAAGGGCGTCCGATCACATACAAAATGGCAAGAAAAACAGACCTTTCACAGGATACAGGTCCGTTCTGGACGAACTGTTGGATAAACCTTGCCAAATACATGCCGCCCCGGACAATACCCCTACCTTCCGCCTTAGAGCATGTTCGGTACTATGACAGGTAGCAAAGAGCAGTGAAGCAATCCTCACAACCGCAATGCCAGGGAGGAAAGACCTCGATGTCTTCACCGTCCTCGAGACATTCTCCTCAAACAACCGGCGGAAGAGAGCGAATCGTGAACTTGCCGCGGTCAATCAAATCAACATTGCAAGCCCATGGAACGACACGACAATCACCATTTCTGCCGAAGACGAACCATGAGTCCGGTCGGTCCGAGCCACATCCGCTCTCGTACTAAACCCAATAGTAGATGGCTTATGCCTCACTAAAGTACTCATGGACGGAGGCAGCGGACTCAACCTCATATATGAGTAAATGCTTGCAAAAATGCAGGTTGACAAATCCTGCATTGAACAAAGTAATACAACCTTTCGAGGAATTATCCCCAACTGGGAAGCACAGTATTTGGGGAGCATTAAGTTCAATGTAGTATTCGGTACACCCGAAAACTACAGGTCGGAGGAATTGCTCTTCCACATTGTCCCCTTCAACAGTGGATACCACGCCCTTCTAGGGCGGGACGCTTTCTCATGCTTCCAGGCTATGCTTCATTACAGGTACATGAAGCTCAAAATGCTAGGGCCCAATGGAATAATCACAGTTGCAAGTGATCCGGATAGGGCACTCCGTGCCGAGAACAAAACCACATCTTTAGCCCTAGATGAATTATCTGAAGCCCTTGCGGCGGAAGAATTAACCACCTTACGATCTATGGTGGATAGGGACGACGTAGCCCTTGACAAATGATCGAAATCTACCTCTTTTAAGCCAGCAGATGAAATTGTAAAATTCCAAGTGCACCCAACGGACCCTAATAAAACGACATCCATTGGGGCACAGCTGGATCCGGCGATAGACAACGCTTTGCGCGCCTTCGTTCGTGAAAATTGGGACATATTCGCTTGGCATCCTTCAGATATGCCAGGAATCCCACGCAGGCTGGCCGAACACAGCCTTAACATTAAGCAGTCATTACGATGTTTTTCCGAACCCAAAAGGTAGGCTATGGGGGAAGAGCTAGCCAAGTTATTAGAAGATGGATTCATAAGGGAAATCAAACACCCGTACTATCTAGCCAACCTAGTCATTACCAAAGAAGGACAAATCTTGGCGCCTATGTGTCGACTTCACGGACCTAAACAAGGCTTGCCCTAAGGATCCCTTTCCTTTTCCCCGCATTGATCAAATTATCGATGCAACCGCAGGACATGACTCGTTGTGCTTCCTCGACGCCTACTCCGGATACCATCAAATAAAAATGAAGGAATCCGACTAGGCTGCTAAGGCATTCATCACCCCATACGGCCCCTTTTGCTTCAACACTATGCCATTTGGTCTAAAAAACATTGTTGCCACGTATCAACGCATGATTCAAACATGCTTAGAGAATCAAATTGGCAAGACAGTGGAGGCATATGTTGACGACGTAGTCATCAAGACTACACACGTCGAAACATTGGTGGATGATATCCGCCTTACGTTCGATAACCTACGAACATATGACATACGGCTCGATCTAGAAAAATGCGTCTTCGGCGTTCTGGCCGAAAAGCTATTAGGGTTCATCATATCCCATAGATGAATTGAAGCGAACCCAGCTAAAATTCGGGCCCTATCGCAGCTAACTACGCCAACCAATCTCAAACAAGTGCAAAAGATCGGAGGTTGAGTAGCGGCCTTGAGCCGCTTTATCTCCAGATTAGGAGAGAAAGCACTACCGCTTTATAGACTGCTGAGGCACACAGACAACTGTGAAAGGATGGATGCGGCCACGGCCGTACTGGAGGAAATAAAGACCATATTAGCAGGTAACCCAATTCTAGCTGCTCCAGCTGTTGGCGAGCCAATGCTGCTTTATATCTCCGCCACTCATCAGGTAGTGAGTGCGGTGCTCGTCGTCGAACCACATGAAGAGGGACACAAATTCCCTGTTCAAAACACGTATACTATGTATCCGAGGTTCTAACACGATGCAAGTGACGATACCCCCGTTACCTGAAAATTACCTATGTGGTATTCATGGCATCCCGGAAGCTCCGACACTACTTTCAAGAGTGTTCGATCAGAGTGGCATCCAAAGTACATCTCAACGATATCATAAACAATAAAGACGCCACTGGACGCATAGCCAAATGGGTCATAGAGCTCTTACCGTTCGAAATAACATACAAACCACGCCGGACTATTAAATCCTAAGTGTTGGCCGACTTTGTCGCGGAATGGATTGAAGCCGAACTCCATAAAGAGTACGGATCATACTCCCACTGGACCATGTATTTTGAATGTTCAAAAATGCTAGCCAGATTGGGGGCCAGCGTCATCTTGATATCCCCAACAGGGGATACGGTCCGATACCTAATGCAAATCATGTGCACAAACTGAAATAACACGGTCGAATACGAGGCATTACTGCACGGTCTCCCCATGGCCACATCCATGGGTATACAACACCTCGAGGTGTGCGGAGACTCAAACCTTACCACATCTCAGGTAAACGGTGAATTTGATGCGAAGGATTAAAAAATGGCGGCTTATCAAAACGCCATATTAAAAATATTGGCTCGATTTGAGGTATTGGATATACTTGCTCGCATGGGCGCCAAAAGCGACCCAGTCCCGCCTAACACATTTTTGGAAAGGTTGTTCAAGCCATCAGTAACATGGCAGGACGAGAGCAGTGACACCAATCCGGACCCGAACACGCCCCCAGCCAAAATCAATACAAACGTCTAGGGACCCCGAAATGGAAAGCACACCAGCGGCTCACGAGATTATGGCTATAATAGGCCCTTAGACCGAGCGTTTCCTAGCTTACCTTAATAGGAAAGAGCTCCCCGATGACCAAAACGAGGCTCGCCGCATAATTCTTCGTTCTAAAGCCTATAAGGTCCATGAAGGTGAACTATACAAGAAAAGCACTACTGGTATTCTCTAACGGTGCATCTCTAAAGAGGAGGGACGATAACTTTTAGCCAAAATACACGCTGGAATGGGCGGCCATCACGTCACGGCCTGAGCTCTTGTAAGCAATGCCTTCCGAACAGGTTTCTGCTAGCCAACTGCGCGCGCAAACGCACAGACCCTAGTCCAGCATTGTATCGGCTGCCAGCTTTTTGCTAATCAAAGTCATATGCCTCCCACCACTCCCAGAACCATCCCCATTACATGGCCCTTTGTGGTCTGGGGGCTGGATATGGTAGGACCTCTTAAAGGGGAAGCCATAAAAAGAAATATTTACTGGTCATGGTGGACAAATTCACTAAATGAATAGAAGCCAAATCAGTCCGAACAGATGAGGCAGGGCAAATGATAGATTTTACATCCAGCGTAGTACACCGTTATGGTGTCCCACACAATATTATCACAGATAACGGCTCCAACTTCACAGCTAACGAGGTGAAAAATTGGTGCACTAAGTTAGGTATTAAACTTGATTATGCCTCTGTGTACCATCCTCAAACAAATGGTCAAGTAGAAAGAGCCAATGGCTTGATAATGAGTGGCATTAAACCCCGACTGGTGCGCTCCCTTCAGAAGTTAGATAAACACTAGGTGGAGGAGCTTGATAACCCACAAGTGTAGGGGATCAGTTGTAGCCTCTTTCAATAAGTAAGAGTGTCAAACCCAACGAGGAGCTAAATGTAGAAAAAATATTTCCTCAAGTTCTATCGACCACCGAAACAACTCTACGCACACTTAATGTTTACTTTACCTAGAACAAGTATGAAACTAGAAGTACTTTCTAGGTGTTGTGGGATACTTTGAAAGAATATAAAGAGCACGTAAACAAAAACTAGGGGTTGTTTAGATAAAGAAGCAATAAATTTGGTATAGCGAGTGTGGAAAAGTGGTGGTAGGAGTTGCGAAATTGTCCCTAAGCAATTGACTACGTTACTAGACCGATAGCAAGTTTTACGTGGGAGAGGCCACTGCTAGCATGTCATCCCTAACTTCGAATTCTATGCACGTATGATTGGAACTATTAGCAAGCATCCGCAAGTACTAACGTTCATTGAGGTAAAACACAACCATAGCATTAAGATATATTGGTCCCCCTTCAATCCCGTATGCATCAGTTTCGACGCTAGGTTGAAGCTTCTGTTACTCTTGCCCTCCAATACGTAGTCCTATCAACATACAACTAACCTTATGGTGTGATCCACGCGCGCGCTCATATGATGGGCACCAAAGGACAGCAACATAACCACAAGCAAATTAAACGAATCATGGCAATTCACCAATTACCGATAGGAATGAAAATCTACTAAGACATCATAGGATGGCAACACATCATTGGATAATAATATGAAGCATAAAGCACCATGTTCAAGTACAGGGTACAGCGGGTTGCGGGAGAGTGGACACGCTCTAGATAGATGGGGGAAGGTGATGAAGATGTTGGTAAAGATGACGGAGGTGTTGGTGTAGATCGTCGCCGCACGATGATGGCCCCGGCGGCGTTCCGGCGCCAACGAGAGAGAGGGGGAGAGAGCCCCCCCTCCTTCTTCTTCTTCCTTGACCTTCTCCCTAGATGGGAGAAGGGTTTCCCCTCTGGTCCATGGCCTCCGTGTCATGGGAGGGGCGAGAGCCCCTCCGAGATTGGATTTGTCTCTCTATCTCTATATGTTTATGTGTTCCTAGATTCTGGCCTTTCACCGTTTCTTGTATTGCCGGAGATCCCTAACTCCGATTGGGCTGAAATTTTAGCATGATTTTTTCCGAATATTGGCTTTCTTGCGGCGAAAGAAGGGCACCAACCACCTTACGGGGTGGCCACGAGGGTCAGGGGCGCGCCCACCCCCTGCCTCGCGCCCGCCTCGGGCATCGTCTCGCGTTGATTCTTCTTCCCAAAAATCACATATATTCCAAAAAAATCTCCGTCTGTTTTTATCCCGTTTTGACTCAGTTTGATATGGATTTTCTACGAAACAAAAAAGCATGCAACAAATAGGAACTGGCACTGGGCACTGAATCAATATGTTAGTCCCAAAATAGTATAAAAAGTTGCCAAAAGTATACGAAAGTTGTATAATATTGGCATGGAACAATAAAAAATTATAGATACGACAGAGACGTATCCGCATCCCCAAGCTTAATTCCTGCTCGTCCTCGAGTAGGTAAATGATAAACAAGATAATTTTTGATGTGGAATGCTACCTAGCATTGTAACATCCCAAATTTTCAAATTGGAATGTTATACATAGATCATATTGCATTGCATGCTCTCTACATTTTTGTTGTGGCGTTCCTCGAAATTCTAAGCAACTACAGGACCTACAGAGAGAATTGGGAATTTTACCGTTTTCGTATGTAAGCTCGCTGGAATACCGGTACCAGGACAGTGTGACTTTAATTATTTTTCTCTCCTAAAAATATTTCTAAATACAATATATGAGTGGAGATAATATGAGTTCTCCAAAATAACATAAATATTGGAGGAAAAATGTTAAAATCACTTTTGGTATTTTTCTGGATTTATTTGCGATTTTATTTGCATAGGAAAAATGCATGTTTTTCGAAATTGCATTTAGGTCCGGGAAAAATGTTCACTTTGTCCTAAATATTATTAGAGGACGGTTAAAATTTATTTCGGGATTTTTGGAGTCCGTTTAGTATTTCTTTCGCTATTTTTTATGCGCCGGGACTCTTTTAGAAAAAAAAAGAGTGCAAACCAACTTGGAGTCGTAGAGGCCCGGTACTCTGGGCTTTATAAGCCGTCGCCCCCGGCCCATTAGCGCCCAGCCGCCCCAGCAACCCTAGCGCCGCCGCCGCCCCTACCCTAGCGCCGCCGCCGCCCCTACCCTAGCGCCACCGCCGCCGTTCGCCGCGTCGCCGCCTCCGCCCGCCGCCCCGCCGCTCGCCGCCCCGCAGCGTGCTGCCGCTCGCCGGACCGCCGCCGCCGGACCGCCGTCTCGCCGGAGTTTGTCGTTTGAGGTAGTTATCGGTTTTTTTTAAAGAACCGATCGGTTTTCGTAAACCGTAGATCTGTTTTTTTATTAGGTTAGATCGGTTCGGTTTTTCGTCGGTTTAGCTAATTAGCGGACGTTCGTCCGTACGTTCGTTTTAACGAACGCTTTTCGTCCGTTAGCCGCAGACAGCGAACGTTCGTTCGTCAGCCCGTTCGTCAGTTTTCTTTTTCGGGGTTTTTATCCGTGATTATTCCGATCGCGATTTCTGCCCTGATCTTGTTTTTCATTTTTCTTTTCGCTCGAGAGTCGGAATCACGTAATTCAAAATCCCAAATCTTCGTCTCGATGCCCTCTTTACGTTTAACCAACTTGTAGAAAATTTTGGATACTATAAAATTTGACTTTAGGCCAATTAGTAACTGGAGCTCGTTTCTTTCGCAGTTTGAGTTTCGTTGCTTCTTTCGTTTTGATTCTTTTTGCAAACCAGAGTTCTTAAGTTGAACTTTCTGGTTAGATCTAATCTTTTGGAGTTTTGTTTGTGCATCTTTGCTTGTTTGATTATGTATGTGTTGGTGTATTTGGATCGACACCTATGGGATCACAAGAATCCCTACTACGGTTGCGGGGCGCGGGGTTGAGAGAAGAGCGGATCTAACAGTCAAGACACGGTTCCTTTACCCAGGTTCGGGCCGCAAAGATGCGTAAAACACTACTCCTGCTTTGGTGGATTATATGTTGGTGTTCTTCAGCTAGTGAGGAGCTCCAAGAGAGTCGTGAGGAGTTCTAAAAAGCCGAATCCTTCTCCTGGTCGCCTCGGACCTCCTTTTATAGGAAAAAGGGGTTGCCACAGTGGCACACAGGAGGTGGAAAGGGTACAATGATGTGAGGTTATCCCTTGCATTACAGGACAAGGTGCATTTAATGCGCCCAGCCTAGGTGTCCTTGCTTTATTGGGGACGGGGGGGGGGAGACATCCGTCTTGTCCGTCGCCGCCCCTCCTCATGTTGACACGCGCCCTGGCCAGCAGTGCTTGAGGCGACATGTAGGCAGACAGGCAACTGAGGTGGCGCAACGGCAGGTCTCCACGAAGATCTGTGGGTTGCCACGTAGGAGCCCGTCCAGCTGGTCGGGTCGGCAGCTGCGTGGGTCGGTGGAAACCCAGTTGGTGTGGGCCTGACGGTGGCCCCGCGGGTGTCTTTGGCAAGGGCCTTGTAGGGGCTCCGGCAAGGGTCCTGCCGTAGTGCTTGCTGTCATCCCCGGCAAGGTGCTTGCCGGGGGCCTTGTGGTTCTCCTTGGCTGGAATCCCGCCAAGCGTCGTCTCCTTAACTTATATCTGATCTTGAATGTCTTCACAAAGATCTGCATGCCACCACGGGGATATCTCCCGAACCCTCGCCCCATGGGGGTGGTTGACTCAAGGGTGATTCGCTCCATAGACGCGGGGCGAGCTACCGCGGCAAGGGTCTTGCCGGGGCTGCCAGTGCTGGCCCCCGCAAGGATCTTGCCGGGGAGAGCCGCTTCGTCCCTTTGCTCTTTGTGGTCTTGTTCTTGGCGTCGCTCCAGTCTCCATCAAGCTTCGGTCTTGCCCCGGCTCGCCTCCCTCACCATGCTTGGTGTGGTGGCGCCGTGGCTCAGACTGCCCGTGCACAGTCATAGGGGTACAAATAGTGTACCCCTCTTTTTGTACACCGACAGGAGCCCCCGGGCATGGGCCACACATAAGCGCGACACGTTGTTGGGCCAGGCCCAGAACGGTGTGCGGGCAGGCGGGGTGGTTTTCACCGCGGTAAAATTTCCGCGCGTTGCGCCTGCCACGACCCACGCGCGCGGCGCAGGGTGGAGGGGCGTGCGTGACGTGGGCGACATGTGTGGGGCGGTTCCCGCAGGCATACATTACGTCGTAGTAAATGCGAAAGGAGGCAGCCCGCGTTTTCCCCGTAAACAGGGGGGAAGCATGGAGGCGCGGCCTGCTTACTGGACGGAGCCGAGGCGCGGTCGTCTAGGCGTCCATTCCCCACGATCACGGGGTGGGGAGAGGTCGCCTCACCCGTCCTTTCGGTCCTGCACGTTCGCCACGTGCCTCTCATGCGTTCGAGGTGGCGAGCGGTGGAGGTGGGAAACCGAGCCGCCGCTGGATGGGGCGGCGGGTCGGTCCCGGCCCCCCTCGCCTTCTACGTCTTGATTGGCCGAGCGGGGCGGTCGAGCTCTAGCCCCGCCCCTTTATAAAGGGCGGAGGGAGGGGACGGCGCCCCGCACTCCTCCATCTTCTTTCTCCTTCAACTTCTGCTCCTCTCTTCTGCCCGCCATGAAGAGAGAAAACCTCGGCTCCTCAACGGTGGCGGCGAGGGTTGCTGCTCGACAACGGGTCCCCCCTTCTCCTGCACCCGTGGTGGCTGAACCGGCCACGAGGGGAAGAGGGAGGGGGCGGGGCCGTGGGCGAGGACGGGGTGCTTGGGCAAGAGGAGGACGGGGCGGCCCGCCGGCCTCGCCCCCGCCAGCAGCTCCTCCTCCAGTGGAACGTCATGTTGGAGATGACCCCTGTTAGTTCTTCATTAGGATGCGGGGGTCGCCGCGCCGTCGCCTTCATCTCTCGACTCCGTTTGCGCGGGAGATGGAGGTGAATCCGCCGGAGTCGCTGCGGCTGCACATGAGGGGTTGTGGGATCACTGGCATGCGGGCCCACGTCGACTTCCCTGCCCCTCATGTGATGTATCTTCGCCAAGGATGGAAGAGGTTCGCTCGCATCCAAAGCCTGACGGATGGGCTCACCCTCCACTTCAAGTTGATGGGGGACGGCCACCTCTCCGTCAATGTCTTCGGGCACCTCGGGACTCGCGCGAGGTGCTGCATGGAGAGCTCCTCTGATGACGAAGACTCCTCCTCGAACAAGGGTGACGAGGAGGACAGCGACAGCGACGACAAGGGTGGTGGACGGCAGGATGACGGGTCCGACTAGGTGTCGGGCGCCGCTCCTGGTGGCACCGGTGACCCCATCATCCGCGTCGCCGACTCCTTGAACTTCTCGGGGTCGTCTCCTTAGCGGCTGGCGTAGGAAGGCTGCGGAAGAGGAAGAGGAAGAAGGCGGGCGACAAGGTCATCATGTCGGAGTACGCGGGCACCGACGCCTTCGTCGCGTACTGACGTCCTGCCGCCTCGTCTTCGAGCTCTGCCTCCGGCGCCGTCATCACCGTCCAACCCTTGGGAGGCCGCCGAGATGCCTTCTCGGTGTCTTCGGCCACTCGTAGCTCTCCTAGGCGCCCCTTTCGCCCTTCTCGCCTCCTTGACCTTCCTCCTGAGGAGAGGGACAAGAAAGGCATTACGGGCACCTTATCTTCTTTTTAGTCTGTAAGCCTTTGGGCATCTGTTAAGTTTAAAACTTGTAATCCCCTTATTCATGTTCTTCATTCCCTATGGACTGGACTTGAATGGAATGCTTTTAATGAAAAAGGAATGTTTGCCAGGTCATTTGTTCGCAGGTAAAAAAAAAACCACAACAGGGAATAAATCCCTGATATCCTTAAGATAAACATTTTCTCGCCCGGCAACAGGCCCTGCCGTTTCCCTACTTCGCTCGACCTTTCTCACGCCCTTGGCGGAGGCAGGGATGAAGGGGGCTCAGGCTCCTTGTTTTATCCTTCTGCTGCCGCGACTACGACTAAACCTAGTCCCGGGAACGAGCCCTAGGGCCTAGAGTTATGGGAGCACGGTAGCTTAAGGAAAAGAACGAGGTTTCACATACCTCAATCCATAATGGAATGCATGATAACGGATAAAGGACTTATCTGAAGCTGCAGCCCCCGGCAACCCTGGTCCGCCGTGGGCGAATTCTTGCCCTTGTAGCCTCCGGCAACACCGGCTTGTCGGGGCCTAGGCACTGGTCTGTTCTTCTTTGCTTCCTCCGAGTGGTTTTGGCAAGGATGTCTACGCGTCTTGTGAACCAAAGAAGACAGAGGAAAGGCAAAGACTCGACCTCTAAGCTAGGGGTTAGCCGCTGCTAAGCACTACCAACCCTAACCATGGACGAGACTCGACTCAGCATGCATGCTATAACTTAGGGCGCCAGCGCTTCATTTATTTATGCTCAGGGTCTGCGCCTGGCTTTGTACAAAGGGTTACATGCCTTGCCAGCAAGGCTTGTACAAAAGGGTGGCTTGCTGGGGGGCCTGGCAAGCCGTGCCTTATGGGTAAAACTTGCGAAGATGCTCGATGTTCCAGGAATTACTCACCGGAACGGCATCCTTGGTCTCCAGGCGGACAGCGCCAGGCCTGGTGACTCGTATTACCCGATAAGGGCCTTCCCACTTCGGCGTAAACTTGTTCGTATTCCTGGCCGAGTGAACGCGTCGGAGAACAAGGCCACCTTCCTCAAAGCTTCGGGCATGAACCTTGCGGCTATGGTAGCGGCACAGGGCTTGCTGGTAGCACGCCGCTCTCACAGCCGCCCGAAGACGATCTTCCTCAAGGAGCATTGTGTTGTCTTGTCACAATTGCTCTTGCTCAAGCTCATCATAAGCGAGCACTCGAGGTGACCCGTATATGAGTTCCGTGGGGATAACTTATTCTGCCCCGTATATCAGGGCAAAGGGCTTCTGGCCGGTGGCTCGATTTGGCGTCGTCCTGATCGACCAAAGAACCGCCGGCAATTCATCAATCCAGCGCCTCCTGCTCTTGTGCAGCCTATCAAAGGTCTTCGTCCTTAGTCCTCGCAGCACTTCAGCATTTGCCCTCTCAGCTTGACCATTGCTTCGGGGGTGAGTAATGGAAGCGAAACAGACCTTGCTGCCGAGGTCTTGGGTATATTGCATGAAGGTGAGGCTTGTAAACTGCTTGTCGTTGTCGGTGATGATCCTGTTGGGTACACCAAAATGGCACACTAGTCCCTTGAAGAACTTGACGGCTGACTGAGCTGTGACCTTCCTTACTGCCTCCACCTCTGGCCACTTTGTTAACTTGTCGATTGCAGTGTACAAGTACTCAAAGCCCCCGACGGCGTGGGGGAAAGGGCCCAGTATGTCGAGCCCCCAGACCGAGAAGGGCCAGGAGAGAGGAATGGTTTGAAGGGCTTGAGCTGGTTGATGAAGTTTCTTTGAATGGAATTGGCACGCTTCACACCTGGTGACCAGCACCGTCGCATCCTGGAGGGCAATGGGCCAAAAGAAGCCTTGCCGGAATGCCTTGCCGGCAAGGGCTCTCGACCCTATGTGGGATCCACATATGCCTCCATGTATCTCCGCCAACATCTCCAGTCCTTCCTCTCGAGGGATGCACTTCAATTTCACACCGTTCGGTCTCCTTCTGTACAGGACGTCGTCGACGAACTGGTACATGGCAGACCGACGGGCTACTTTCTCCGCTTCTTCCTACTCCTTAGGAAGTTCCTCAGTCTGAAGGAATCAGACGGTATGCTGCGCCCACGCTGGAGCCTGTGGCTCGACGGTGAGGACTAAAGGCATTTCTTCCGCCAAGGGAGTGGCTATCTCAACGGCAAAAGCTTGACGCTCTGCTGGAGTTAGCCCTCCGGTGGCGGGCTCAGTGTCCCCGGCAACATCCTTGCCGGCGGCTCCGGGGAGCTCGGCGGGAAAGTACTTGCCGGGCCCTGACTTGCTCCTCTTGTTATGCTCTGTTGATGGATCAACGGATGGTTGAGAAAGCTGAAGCACAAAGGTACCTGGTTCCATAGGTAGCTTGAGGGCAGCGTGCTTTGACAGGTAATCGACGATGTCGTTCTCTGCTCGGGGAACGTGCTCTGCCTGTATACCGTCAAAGCGCTCTTCCAACTTTCTCACTTCATCGACGTAGGCCTTCATCAACGGGCTCTGGTAAACCTTGTTGACTTGTTTGACGACAAGGTGCGAGTCGCCCCTGACAATGAGCTTTTTGATTCCGAGGTCCGCCGCGGTCTTAAGACCAGCAAGGAGCCCCTCGTACTCGGCAGTGTTGTTCGTTGATACCTCCCTTGGGAAGTGCATCTGGACCACGTACTTGAGGTGCTCTCCAGTAGGCGCGACCAGTAGTACGCCAGCCCCGGCGCCCTATAAGGAGAAAGCCCCATCAAAGTACATGATCCAGTTGCAACTCGCTTCATTGCCGGGGAGAGCAGTTTCCTGGACTTCTTCATCAGGCGTTGCGGTCCATTCTGCGACGAACTTTGCCAGGACTCGGCTCTGAATTGTCGAGGTACTTTCAAACTTGAGGCCAAAGCTGGACAACTCTGGTGCCCACTCTACAATCCTCCCCGTCGCGTCTGGATTGTGCAATATCTGTTGCAGAGGGAGGCGAGTGACGATAGTGATCTCGTGCACCTCGAAGTAGTGACGCAGCTTCCTCGAGGCCATAAGAAGGCCGAAGAGCAATTTCTGCACGCCGGAGTACCTCGATCTAGCCCCTGCAAGAGGGAGCTAACAAAGTAGACCGGGTGCTGCATCATCTTCTTTTTCGGCTGCACTCCAACCGACTGTGTCGCTTCTGCACCAGTGGCACAAGGCTCTGTTGCTGCTATCACCTCATCATCAATTTCTCTGTTTGCCACTAGTGCGGTGCTGACCACCTGGTTTGTTGCCGCTAAGTATAGCAGCAACGGTTCTTGTGGTTTAGGCGCAACCAGTATTGGCGTGGAGGAAAGATACCTCTTCAGATCTTGTAATGCCGCCTCGGCTTCCGACATCCACTCCATTGGGCCCGCCTTTTTCAAGACCTTGAAAAAGGGGAGGGCGCGCTTGGCAGACTTGGAAATGAATCTGCTCATGGCGGCAACGCAGCCAACAAGCCGACGCACATCCTTGACCCATTTGGGTGCTTCGATCTGCTCTATAGCTTTGATCTTGTCCGGATTGGCTTCTATCCCACGCTGCGACACAAAGAACCCGAGAAGCTTGCTAGACGAAACGCCGAAGACGCACTTCTCAGGGTTCAGCTTGAGGTTGATCTTGCGCAGGTTCACAAATGTTTCTTGTAAATCCGGTACAAGGGTTGCCTTGTTCTTGGTTTTGACCACTATATCATCCATATAAGCCTCCATATTTCTATGGAGCTGGGGTTCAAAACCCATCTGGACTACCCTTGCAAACGTCGAGCCAGCACTCTTCAACCCAAAAGGCATTCGTACGAAACAGTATGTACCACATGGGGTGATGAATGCTGTCTTCTCTTCGTCTTCCCTTGCCATGAAGATCTCGTGGTAGCCGGAGTAGGCATCGAGGAATGACAGCAGGTCACATCCTGTCGTGGAGTCAACAATCTGGTCTATGCGCGGCACTAGGTAGGGGTCCTTGGGACAAGCTTTATTGATATCCGTGTAATCATACACAGCCTCCACTTCCCATTTGCCTTGCGCACTACCACTGGATTGGCCAACCACGTTGGGTGGAGCACTCCTCTCACCAAACCCGTAGCTTCCAGTTTCCGGATCTCCTCGGTGATGAACTCTTGCCGTTCCAAAGCTTGCTTCCTGACCTTCTGCTTGACGGGCCGCGCATGAGGACAGACAACAAGGTGGTGCTCAATCACCTCCCTAGGAACGCCGGGGATGTCGGATGCTTGCCAGGCAAACACGTCGACATTCGCCCACAGGAAGGTGACGAGCGCGTCTTCCTATTTTTTGTCAAGGGCGGAGCTTATGGTAAAAGCCCCTCCCGTGCCATCCTCCTTGACAGAAACCTTCTTGGTTCCTAGCGGCGTGGCCCTGGATCTCTTGTCTCTGCCGGTGGAGCCCTCTGGCACGTCCTCGACGGGAGCGTGATACGTCCAAAACGTATCTATAATTTCTGCTTGCTCCATGCCTCTTTTGGGTGATACTGCTATGATATTTATACACTTACATACACTTTTGATCATATTTGGACTAACCTATTAACTCAGTGCACCCCAGTGCCAGTTTTTGTTTTCTGCTGTTTTTGTATTTCAGGTTTTCCCATTACAAAAACTGCCAAAAAAATCCCGGAAAAATTATATAAAAAATCAGCGTTCTAGAAGCTTCCCGGCACCCGAAGTAGAGCCGGAGGGGGGCCACCAGGGCTCCAGGCGCCCTGGTGGCGCGGCCCCCCTCCTGGCCGCGCCGGGGGGGCGCCTGGGCCCCCCAGGCCTCCGCTGATGCCCCCCTTTGGCATATATTTATATCGTGTCCCGAAACCCTCGAGACGGGAACCCTTTTTCGCGATCTTATCTCTGTTCCGCCGCCGCCGCGCTTCCAAGATCGGGAGCACCAGGAGAACTTTTCCTGGCACCCTGCCAGAGGGGAGGATCATCACCGGGAGCCTCTCCACCACCATGGACGTCCTCCCGGATGAGTTGTGAGTAGTCTCCCTTGGACCATGGGTCCATGACCAGTAGCTATGTGATGTTCTCCTCCCGTTCTTGTGCTTCACTAATTAGTCCTCGTGAGCTGCCCTACATGATCGAGGCACATATGTAATCCTTATGCTGTTGCTATGATGAGTTTGCTGGGATCCGATGGATTGTGAGATTATGTTCAGATTGTGTTTGAGTAATATATTTGATTTACCTCTTTTATATTTATGTTCGTAAGTAATTCTTGCATGTTCTCCGTTGCTATTTATTGCTTTGGCCGAGTAGTAGGTAGTGACTCCAAGAGGGAACGTAATGCTTGATTGTGGGTTCATGCCCCTCGATGACTAGCTTGAGTGACAGAAACATGAGTCTAGGGGATGTGATGTTGCCACAAGGGGGAAAACAACGGTGCTTGTGCCCGCGGGTGCAAGGATTGTTTACTTTACGCAAAGTTCTTTTAATGCAGTTGTCTGTTGCTTTGAGTTTACACTATGGGTGGGACTCGCAACTTAATACCAGCGAGATGTTCTGGATAGATATCTCAAGGTGGATGATTAGTAGTATATGCAGATGGATTTCGGTCTACTTGCCTTGGCGTACCGTCCATGCTTTAAACCTCTACCTTTCTTGCAACATAGTTAGCATTGGTTTGCGCACATAATTATGTCAATTGCCCAGCTGTAATTCGTTTACCTCACATGGCTGTTTTATCGTCTTTTGGGAGAGAGACATCACTAGTGAACATCATGGGACCCCGGTCCATATTACCATCACTGATCACACCCGCTATTTACTTTCCGCTTTTACTTACTATTTGCAGCAAAACATATCACTATTATCACTTGTGTTTGACCCTTTGTAAACGACAAGGCCTGAGGGATTGACAACCTCTCTGTACTCGTTGAGAGCAAAGTTATTTGTATCTGTGTGCAGGTCCACGTTGATTGCTAATATCTGGCGCCGTTAGCAGTTGACACCTTCTTGTTGAAACTGGGAGTCTCAGGGGAAATCGATCCTTGGTATCTTTGCCAAGGAAAACTTCTGCTACACTGCATCTCAAACCTTCCACTTGGGGTAACCAACGAGGGGCGAGAAGCCATCAAGCAAAGTTTTCTGGCGCCGTTGCCGGGGACTCCACTCTTCAAGATAGGGGAGTTGCACGCTATCTTTTACCTTTGCTTTTTAGTCTTGTTAGTTTACCTTTCAGTTCTCTTTATTTATTTTCACTAGTTTTGCTTAATGGAAAACAACAAAAATATGAGAGAGCTTTATAAGCTCTACCTTGCTTTGGGACATGATGTGTTTGAAGAGAAAATTAAAAAACCTATGGAACTTTATTATTTGCATAACAATCATGATGGTGGTGATGTTATTAGTATGCTTTCTTTGAATATCAATATTGCTAATGACATGGAAAGCTCTAAGCTTGGGGATTACACATTTGATGAACATGATATTTTTAGTCCCCCAACTTTTGAAGAGAAAATTTACTTTGATGATACTTTGCTTCCTATATAAGATTACAATGATGAATATGATGTTTTCAGTCCACCTACTATTGAGGATAAAATTTATTATGATTATGATATGCCTCCTAAATACAATGATTACCATGATGGTTATGATTGCTTTACTCTCACTATTCCTAATAAGAAAGATTTTGCTTATATGAAGAGTAATGATACCTTTTTGCATGTGGATCATGGTAACAATGCTTTATGTGATGCTTATATTGTTGAGTTTATTCGTGATCCCACTGAAAATTATTATGAGAAGGGAACATATGCTTATAGATATTTCAATAATATCAAGTTCCCTCTCTTTATGTTGAAGGTTTTGAAGCTGCACTTGTTTTGTCTTCCTATGCTTATTGCTTTGTGCTTCAATGAATTATTGTATTGCAATATTCCTATGCATAGGAAGCATGTTAGGCTTAAATGTGTTTGGTATTTGCTTCTTGATGCTCTCTTTTGTTCTTCAACTCTTATTCCTATGAGAGCATCATTAAAGTCTTAAGCCTATCTTTATGGCTATAAAGAAAGAGCTCTAGGGAGACAACCCTTGTTATCTTTGCTTTCAGTTTTTTTCTTTCAGTTTTAGTGGTCTTGATGTTTGTTACTACAGTAGCATTATCATTGTATCTTTGCTTTTCAACTTTGTGCCAAGTGTAGCCTCTGATTGCAAGAAAGTTCAAAAGTTGTGACGTGCTGTCCAGGTAACATATTCTGTCCTTGGACAGAAAAATTCGTATAAAATCACCAGATCATCTTTTTGGTCTGAATGTTTTCAACAGCGTGTTCTATACAATTGTCTTTCGTGCATCTGTTTTGAGTTTTTTTATTAGAGTTGCAGAAGTGCCCCGAAAAAATCATTTACTACCTGTTGTTCTGTTTTTCACAGATTCTGTCCTGTTTTGCCTTTCCTTCATTTTGCAAACCTTGAGCTTGCTTTTTCTTTGCAAAAACCTTTTGGCAATCTTGAGAAACAATAGACCTTCAAGAATATCCTTATTTCTAGCAGGGAACAATTATTTTATTAAGGGTACTAACCTCGCTAATCAGATTATGATGAGTTATGTATGAAGGGAGTTTTCAAGTGTGCGAGGGAAGATGATAAAAAGATTCAGGAGTGTCAAACGCTCAAGCTTGGGGATGCCCACATGCACCCCCAAGAAATATTCAAGGAGACTCAAGCGTCTAAGCTTGGGGATGCCCCCGTGCATCCCTTTCTCCATCAACATTATCAGTTCGTCTTTCGTTCCACTATATTTTTATCACTTCATGTGTTATGTGCTATGATTGGAGCGTCTTGCTTTTAGTTTCCTTTTTAGTTTTCTTTAGCTTTTCATAACGAATCAGAACTCAGCTTTCTTTATGTGGGAGAGAAACACGCTCCACTTCTACCTAGGACATAACATAGAATTTTCATGTCTATCTTTGCTGTGTGTGTTCTTTGTCTTTCAATAGCTACTATCATGCTTAGCTCTTAGTTTTCATGCTTATCTTTTTAAAGAGCTTTTGTTTAGTTGGTTGCTTGAACTCTCTTTAGTTATCATGCTTATCATATTAAGAGAGTTTGCTTCTGTTGCATTGGTTGATATGTCTATGATAAAAATGCTACGTGCATAATGGTGCTTAGTAGTTCATGTTTTCTTATGGTTAGTCTCAAATAGCTGGGGGGTTTCTAATGTGTTATTGGAGTACCAACATGATTTGTTTGCCTATGATGTGGTATGGTTTAGTAATATATTCCTTCAAGAATTTATTTTGATTGACTTGGCGTATGCTCACGCATATTTAACACTGTAAAGAAAGTCTGTCAAGCCTTGATGATCTTTTGTTTCTGAGTAGCGACATAACTACCATGCCTGATTCAATGTTGCTTTGTCGCTCTGCATGATTATGACCGTCATTGCTCTCTTAGTTGGTCGCTCCCAGTCTTTTGCTAACCTCCACCTGTACTAAGCGGACTGACTGCTTGTGCATCCAAATTCTTTTAAACCAGTTATGCCATATGAGTCCACCATACCTTCCTACATGGTATTTACCTGCCATTCCTAACGGAGACTTGCATGTACCATCTCGAAATTATTCAAAAAAAAAAGCATTCCTATTTTGTGCCTGTGTTTTTAGTTCATGAGGAAGTAGTAGTTAATTCATGATCTTTTTAAGTTGGACAAGCTTCACCCCGGGATTGCATGTCTAATGTGCAAACCCATAATACGAGAAGGAACTGGCAAAGAGTGCGCTCGGCTCAAAATTAATATAACAAACAAACCCTCCTTCACGCTTTGTTCATGAGAAATCAGAAAACTTTGGCAGTGATAAACAAAGGAGATTAAGAGGATGTGATCGTCCTCATTTGGGAGCCGTTCCTCGAAACTTGTCCATCTCAAGAAGTAATTGATTTATCTGCTAGCATTCGTTGACGAAACATGCATAATCTAAAAAAATAAATTATTACCTCTGTTTTTAAAACTAAGAGCTCTGGTACATGTTTTGTTTTTGTTTCCGACTACGGGTTTTCAACCTTGCCAACAAAAGCCACGGTATGAGAGTCTCCACCTTCTTTTAAAGCACCAACTAATGAGAGCATGATTGTCATTCTGAGTGTAATGTGCATTGTCCCAAAGTAGCATTGTCTTTTGCATGATTGTGATATCGTTTACTTTGAAATCATTGTATCTAGTCATCACTTAAACCTTGGAGGTGCCCCTGCATTTATGTTTTGCTTCACTAAAGGGGCAAGCGAGATATCACTTTATCATATTTGCACACCATGCTCATTACAAATCTATTTGATGTTTCAGTATCATATTGTAAAACTTTCAGTTCTTTGTGATTTTCTCATGAGACAACTTAATTACTACAGATTCATTGTCTCAGTAAGCTTTTGTCATATGACTATGAAAAAGTCCTATATGGTTAATAGCATGTCACCACAGAAATTATTCTTGTTATCATTTACCTACTCGAGGACGAGCAGGAATTAAGCTTGGGGATGTTGATATGTCCAAAACGTATCTATAATTTTTTCTTGCTCCATGCCTCTTTTGGGTGATATTGCTATGATATTTATACACTTCCATACACTTTTGATCATATTTGGACTAACCTATTAACTCAGTGCACCCCAGTGCCAGTTTCTGTTTTCTGCTGTTTTTGTATTTCAGGTTTTCCCATTACGAAAACTGCCAGAAAAAACCCGGAAAAATTATATAAAAAAACAGCGTTCCAGAAGCTTCCCGGCACCCGAAGTAGAGCCGGAGGGGGGCCACCAGGGCTCCTGGCGCCCTGGTGGCGCGGCCCCCGTCCTGGCCATGCCGGGGGGGCGCCTGGGCCCCCCAGGCCTCCACTGATGCCCCCCTTTGGCATATATTTATATCGTGTCCCGAAACCCTCGAGACGGGAACCCTTTTTCGCGATCTCATCTATGTTCCGCCGCCGCCGCGCTTCCAAGATCGGGAGCACCAGGAGAACTCTTCCCGGCAACCTGCCGGAGGGGAGGATCGTCACCGGGAGCCTCTCCACCACCATGGACGCCTCCCGGATGAGTTGTGAGTAGTCTCCCTTAGACCATGGGTCCATGACCAGTAGCTATGTGATGTTCTCCTCCCGTTCTTGTGCTTCACTAATTAGTCCTCGTGAGCTGCCCTACATGATCGAGGCACATATGTAATCCTTATGCTGTTGCTATGATGAGTTTGCTGAGATCCGATGGATTGTGAGATTATGTTCAGATTGTGTTTTAGTAATATATTTGATTTACCTCTTTATATTTATGTTCGTAAGTAATTCTTGCATGTTCTCCGTTGCTATTTATTGCTTTGGCCGAGTAGTAGGTAGTGACTCCAAGAGGGAACGTAATGCTTGATTGTGGGTTCATGCCCCTCGATGACTAGCTTGAGTGACAGAAACATGAGTCTAGGGGATGTGCTGTTGCCACAAGGGGGAAAACAACGGTACTTGAAATGGGATTAACAGAAACCCCAGCACCCCTCCCCTAACAACTAGGGTTTGATAAAATATTTTCCAATGTACCCAAAATGCCCTTCAAAAATGTTCATCATTTCTGCCTTGGTCTTAAACCTCTGCCAAAAATGGTGCACAATTTTCTAGGACACTCTAGGGTTTTGGATTAAATCATATGGTATTTGTATCTGGGCATTTAAATACTTTTAAATATTTTAAATGCTCAAATAATCATGAACTATAATGTTTCTTACTGTTCATATTATATTCAGTGGGTATGACAAGTTTCATGAGTTATAAAAATGCTCTAGCATTTTTAATAATTGAACAAAGATGCAAATGAAATGAAACAGAACAGAAAATAGGAAAAGGAAAATAGGAAGAAGTACTTACCTCGGCCCAGCCGTGTAGCAAGCCGGCCCAGCCCACCAGCCCTCCTCCTGTCGTCTTCCTCCTCGCGCCAGAAGGACGCGCGCGTGGCCGCCGCGCGCTGGCACGCGCCCGGCCACCTCCAGGCTGCTTGTCTGCCTCCCCGATGGCCTGGATGACTCCACGAGTTGACACGCAGCTGCCCCGACCGCTCTCACTTCTCCCCCTCGTCTCCTTCGCCCTCCCCTGGCTCTTTCTCCTCCATCACCAAGCCGCCGTCGCCGCCGCTCGCCGTAGCCGCACTCAGAGCCACCCCCTCGCCCCGTGAGTGTGTCCAGAGGATCCGCCGCGTCGTCCTCTTCCTCCTCGCTGAGCCACGAGCCACCGGAAACCCTGCAACGACCCCACGCCATCGTCCCCTTCCTCGGATCGCCGGAGTACCTCGTCGCCGTTACGAAGCTACAGCGCGTCCCCGACCCCGCCGTCGAGCTCATTAGCACCGCAGTGAGCTTCTACGTCGAACCCCTCCTTCCTCCGTTCCTTTTGCGCCATGTAGCCACCGCTCTGTTGATCACCGAAACGCACCACCGCCGTGCTCGCCGCCGGTGATGCTCCGGTGACCATTTGGTCACTGGCACCGGTCCAACGTACTCACCACAGCACGTAGATGCGAACGGTGCTACGCACGCATCGCCTAGGCCCATGCAGCCGCATCTCCACACACGCCCGACGCCGGTCGCCGCCGTCGAGCTTGTTGCCGTCGTCTCCGGCCACCCCAGGTCCGGCGACCACCTCCATCCGACGCGCAAGAGCAAGAGCTCTCCAACGCGCCTAGCCACAGCTCGACCCGTGCACCATAGGCGTTTTCTGAAGCACGCCGCCGCGTTTGGCCTCGCCGGCGGCTAAACGCCGGCGAGTTGGACCTATTTTGACCACGGGTTTGACCCCCTGGGTCAATGACATGTGGGCCCTGACCGCAAGTCAAACCTAGTTTAGGTGTTAATTTAATTTAATTAGTTAATTAGTTTAGTCACTGACATGTGGGCCCTGGCCCCACTGACAGCTAATTAGTTTTAGTTTAACTCTAATTAAATCAGTTAATTAGCTGTGACACTGACATGAGGGACCCACTGGTCAGGTCTGACCTGGACTGGCCCTGTTGACTGGCTGACGTCAGCATGATGTCATGCTGACGCAGTAAAGGTTTTTCTGGGATTTTTAGATTTAATAATAATTCAGGAAATTCCAGAAAATACCCAAAACTTCTAAAAATCATATAAAATCAACCATAGCTCAGATGGAAAACATTTATATATGAAAAATGATCAGAAAAATCCAATCTTTCTAATGGCACTGGTTTCATGCATGTTTGAACAGGTTAACTTGCTGTATATATCAAAAACATGATAATGCACTTATTTAAACAATAGTTTGAACTTCAATTCGAATCCTTGATTCAAATAGGTTCAAACCCTTCAGGTTTTAGTTGCATTAGCCAACACACATGCATCTTGCCATGTCATAAACATGCATCATATTGTTGCATTTGTTTGTTAATGATTGTATCGTCGGTATTCCCTGTGTTAGGTCCTGCTCCCGAGGATACTGCTGCGTATCCAGTTGAAGAGCAGTACCCGACAACTACCTTGTCAGGCAAGCAATCATTGATCATTCCGATACAAACCCAATCTTCTCGCTCCTGCTCTCTTTTACTGCATTAAGGCAACAGCGCGTGAACTGCTACTTGCTGCGGTAGTTGAACCCTATTCCCTTGCATGACCTGTCATTGCCACAGTAAATAGTTGAAACCCACTAGCATGTGTAGGAGTTGATTGAGCCATGTGATGTGTGATCCACCATGTTATTTACTTATGTTGCCTGCTATGCTTAGAGTTGTGTCTGGTCTGGTTCATCTGGGTGATGGATCAGAGTGAAATGATCTTACCGATAAAGAGAGGGAAGTGTGGAATACGCTTGGTAAAGGTATCGATGAAAGGCCATGTAGGAGTACATGGTGGGTTGTTTCATTGGAATCGTCCATAGGACCCAAGATCTGTGTGTGTGATTCAAGTTACAGTTACTACCACACATTGGGCCCTGAAATATGACCCCGCTCGACTTATTGACTGCCCTTGTACTCTGTCCAGGAGTTGCAACTAGTTTCTAGTGTTTATAGTTTACTGGAGGTCGTGCGCAGCGCTGACCCTCGGGGTGGGCTGTGATGCGACAGGTACGTGGCACGGTGTACCGGTTGCCCGTTTGGTGACTCGGGAACCCTGTACACATCGTTTGGGGCCGTGAGCGACACCCCGGCCGGATCTCCCCACGGATGGAACCCAAATAGGCGATAAACCTGGACGAGAGACTTGAGTGGTTGGTTAGGTCGTGGTCTACACCCACGTCGGCTTTCGCTTGAAGTCTGCCAAGCACATGTCGTGTGCAGACGCTAAGTGGTGAAAACATGTGTGAAGAAGTACACCCCTGCAGGGTTAGCAAACTATTCGAATAGCCGTTGTTCGCGGTACGAACTACTTGGTTACCCTTACAGTTCATAGACAAGTTGATGGATACTACTAAAAGCCTCAAGATAAGTGTGAGTGCCATGGATGGCCCTTCCGTAGGATGACGGAAGAGGATCCTCGGTAGTGTATTGATGTGGTGAGTAGAGGACTCGTGTTCGTAACAATATCTTGCAATCCGTTGAGAGTTGTAGTATAGGTTAGCCAAGGTCAAAGCTGGCATTCTGCTATAAACTCCACTATCCCCCTTTGATTATGTTTCATGTATAATAGGTTCTGTGGTAAGACTTGCTGAGTACCTTTGTACTCATGTTTGCTTAATAACTGTTGCAGAGGAGAACCCTGCCCCTGCTGATGGGTTCTACATAGAAGTTGACGCCGACGAGTAGCTTGACACCCAGACGGTGATCTGGAGCTTGTGAAGGGCCTTGTAGATAGTCAGGCTACACCAAGCCTGTTTTATTTTCTAAGATGTCTGTACTCAGACATGTAGCTTCCGCTTGTGCTTGTATGACTGTATGACTTGAGTGTTGGGTCATGTGACCCCTACCTGTATGGATATGTTATGTATGGCTCTTGGAGCCTTTTAAATAATGTACTTTGAGTCATAGAGTTCTGTTGTGATGCTATGTTGTATTTGCACATATTGAGCATATTGCGTGTATGATTGAAATGCTTGGTATGTGTGGGATCCGACACCTAGTTGTTTTCCTTTGGTAGCCTACCTTACAGGGAAATGCCTCCTAGTGATTCCAATGAGCCTTGGTAGCTTGCTACTGCTCGGAACACGTAGGCTGGCCGGCATGTGTCCTTCTTCGTTCCTGTGTCTGTCCCTTAGGGGAAATGTCACGCGTTGTTCCTTTAAGTCCATGTAGCTTTCTACGACTTGGGTTCATACGTTGATGACCGACACGTTCGTTGCTGGGTCATGGATGCCTGTCTCTGTAATTTAGTGCCACTTTTGGTTTATAACTAGCCATGTCGGCCCGGGTTCTCTGTCATATGGATGCTAGCGACACTGTCATATACGTGTGCCAAAATGCGCAAACGGTCCCGGGCCAGGTAAGGTGGCACCCGTGGGGTTACCGTGCGTGAGGCCGCAAAGTGATATGACGTGTTACAGCTAGATCGTTGTGACTTAGGATCGGGGTCCTGACAGCGTTGGCATCAGAGCTGGACTGCCTGTAGGTTTCTCAAGCCAAACTGGTCGATGTTGAGTCTAGAAAAATTCTTAGTTATATGTAGGGGAATTGATTGTGGAAGGGAACGTAAGGCTCTTTTTACTCCTTTACCTTATGCCCTTCTGATCTGAGTCTGTCTATTCTTTCTACGGGGATTTAGGATTAGGCCTCTTATCCTTACTAGGTTCACGTGTTACTAATCCGTAGACTCTTAGGATTGTTGGTTTCAAGCCTCAGTCCAGTTTCTATCCTTTGAGTATGATGATTGTTGGACCGGAACCTTGATATGGAATTGTTGAGTGGCTATGCTATCATTTGTATGATGTCTCAAATCTTTGTTTGAGCATTTACAGTTGTTATGCTGCCCGATTTCTTCCAGAAACACTAATGCCTTTGCATTATTTTGTGTTTCAGATGTCTAGCCGCATCCCTCACCAAGTGGTTCGTTTGACTCGGTGCATTAATGTGCCCGGTCACACGGCCATGCTAGTTCGTGTGATGACTGAGACCGGTTATCGCTGGTATCCTGAATACACCGTGGAGGAACAGTACCCGGATTTTAATCAAAGTCAGTATTTCTGCACAGTCCGGATATACCCCTCATATCCCGGAGCTAATGATCCCATCCATTGGTCTTATGGACTCGGGATTACCATCGAGATGGCAGTGCAGGATGCCGCTTATTCGATGATGACCATTCTCCGTGTTAGGCATGCCCTGTTGCTGAACACTGAGTTCTGTTACATGGCAGCCTCACTCCCCGGAGAGGAAGGCTACTACACTGGTCTGTATACTGATGCTGCTCATGAAGAGCCACTGCTTCAGACTACCGTTCAGATGTTGGAGGATAGTGACCGTGAGGTCCGTGCCCTCCGAATGGAGCTGTATAACACCCGAGCCGCTCACTGGACTACTTTGACACGGCTTGCACCTGCTGTGCACGCCGGATATCTGGACATGCGGGATTTGTACCCCGTGCGGACTCGCCTGCCTGATCGTATGGATTGGCGTGACGTTGGGGGTATTACACCTCCACGTGGGCGTCGGTTACCACCAGCATCGGGACTGAGACCACATCCATGCCCCTATGGTCCACAGCCTTCGAGTGCTCGCGAGTTCCAAGATCCGTCTGTACCACTTCCAGGCTATGGTGGTAATCTTTACGAGGATTACTACGCGAATGTCTGAGCTAGTCCGTGGTAGTAGTAGTATTGTAGTGGTTGTATTTCCACAGTCCTGCGCGTCTTGTGGAATATGACTTAGTGTGTACTGAGTTCCGGAGGTGTAGTTAAATAATGTATAGGAGCTTGGAATGCCTCTGATGGGATGTATCGTCTTTCACCGCAGTTGTACTTTAGCCTTGGCTTGTACTAAACTTTGTATGGTGTGTATGACCACTGGTGTATATATAGCAGTTCCTATATTACCATGTCGTACGGATGAACATCTCTGCATTCTGTGTCATCCATTACATTCTGCACTTCTATGTCAAATTTTTGCCATCCTTGTCTAAACCGTTGTTTTGTTTTCCTAGGATGGTCAACACTCGCAACACTCCTGCTGCTCAGGAGCAGGGTGAGGCTAGTGGGGCTAGAGATGGGAATCTGCCCCAGCCACCCTCTTTGGCGGAAGTTATGCTTGAAGCAGAACGGAACAAGAGAGAGACCAACCGTCTGCTGGAACGCATAGAGCAAAACACTGGGTTCCGTCAGAGGAATGACGTGGTGTCAATCCACGATTTTATCAAGATGTGTCCACCAAAGTTCCATCACTCCACTGAACCTCTGGATGCTGATGACTGGCTACGTAGTATCACCCACAAGCTACACTCTGCCCGTGTGGCCGAAGCTGACAAGGTTATCTACGCCGCCTACCATCTTGAGGGCCCTGCCAGTCTTTGGTGGGAAAACTTTGAAGTTATGCGTCCTGCTGGCCAAGTCACTACCTGGGTTGAATTCAGTGAGGCATTCCGTGAACATCACATTCCGGAAGGTCTCATGGATCGTAAGCGGGAGGAATTCTGCAATTTCACCCAGGGCCGTTTAACTGTGGATGGCTATAGTCGTGAGTTTGGTAATCTGGCACGCTATGCACCTGAGGAAGTATCCACCGATGCTAAGAAACAGGCGAGGTTCCGCAAGGGACTCAGCCCTGAACTTCGTCGAGATCTACGTCTGCACGAGTGCACCTCCTTCCAGAAGTTGGTTAACAAGGCTATCAGTGCTGAGACAGGCCAGACCGACTTCGAGACCACCCGCAAGCATACTCGAGACCTTGGTTCCTCATCCGGCTCTGGCTCTCACAAGCGCTGTGTGTGGGTTCGTTACACTGCTCTACCACCCAAGTATACACCGAGGCTATCCTATGAGGCGCCTCGCCCAACTCAACAGTTTGCACCTACTAAGACCTATGGAGGTCCACCCTCCAACTTTGCTCCACGCACCACCACTGTGACATGTTTCAAGTGTGGAGAACCGGGACACTACATGCGTGATTGTCCCCAGAATTAGCCAGGAAAACCCGTTGGCCGTGGTAAGCCAACCGGCAAGGTGAACTATGTCAAGCCAATCCCCACTGCACGTGGTCATGTCAACTATGTTTCTGCCGAAGAAGCTTATGAGGATCCTAACGTCGTCCTTGGTACGCTTCTCGTAAACTGCCATCCGGCATCTGTTCTTTTCGATACTGGAGCATCCCATTCGTTCATATCTGAGAGCTATGCTCGATTGCACAACATGACTTTTTGTGACATGCCTACTTCCATGGTTATTCAAACTCCTGGTTCAAAGTGGCAAACCTCTAGGGTAAGCCATGGAAATGAAATCCTTGTCGATAGACTTCTTTTCCTTGCATCTTTAATCGCTCTCAAGTCCTCGGACATAAATATCATTTTGGGTATGGATTGGATGACAACCCATTACACCAAAATTGATTGCTTTACTAGGACCGTTCAACTTACACATCCATCCGGCAAGATAGTCAATGTCTTGACTCGAATGGCTGAACGTCAGCTCTACTCTCTTAATGCCAGCCCTCTACCAGAACTCGAAGATATCCCGGTAGTCCGTGACTTCCCGGATGTTTTTCCTGAAGAACTGCCAGGAGTTCCACCTGACAGAGATGTCGAGTTTGTGATAGATCTTATCCCTGGAACTGTCCCAATCTCTAGGAGACCTTATAAGATGGCACCACTAGAATTAGCTGAGCTAAAGAAACAACTCGATGAGTCCTTGCAAAAGGGTTTCATCCGTCCTAGTTCTTCCCCTTGGGCTTGCCCCGTCCTCTTCGTCAAGAAGAAGGATGGAACGGAGCGGATGGTTGTAGATTACCGACCTGTCAATCTGGTCACCATAAAGAATAAGTATCCGCTTCCCAGGATCAACGACCTGTATGATCAGCTCGCGGGATCCTTAGTCTTCTCCAAGATGGATTTGAGGTTGGGCTACCATCAAATCAAAATCAAGAACGGGGACATTCCTAAAACGGCTTTCGTTACTCGTTATGGCCAATATGAGTACACCGTCATGTCCTTTGGATTAACCAATGCCCCAGCTACTTTTTCTCGGTTAATGAATTCTATATTCATGGAGTATTTGGATAAATTCGTCGTGGTATACCTCGATGATATACTCATTTTCTCCAAGAACAAGGAAGATCATGCCGAGCATTTAAGGCTGGTATTGACGAAACTTCGAGAGCACCGCCTTTATGCCAAATTCTCTAAATGTGAATTTTGGTTGCCAGAAGTAACCTATCTAGGTCATGTGATCTCTGGTAAGGGTATTGCTGTCAATCCCGAGCGAGTTCAAGCCGTCCTTGATTGGACTCCCCCTGAATCGGTCAAGCAAGTTAGGAGTTTTCTTGGCTTAGCGAGCTATTGCCGACGTTTCGTCGAGAACTTCTCCAAAGTTGCTAAACCTCTAACCGAACTCCTCAAGAAAGATAAAAAGTTTGAGTGGACCCCACAGTGCGAGTCCAGTTTTCAGGAACTGAAAAGACGCCTGACATCTGCACCTGTACTGGTACCACCAGATTTTCCCAAGGATTTTATAATCTATTGCGACGCCTCGCGACAAGGACTAGGTTGCATTCTCATGCAAGATCGTCAAGTGATTGCATACGCATCTCGACAGTTGCGTCCACACGAGGATAACTATCCTACTCATGATCTAGAGCTTGCAGCTGTAGTCCATGCACTCAAAACATGGCGACATTACCTCCTTGGTAATCGCTGTGAAATTTTCACTGATCACCAAAGTTTGAAGTATATCTTCACCCAACCGGATCTAAATCTCAGGCAAAGACGTTGGGTTGAGTTGCTCACCGACTACGATTTAGGAATCACTTACACTCCTGGAAAGGCCAATGTCATTGCTGATGCACTAAGTCGTAAATCATATTGTAACAATTTAATGTTACAACAAAGTCAACCACTTCTCCATGAGGAATTTCGTAAGCTTAACCTTCACATTGTTCCTCGAGGATTCCTTTCCACCTTGGTGGCGAAACCTACCCTTATGGATCAAATCATAGCTGCCCAGAAGCGTGATAAAGGTGTATCACGACTCCAAGAGAACATTGCTAGCGGACTCGCTAAAAGTTTCTCCATGGATGATCGAGGTGTTGTTTTCTTTGAGAACCGTGTAGTGGTTCCCAAGAACCACCATCTACGGCAATTAATCCTTAAGGAGGCTCATGAATCTCCTCTCATGATTCATCCCGGTAGTACCAAAATGTATCAAGACCTACGTCAAAGATTCTGGTGGACTAGGATGAAGAGAGAAATCGCTCAGTTCATTGCTAACTGCACGTTTGTCGTCGAGTCAAAGCAGAGCATCAACGTCCTGCTGGCACCCTTCAACCTCTAGCTATTCCTGAATGGAAATGGGATAAAGTCGGTATGGACTTCATTACCGGGTTTCCCAGGTCCAGGAAAGGGAATAATGCTATCTTCGTCGTTATCGACCGCCTCTCTAAAGTAGCTCATTTCATGCCTGTTCGGGAGAGTATTACCGCTAGCCAGCTAGCAGACTTATATATCTCTCGAATAGTATCACTTCATGGTGTACCGTTGGAGATTAACTCAGACCGTGGAAGTCTTTTCACTTCACGATTTTGGGAAAGTTTCCAGAATGCTATGGGAACTCATCTCTCTTTCAGTACTGCCTTCCATCCGCAGTCAAGTGGTCAAGTAGAACGAGTCAATCAAATTCTGGAAGACATGCTTCGAGCCTCTGTCATTTCTTTCGGTATGGAATGGGAAAAATGTCTTCCATTTGCCGAATTCGCTTATAACAATAGTTATTAAGCCAGCTTGGGTAAAGCTCCCTTCGAAGTTCTATATGGGCGAAGGTGTCGAACACCTCTTAACTGGTCAGAGACCGGGGAAAGACAATTCTTTGGCCCGGATATGATCTAGGAAGCAGAGGAACAAGTTCGCATCGTTCGTGAGAGATTGAAAACAGCCCAGTCTCGCCAAAAGAGCCAATATGATAGTCATCATAAGGCTGTGACTTTTGAAGTCGGCGACAAGGCTTACCTTCGGGTTACTCCTCTTAAGGGAACCCATCACTTCGGTATCAAAGGAAAATTGGCCCCTCGTTACATCGGTCCTTTTCGCATTCTTGCCAAACGAGGAGAAGTTGCCTACCAATTGGAACTACCTCCGCACCTCTCCAGAGTTCATGATGTTTTCCACGTTTCTCAACTCAGGCGTTGCTTCTCGGATCCTATCCGCGGAGTGGACCACGAAACGCTTGATCTCCAAGACAATCTCACATATCGAGAATACCCCGTTTGTATTCTTGATCAAACTGAGCGCACCACTCGACGCCACAATATCAAGTTTCTCAAGGTTCAATGGTCACATCATTCCGAGAGTGAAGCTACTTGGGAAAGGGAGGATCGTCTTCGACTTGAGTACCCCACCCTCTTTCCGGAGGAACCCGAATCTCGGGACGCGATTCTTTTAAGTGGGGGTGAGTTGTCACATCCCTAGCTAGCACTTGCATTAGGACCTAACTAGAGTGTGCATCATGTTTACTTTCAAAGAAACTTGAAATGGCATTAACAGAAACCCCAGCACCCCTCCCCTAACAACTAGGGTTTGATAAAATATTTTCCAATGTACCCAAAATGCCCTTCAAAAATGTTCATCATTTCTGCCTTGGTCTTAAACCTCTGCCAAAAATGGTGCACAATTTTCTAGGACACTCTAGGGTTTTGGATTAAATCATATGGTATTTGTATTTGGGCATTTAAATACTTTTAAATATTTTAAATGCTCAAATAATCATGAACTATAATGTTTCTTACTGTTCATATTATATACAGTGGGTATGACAAGTTTCATGAGTTATAAAAATGCTCTAGCATTTTTAATAATTGAACAAAGATGCAAAAGAAATGAAACAGAACAGAAAATAGGAAAAGGAAAATAGGAAGAAGTACTTACCTCGGCCCTGCCCTGTAGCAAGCCGGCCCAGCCCACCAGCCCTCCTCCTGTCGTCTTCCTCCTCGCGCCAGAAGGACGCGCGCGTGGCCGCCGCGCGCCGGCACGCGCCCGGCCACCTCCAGGCTGCTTGCCTGCCTCCCCGATGGCCTGGATGACTCCACGAGTCGACACGCAGCTGCCCCGACCGCTCTCACTTCTCCCCCTCGTCTCCTTCGCCCTCCCCTGGCTCTTTCTCCTCCATCACCGAGCCGCCGTCGCCGCCGCTCGCCGTAGCCGCACTCAGAGCCACACCCTCGCCCCGTGAGTGTGTCCAGAGGATCCGCCGCGTCGTCCTCTTCCTCCTCGCTGAGCCACGAGCCATCGGAAGCCCTGCAACGACCCCACACCGTCGTCCCCTTCCTCGGATCGCCGGAGTACCTCGCCGCCGTTACGAAGCTACAGCGCGTCCCCGACCCCGCTGTTGAGCTCATTAGCACCGCAGTGAGCTTCTACGTCGAACCCCTCCTTCCTCCGTTCCTTTTGCGCCGTGTAGCCGCCGCTCTGTTGATCACCGAAACGCACCGCCGCCGTGCTCGCCGCCGGTGATGCTCCGGTGACCATTTGGTCACTGGCACCCGTCCAACGTACTCACCACAGCACGTAGATGTGAACGGTGCTACGCACGCATCGCCTAGGCCCATGCAGCCGCATCTCCACACACGCCCGACGCCGGTGGACGCCGTCGAGCTTGTTGCCGTCGTCTCCGGCCACCCCAGGTCCGGCGACCACCTCCATCCGACGCGCAAGAGCAAGAGCTCTCCAACGCGCCTAGCCACAGCTCGAACTGTGCACCATAGGCGTTTTCCGAAGCACGCCGCCGCGTTTGGCCTCGCCGGCGGCTAAACGCCGGCGAGTTGGACCTGTTTTGACCACGGGTTTGACCCCCTGGGTCAATGACATGTGGGCCCTGCCCGCAAGTCAAACCTAGTTTAGGTGTTAATTTAATTTAATTAGTTAATTAGTTTAGTCACTGACATGTGGGCCCTGGCCCCACTCACAGCTAATTAGTTTTAGTTTAACTCTAATTAACTCAGTTAATTAGCTGTGACACTGACATGAGGGACCCACTGGTCAGGTTTGACCTGGACTGGCCCTGTTGACTGGCCGACGTCAGCATGATGTCATGCTGACGCGGTAAAGGTTTTTCTGGGATTTTTAGATTTAATAATAATTCAGGAAATTCCAGAAAATACCAAAAACTTCTAAAAATCATGTAAAATCAACCATAGCTCAGATGGAAAAGATTTATATATGAAAAATGATCAGAAAAATCCAATCTTTCTAATGGCACTGGTTTCATGCATGTTTGAACAGGTTAACTTGCTGTATATATCAAAAACATGATAATGCACTTATTTAAATAATAGTTTGAACTTCAATTTGAATCCTTGATTCAAATAGGGTCAAACCCTTCTGGTTTTAGTTGCATTAGCCAACACACATGCATATTTCCATGTCATAAACATGCATCATATTGTTGCATTTGTTTGTTAATGATTGTATCGTCGGTATTCCCTGTGTTAGGTCCTGCTCCCGAGGATACTGCTGCGTATCCAGTTGAAGAGCAGTACCCGACAACTACCTTGTCAGGAAAGCAATCATTGATCATTCCGATACAAACCCAATCTTCTCGCTCCTGCTCTCTTTTACTGCATTAAGGCAACAGCGCGTGAACTGCTACTTGCTGCGGTAGTTGAACCCTATTCCCTTGCATGACCTGTCATTGCCACAGTAAATAGTTGAAACCCACTAGCATGTGTAGGAGTTGATTGAGCCATGTGATGTGTGATCCACCATGCTATTTACTTATGTTGCCTGCTATGCTTAGAGTTGTTTCTGGTCTGGTTCATCTGGGTGATGGATCAGAGTGAAATGATCTTACCGATAAAGAGAGGGAAGTGTGGAATACGCTTGGTAAAGGTATCGATGAAAGGCCATGTAGGAGTACATGGTGGGTTGTTTCATTGGAATCGTCCATAGGACCCGAGATCTGTGTGTGTGATTCAAGTTACAGGTACTACCACACATTGGGCCCTGAAATATGACCCCGCTCGACTTATTGACTGCCCTTGTACTCTGTCCAGGAGTTGCAACTAGTTTCTGGTGTTTATAGTTTACTGGAGGTCGTGCGCAGCGCTGACCCTCGGGGTGGGCTGTGATGCGACAGGTACGTGGCACGGTGTACCCGTTGCCTGTTTGGTGACTCGGGAACCCTGTACACATCGTTTGGGGCCGTGAGCGACACCCCGGCCGGATCTCCCCACGGATGGAACCCAAATAGGCTATAAACCTGGACGAGAGACTTGAGTGGTTGGTTAGGTCGTGGTCTACACCCACGTCGGCTTTCGCTTGAAGTCTGCCGAGCACATGTCGTGTGCAGACGCTAAGTGGTGAAAACATATGTGAAGAAGTACACCCCTGCAGGGTTAGCAAACTATTCGAATAGCCGTTGTTCGCGGTACGAACTACTTGGTTACCCTTACAGTTCATAGACAAGTTGATGGATACTACTAAAAGCCTCAAGATAAGTGTGAGTGCCGTGGATGGCCCTTCCGTAGGATGACGGAAGAGGATCCTCGGTAGTGTATTGATGTGGTGAGTAGAGGACTCGTGTTCGTAACAATATCTTGCAATCCGTTGAGAGTTGTAGTATAGGTTAGCCAAGGTCAAAGCTGGCATTCTGCTATAAACTCCACTATCCCCCTTTGATAATGTTGCATGTATAATAGGTTCTGTGGTAAGACTTGCTGAGTACCTTTGTACTCATGTTTGCTTAATAACTGTTGCAGAGGAGAACCCTGCCCCTGCTGATGGGTTCTACATAGACGTTGACGTCGACGAGTAGCTTGACACCCAGACGGTGATCTGGAGCTTGTGAAGGGCCTTGTAGATAGTCAGGCTACAACAAGCCTGTTTTATTTTCTAAGTTGTCTGTACTCAGACATGTAGCTTCCGCTTGTGCTTGTATGACTGTATGACTTGAGTGTTGGGTCATGTGACCCCTAGCTGTATGGATATGTTATGTATGGCTCTTGGAGCCTTTTAAATAAAGTACTTTGAGTCATAGAGTTCTGTTGTGATGCAATGTTGTATTTGCACATATTGAGCATATTGCGTGTATGATTGAAATGCTTGGTATGTGTGGGATCCGACACCTAGTTGTTTTCCTTTGGTAGCCTACCTTACAGGGAAATGCCTCCTAGTGATTCCAATGAGCCTTGGTAGCTTGCAACTGCTCGGAACACGTAGGGTTGCCGGCATGTGTCCTTCTTCATTCCTGTGTCTGTCCCTTAGGGGAAATGTCACGCGTTGTTCCTTTAAGTCCATGTAGCTTGCTACGACTTGGGTTCATACGTTGATGACCGACACGTTCGTTGCTGTGTCATGGATGCCTGTCTCTGTAATTTAGTGCCACTTTTGGTTTATAACTAGCCATGTCGGCCCGGGTTCTCTGTCATATGGATGCTAGCGACACTGTCATATACGTGTGCCAAAATGCGCAAACTGTCCCGGGCCAGGTAAGGTGGCACCCGTGGGGTTACCGTGCGTGAGGCCGCAAAGTGATATGACGTGTTACAGCTAGATCGGTGTGACTTAGGATCGGGGTCCTGACAGCTTGCCGGAGTGGGCGCCCGAGGTCTCGCCGGTCTTCTTCTTCTTCCCTCACGGGGCTCCAGTGGCAGGACCAAGGGCCCCCGTAGCGACAGTGGATGCAACTGCTTGCTGGTACAATTGGTCGGCGCAAATCAGCGCATCTTTTTTATCAGAGGGGATGGTGATGATCGTCACGGGCCCTGGCATCTTCAGGGTGTTGTAGGCATAGTGTGATGCTGCCATGAACTTGGCCAGCACCCAGCGGCCAAGGATCCCGTTGTAAGGCAGGGGGATCTTGGCAACATCGAACACGATCCTCTTTGTCCTGTAGTTCAGATCACTTCCAAAAGTAACGGACAGCGTGACTTTCCCCTTCGGTTGGCTCCTCCCTGGGCTGACCCCCTGAAACGTGCCCGTCTCCTCGAGGTCTCCATCAGGAACTTGCAGCTTCTCGATCACGGTGGGCGAAAGTAGGTTCAGACCGGCCCTGCCATCGACTAGCATCTTCGTCACCTTGAGGTTGCATATTGTCGGTGAAACCAACAATGGCAAGCACCTGACCGCAGTAGTGCGATCAGGGTGATCCTCGGCGTCAAAGATGATAGGTGTGCTGGACCATTTCAGCGGCTTTTGGGCACCGGGCGATGGCTCTGCCGCAATAATCTCACGCGCCCATTGTTTAAGCTGGCGGTGAGAAGCATGCAGCGAGGCGCCACCATCAACGCACATGGCGTCCGTAGCCTTCTAAAACTCTTGGCCGCCGGACTCGTCGTCCTCTTCATGATCGTCGTCTTCAAGTCTTCTGTCGCGGCCCCAGGCGGGCCTTTCCTGCTGTTTCTCCTTGCCGCGACGGCCTGCTTGGCCGTCACGCTTCTTGTTGGATCCCTTAGCGCCGTCTTGGCCCTTCTCCTTGTCCTGCCTCTCGTATTCAGCCCTTTGCTTCTCAGCAAGGAGCTCAACCTGGTGGCAGTCCTTGAGATCATGGCCCTTGGTGCAATGGATCTTGCAGTATCGCTTGCCGGAGTTTCCTGGCTTCTCGGCAGCCGCCAAGGCCCGGCAGGCGACACACCCGGCAATTTCCTTGCCAGGGTCACCCGCCTTGGTTTTCTTGGTGGAGCCGGTGTCATCAGATCCCTCGACGGCAAGCACGGCCTTCCCCTTGCGCTTCCTGTTACGATTCCGGCCCTTCTTCGCTGGAGCGGCAGTATCCTCGTCTGAAGAATCGGTTTCCGCACCGGCACCTTCGCCGGGGTACTTCCTTCCCTCTTCAGCCCGGGCACATTTGTCGGCAAGAACGTAGAGTTCCGCCACATCCTTCACCTTGGTCATCGCCAGTTCTTCGCGCATCTTGCGGTTGCGCACATTCTGGTGGAACGGGCTGATGATGGCGGTAGGGTGAACATCGGGGATATTGTACTGCACCCGGCTGAATCTCTGTATGTACTTGCGCAGAGTCTCGCCTTCCTTCTGGGGTATGACATGCAGGTCACTTGCTTGGCCATGGGCTTGGTGGCCTCCGGTAAAGGCGCCAACAAACTCATGGCACAAGTCGGACCAGGAGGAAATGGAGTCTACTCACAAGTGCATCAACCACGACATGGCGTTAGGTTTAAGAGCCAACGGAAAGTAATTCGCAAGCACCTAATCGTCGCGGGCCCGGCAGCTTGCATCGCGATGGTGTAGATGCTGAGGAACTCCGACGGGTGGGTCTTGCCGTTGTACTTCTCGCCAACGTCAGGTTTGAATGTGCGGTGAGAGGGCCACTGGAATTGCCGGAGCTCACGGGTGAAAGCTGGACAGCCTACCTCGTAAGGTGGACCTCCAGGGCTTTCCGGTGCTGGGCGGTCTGCAGTAGGCCCTCCTCGCCTGTCCGACTGGTGGCGCATTCCGCGCCGGCGCTCGATAGTGGTTCGAGCGTCTTCATGAGCTCGCTCCTGAAGAACTTGATGCTGGTCGTCGCGGGTCCGTGGGTCGGACGACGCTATGGAGATGGTGTCGCCCGCGACATCTCGACGGGTCGACGCACGCGGCATCGACCGAGGAGGAGGCGAATGCACCGTAGCCACGGCGCTGCCGGCTCTCCCGCCGCCGGCGCGTGGGACCCCATCGGAGCGTCGGCCTGGGAGCTTCGCTGGGTTTAGGTCATCCCTGTTGGCGACTGCGACAAGGCTTCGGATGGTGGCTCTCCATTCGTTGAGTTTCCCTGTAACGGGAGGAAAGTCGAGGAGCAACTGCGCGCGCGCCAAAGCTTCGGCTGGTGTCAACGGTAGTGAAACCTGCACGGACCGTGACGCGCTTCGACCCCTGACCATGTCAGGGGGAGCTCCATCACGATCCCGCGGTTGCCTAACGTCTCCACCAGCGCTTCGGCGGGCGGGCAGGTCTTCTACATCCCGGGAGTGGCCCTCAGGGCCCTTCCCATGGCGACGTCCGGGATCTTCGGGGTGACGAAGTAGTCCGTCGCGCGCTGCTTCAGAAGAGCGCGCCATTGGCGCCGGCGTGGGAGTTCTGGAGACCCTTGCGTCGCCTTCGGGTGATGCGACCGCGACATTGGAAGGCCCCGCGCCACCCGCGAAGGGTCGGGCTCCATCTTTGGAACTGGCGGTGTGTGGCCCGTTACCAGGCGCACAAACATCGCCACCTCCCAAACTCCGGCTGTCGGGATGGCGTTGGTGTTCGCGAGCAGTGCCCCGAGTCCTTTCCGCGACTGGTCCGCTGCTCGCCCCCGTCGGGGCGGGCTGTCCGGCTTCCGACTGGCCAACCGCCACCGTCATCTTCTTCTTGGGCGCCATGACGATGCAGGAGCGCCGAACTAACCACTAAAGCCGATTCTCACAACTGCGCCCCCTACCTGGCGCGCCAAAGATGTCGGTGTATTTGGATCGACACCTATGGGATCACAAGAATCCCTACTACGGTTGCGGGGCGCGGGGTTGAGAGAAGAGCGGATCTAACAGTCAGGACACGGTTCCTTTACCCAGGTTCGGGCCGCAAAGATGCGTAAAACCCTACTCCTGCTTTGGTGGATTATATGTTGGTGTTCTTCAGCTAGTGATGAGCTCCAAGAGAGTTGTGAGGAGTTCTAAAAAGCCGAATCCTTCTCCTGGTCGCCTCGGGCCTCCTTTTATAGGAAAAAGGGGTTGCCACAGTGGCACACAGGAGGTGGAAAGGGTACAGTGATGCAAGGTTATCCCTCGCATTACAGGACAAGGTGCATTTAATGCGCCCAGCTTAGGTGTCCTTGCTTTATCAGGGACGGGGGGGGGGAGACGTCCATCTTGTCTGTCGCCGCCACTCCTCGTGTTGACACGCACCCTAGCCAGCAGTGCTTGAGGTGCCATATAGGCAGACAGGCAACTGAGGTGGCGCAACGGCGGGTCTCCACGAAGATCTGTGGGTTGCCACGCAGGAGCCCGTCTAGCTGGTCGGGTCGGCAGCTGCGTGGGTCGGTGGAAACCCAGTTGGTGTGGGCCTGACTGTGGCCCTGTGTGTGTCTTTGGCAAGGGCCTTGCCGGGGCTCCGGCAAGGGTCCTGACGTAGTGCCTGTTGTCATCACCGGCAAGGTGCTTGCCGGGGGCCTTGTGGTTCTCCTTGGCTGGAATCCCGCCAAGGGTCGTCTCCTTCACTTATATCTGATCTTGAATGTCTTCACAAAGATCTGCATGCCACCACGGGGATATCTCCTGAACCCTCGCCCCATGGGGGTGGTGGACTCAAGGGTGATTCGCTCTGTAGATGCGGGGCAAGCTACCGCGGCAAGGGTCTTGCCGGGGCTGTCAGTGCTGGCTCCGGCAAGAATCTTGTCGGGGAGAGCCGCTTCGTCCCTTTGCTCTTTGTGGTCTTGTTCTTGGCGTCGCTCCAGTCTCCATCAAGCTTTGGTCTTGCCCTGGCTCGCCTCCCTCGCCATGCTTGGTGTGGTGGCGCCGTGGCTCAAACTGCCCGTGCACAGTCATAGGGGTACAAAAAGTGTACCCCCCTCTTTTTGTACACCGACAGTATGCTATTGTTTGCTTGCGATAGAATACCCAGACTGTGAAGCGTGCTACTACGAGTCACTACTCAATGATTTTCAATGATTTTCAACCAACATGATAGTTAAACTAAAATTTATTCCTTTGTTGTAGGGAAAAACTGGCTTTACGCAAAAACTTTAACCTTAGAGCCTCCACCAGCCAAATATGCATGTAGTATAGCCTTTATTCTGTTACTTGCATCCTTTGTGTTATCTTGCCAGCTTATTCCATGTGCTGACCCGCTTTCGGGCTGCAACATATCATGTTGCAGACTTTTCAGACGAGGAATAAGACGTGCTAGGTCATTTGTCATGCACTCAGCTATGTCGTTGGAGTTGATGGACTCACTTATCTTCCAAGCCTTCCACTGTTATTTTGTTAGATGGCCTTAAGCCATAGACTTTTGTAATAAGTTCTCATTGGAGACATTCAATGTAATAAGTGTGTGATTGCCACTCTGTTATAAATCCTTCAAGTACTGTGTGTGTCAGGATTACCGATCCAGGAATGACACAGAACACAGAGACTTCGGTCCATTCGGATCGTGGTCGCTACAAAGATGGTATTAGAGCACACGCTGACTGTAGGACACGACCACTAAGACAGACCCTAGATCACTCTTCTCTACCCATTTCTGACTTCTCTCCATATTCTACTTCTTTAGGATGGTGGACCCAAGGAACAAGTTCACTCAACCGGATGAATACACACCCTTTGGACGACACTTGAAGGAAGTCACTAGGTACCTGAACATAGGAATACCAAGCTTTACCGGGACCTACACCGCCACTTTACCAGAAGAGGAGCGATGGAGCATTCAAGTTCAAATTCCCGGAAGAACCTTCGCCCCATCCACTGAGCCAATAGAGTTTTCTTTTGATGCACCAACCTGGAGCCTAGGCAAGAGCATGGCCGCCCACATCATGATGGGAAGGATCGGAGAAGTCTACAAGTAGGAACTGAAGGACACCATCTACTAGATTTGTGGACGCCGAGATGAGAATTGGGATATGATCAGCACCCGGAAGGATAGGTCCATTGCAGCATTCATCTAGGAGTTGAACCAGCACATTCGACGACAGGAGCACCAGATGTGCGCTGGGATGATAGAATTGAAGAAGGCACTAAACAGGAATTTGGACCTAGAAGAAGAACTTAAGTTTACTCGTGACGGATACGAGGAGGGGATGTTGATACTAGTGGAGAAGAATGATGATTAGACAATGAAGCTAGGAGTATTCATGGGAGATCCAGCACCAGGAGGTGAAGAAGAGGAAGAAGAACCCAAGGAAATTCCTCCCGAAGATTACATTATCATCGACGACACAGATTCAGAACCCGATGATAGTAAAGACGAAGACTATGAAGAGTAAAGACGAAGACTATGAAGATGAAGCTGGAGCAGATATCATGGAATCGTCCGCCGATCAATATTTTTAGATGACCACCCTGTGACTAGTAGTTACCCCCATATATTAGTTCTAGAGCACTTTTCTAACGGTAGTTAGATTTGTAAGATCTTGCTTGAAATTGATTGGTGTGATATGATTGTGTTTGTCTCATGTGCATATGGGTAGCGATTTCCCTTAGACCTCAATTCTATTGTAATCTCTTCCCTCTACACCCATCAGATGCCTCCAAGACGTGAGCCCGGATTTGAGTTTCCCCCTGCGCTCACCCAGTTGATCCAGCAGTAGAACACCTTGATGCTACTACTTGTCCAGAACACTCAGAACAACCAGAACAACAACAACAACCCTCCACCACCACAACCCGTGGACAACCTGACATGTTTCTTAAGGTTGCAACCACCAGTGTTTGCTAGCAGCATCGAACCAATAGTGGCTGATGACTGGCTACACAAGATTGGAAGGGATTTGACCACCGCCAATTGCTCGGATGCTGAGAAGGTGCGATTTGCTGCACACCAGTTGTTTGAATCAGCCGCATAATGGTGGGAGAACTACACAACCACTTTCCCCATAGCCAACGTCACTTGGGAGCAGTTTCAGCAAGCTTTCCGTACTGCCCATGTCTCAACTGGACTTATGAGCATGAAGAAGCGGGAGTTTTGCAACTTGCGCCAAGGAAACCGTACTGTGGCACAATACGTGGATGAGTTTAGTACCCTATCCCGTTATGCCCCAGATGATGTGGCCACAGATGCCGCTAAGCAGGTGATGGTGGCAACTTTCAACAACTACCAGGAGTTGGTAGATAAAGCTCTTATGATTGAAGGGAAGCACCAGCAGATTGAAAGCCGCAAGAGGAAGTATGGACAAGGAAGGAATAATTCTGGAGCCCAGCAGAAGCCCCGATTCACTCCGAATTCGGGAGGATATACCCATAACCATGGAATTCCCCGCAACGACAATGGCCCTAAGAATGGAAATGGGAATGGAGCAAGTAGTAACCAGAGCCGCCCTACCCCGTCCACACCCACCAAAAAGGATTTCAGCCATGTCACTTGTTACAAGTGCGGGAAGAATGGACATTATGCCAATGACTGCCCTGAAGCTAAGAATGGGAACGGCAATGGAAGCGCCGGGAAGAAGCCCAACCCATTCAATAAAGGACAAGTGAACCACGTGACCGTGGAGGAGGTAGAAGAGCAACCAGATGATGTTGTCGGTAAGTTTTTGGTTAAGACATTTACCGCAATAGTTCTTTTCGATACTGGTGCATCGCATTCATACATTTCAAGGGGATTCGTAAATAGACATAGGATGTCCGACCGAGTTCTTAAGACCCCCATGTTAGTAAGTTCACCAGGAGCAGAGTATATGGCACACCAAGGATGTTTTCAGACGCCATTGACCATAGGACGCCACACTTTTCCCTCTGACCTAATAGTCCTAGAGTCACAAGGACTGGATGTGATATTAGGTATGGATTGGCTATCGAAGTATGGAGGTAACATCGATTGTGCCAGTAAGTCTATTTTGCTCACCACCCAGGAGGGAAAAAGGATCAAGTATGTATCCAGGCATTCGCCTATAAGGACTCAAGTACATTCTCTCACGGGAGTTGTTTAGGAGGAAGTGCCAGTAGTAAAGGATTATCCGGATGTGTTTCCAGAGGAGTTACCTGGCATGCCACAGGTGGAGATATCGAGTTTTTGATAGAATTATTGCCTGGCACCGGACCAATATCTAAGAGACCGTATCGGATGCCAGCGAATGATCTGGAGGAGATGAAGAAGCAGATTAAGGAGTTATTGGAGAAAGGATTTATTCGCCGAAGTTCATCACCTTGGGGAGCCCCAGTGCTTTTGGTCGAGAAGAAGGATGGATCTTTAAGAATGGTCGTTGATTATCGTGCGCTGAATGAAGTGACTATTAAGAATAAGTACCCGCTGCCGATGATCAATGATTTGTTTGACCAACTCCAAGGAGTGAAAGTATTCTCCAAGATAGATCTATGATCTGGATACCACCAATTGAAGATCCGAGAGAAGGATATACCTAAGACAGCCTTCACCACACGGTACGGGCTATATGAGTATATGGTTATGTCATTTGGATTGACTAACGCGCCTGCCTATTTCATGAGTATGATGAACAAGGTGTTCATGGAGTTCTTGGATAAGTTCGTCGTGGTATTCATAGATGATATTCTGATATACTCAAAGGATGAGGAAGAACATGCAGAGCATTTGCGTTTGGTATTGGAGAAGCTCAGAGAACATCAGTTATATGCCAAGTTTAGCAAATGTGAGTTTTGGTTGAAGGAAGTTGGATTCCTAGGGCATGTTATATCGGGAGAAGGTATAGCAGTAGACCCCGTCAAAGTGCAGGCAGTCACTGAGTGGTTGGCACCCACTTCAGTTGGAGAGATCCGTAGTTTTCTTGGACTCGCGGGATACTACCGGAGGTTCATAGAAAATTTCTCCAAGATTGCAAAGCCAATGACGACATTGTTGAAGAAGGAGACAAAGTTTGATTGGACTGAAGAGTGCGAAGAAAGTTTCCAAGAGTTGAAGAAACGGTTGACGACAGCCCCAGTGCTGATATTGCCAGATATACGCAAGGATTTCCAAGTGTACTGCGATGCTTCATGCTTAGGACTTGGAGGAGTACTTATGTAGGATGGAAGAGTTGTTTCCTATGCATCCCGTCAACTGCGACCACACGAGTTGAATTATGCGACGCACTATCTGGAGTTAGCAGCTGTAGTGCACGCACTGAAAACAGACATTACCTTATTGGAAATCGATGTGATGTTTACATGGATCACAAGGGTTTGAAGTACATTTTCACACAGAAGGAGCTGAACCTTAGACAGAGGAGATGGTTGGAGCTTATAAATGATTATAATATGAAGCTGCACTATCATCGAGGAAAGGCCAACGTCGTGGCAGACGCTTTGAGCCGGAAGAGTTATGCCAATACCCTAGTAAAAGGGGGATTGCCACATGAGTTAGCAGAAAGTCTTAGGGAGCTTCGTTTGGAGATAGTTCCTAGAGGTTTCGTTGCAACGTTGGAAATTCAGTCAACATTGCTGGGAAAGATACGTGAAGCCTAGAAGGATGATAAGGAAATCGCAGAAATAAGGAAAAGGTTGAGTGAAGGAAAAGCCAAGGGATTTCGTGAGGACGAACACGACACCTTGTGGTTTTAGGATCGAATCTATGTGCCCAACGACCCGGAGATCAGGAAGTTGATACTGCAGGAAGCACACGATTCGCCATACTCGATACACCCCGGAAACACCAAGATGTATTGGATCTGAAGGAACGTTTCCGGTGGACGGGAATGAAGAAGGATATTGCCGAGTATGTAGCCGTATGTGATGTATGCCAGTGAGTAAAGGCAGAACATCAGAAGCCAGCAGGATTGCTACAGCCTATGCCGATACCCGAATGGAAGTGGGAGAAGCTTGGCATGGATTTTATCACCGGATTGCCCAGGACCAAGGCAGGATATTATTCAATCTGGGTAGTAGTGGACCGATTGATGAAGGTAGCCCACTTTATCCGTGTGAAAACCACATATACCAGTGCGAAGTTGGCCAAGATATACATGACCAGGATCGTATGTCTGCACGGAGTTCCGAGGACCATTGTATCAGATAGAGGAACACAGTTCACCTCAAAGTTTTGGCATCAGCTACACCAAACTTTGGGAACGAGGCTGGAATTCAGCACCGCCTTCCATCCGCAGACCGATGGACAGACCGAGAGAGTCAACTAGATCCTGGAGGACATGTTGAGAGCTTGTGCGTTAGATTATGGATCTAGTTGGGCTGATAATTTTCCCTACGCAGAGTTCTCGTACAACAACAGTTATCAGGCCAGTTTGAAGATGGCACCTTTCGAGGCATTGTATGGAAGGAGATGCCGAACTCCGTTAATGTGGGATGAAGTTGGAGACCGACAGTTGTTTGGACCAGAGTTGATCAAAGAGTCTGAGGAGAAGGTGAAGTTGATTCGAGACAGATTGAAGGTAGCTCAGTCCAGGCAGAAGAGTTATGCAGACTCGAAGCGCAAGGAGATAGCCTATGAAATCGGAGACAGAGCATACTTGAGAGTATCGCCTCTGCGAGGAGTTAAACGTTTCGGAGTTAAAGGAAAGCTAGCCCTGAGATTTGTGGGACCTTACCATGTTTTAGAACGCATGGGAGAGGTTGCCTATAAATTGGAATTGCCTGAAGGATTGTCAGGAGTGCACGACGTGTTTCACGTTTCGCAGCTTAAGAAGTGCCACACGGAGATGGCCGATATACCGCTTAGCGACACAGTACCCCTGGAAGGAATTCAGTTGGATAGTGATCTGACCTACGAGGAGAAGCCTGTTAAGATCCTCAAATTTTCGAGAAGAGTCACCCGCAGTAAGGTTATCAAGTTTTGCAAAGTTAAGTGGAGTCACCACACCGAGGAAGAAGCCACCTGGAAACGAGAAGATGATCTACGCAAGGACCACCCACACCAATTCTCTAGCCAAGTCGAATCTCGAGGGCGAGATTCATTCTAAGGGGGTAGGTTTGTAACATCCCAAATTTTCAATTTGGAATGTTGTACATAGATCATATTGCATTGCATGCTCTCTGCATTTTTGTTGTGGCGTTCCTCGAAATTCTAAGCAACTCAAGGACTTACGGAGAGAGTTGGGAATTTTACCGTTTTCGTATTTGAGCTCGCTCGAATACCGGTATGAGGACAGTGTGATTTTAATTATTTTTCTCTCCTAAAAATATTTCTAAATACAATATATGAGTGGAGATAATATGAATTCTCCAAAATAACAGAAATATTGGAGGAAAATTGTTAAAATCACTTTTGGTATTTTTCTGGATTTATTTGCGAATTTATTTGCATAGGAAAAATGCGCGTTTTTCAAAATTGCATTTAGGTCCGGGAAAAATGTTCACTTTGTCCTATATTTTATTAGACGACGGTGAAAATTTATTTCGAGATTTTTGGAGTCCGTTAATATTTTTTTCGTTAGTTTTTCTGCGTCGGGACTCTTTTAGAAAAAAAAAGAGTGCAAACCGACTTGGACCGTAGAGGCCCTGGACTCTGGGCTTTATAAGCCGCCGCCCCCGGCCCGTTAGCGCCCAGCCGCCCTAGCGCCGCCGCCTCCCCTACCCTGGCGCCGCCGCCGCTGTTCGCCGCGCCGCCGCCTCCGCCCGCCGCCCCGCTGCCCGCCGCGCCGCCGCTCGCCGCCCCGCCGCCCGGAGCGCCGCCGCTCGCCGCCCGCCGCCCCGCAGCGCGCCGCCGCTCGCCGGACCACCGTCTTGCCGGAGTTCGTCGTTTGAGGTAGTTATCGTTTTTGTAAAGAACCGATCGGTTTTCGTAAACCGTAGATCTGTTTTTTTATTAGGTTAGATCGGTTTGGTTTTTCGTCGGTTTAGCTAATTAGCGGACGTTCGTCCGTACGTTCGTTTTAACGAACGCTTTTCGTCCGTTAGCCGCAGACAGCAAACGTTCGTTCGTCAGCCTGTTCGTCAGTTTTCTTTTTCGGGATTTTTATCCGCGATTATTCCGATCGCGATTTCTGCCCTGATCTTGTTTTTCGTTTTTCTTTTCGCTCGAGAGTCGGAATCAGGTGATTCAAAATCCCAGATCTTCGTCTCGATGCCCTCTTTACGTTTAACCAACTTGAACAAAGTTTTGGCTACTATAAAATTTGACTTTAGGCCAATTAGTAACCGGAGCTCGTTTCTATCGCAGTTTGAGTTTCGTTGCTTCTTTCGTTTTGATTCTTTTTGCAAACCAGAGTTCTTAAGTTGAACTTTCTGGTTAGATCTGATCTTTTGGAGTTTTGTTTGTGCATCATTGCTTGTTTGCTTATGTATTCTATTGTATGCTTGCGATAGAATACCCGGACTGTGAAGCGTGCTACTACGAGTCACTAGGTTTTGCGAATCGTCAGCAAGGAAAGTAACACTTTGATCATACCTTTATTTACCCAATTTTTATGCATTAGATCAAACCCTCACACATTGCATGAGTAGGATCTCTTAAATTGTGGGACTGGGAAGTAGATTGAGGTAGAACCTATTACCTACATTATTTTCAAACCCTTGGGAGTTACTTCTACGTTTGCTTAGGTTGCTATGATATGCTCGTAGACGTGATTTGGGTTTGAGTGAAATCCATGACAAATGTGATTTTTAATGAAGGATTCAACTTAAGGTGGATACTTGAATACACATCTGGGTGGATTAGTTGCAGGGCACCTGGGGAATCCAGTGTTGTCCTAGGAAATCCCGGGGTTCCATGTGATTTTTCCTATGGAATGCCACCCAGGCTCAAAGGGATCATAAAACTATATATGCTAGAAACTTCCTTGTCCAGCCACATGCCAATATGGGCTCTGGCATAGTTGAGTAAGATGTGGGAAACCTTTCCGTGATGGGCTAGCAGATGTAGAGGGATTGTAGGTGTACCGCCCTATCTATCCGGTTAAGGGGACCTCTTCGAAAAGCCTGTGTCTCGGTCATCCGTTTCTCAAACACCATATAGTGCGAGAAACCAATCGGAGGTGATCGATTCTTGTGGGAAAAGTGCACAAACCTCTGCAGAGTGTACAAACTGATCATGATTAGCCGTGTCCCCGGTTATGGAAATCTTGAGTATCTGGTACTTGAATGATTGGTTGATCTCATCACTCTAAAATTTAATTTTGTTGGGTTAATGATGAACTTTTAATTGGGATTGAGTAAGGGGGTACATTCTCAATGATTTTCAACCAACATGATAGTTAAAATAAAATTTATTCCTTTGTTGTAGGGAAAAACTGGCTTTACGCAAAAACTTTAACCTTAGAGCCTCCACCAGCCAAATATGCATGTAGTATAGCCTTTATTCTGTTACTTGCATCCTTTGTGTTATCTTGCCAGCGTATTCCATGTGCTGACCCGTTTTCGGGCTGCAACATATCATGTTGCAGACTTTTACGACGAGGAATAAGACATGCTAGGTCGTTTTTCATGCACTCAGCTATGCCGTTGGAGTTGATGGACTCACTTATCTTCCAAGCCTTCCGCTGTTATTTTGTTAGATGGCCTTAAACCATAGACTTTTGTAATAAGTTCTCATTGGAGACATTCGATGTAATAAGTGTGTGATTGCCACTCTGTTATAAATCCTTCAAGTACTGTTTGTGTCAGCATTACCGATCCAGGGATGACACGGAACACAGAGACTTCGGTCCATTCGGACCGTGGTCGCTACAAGCATAATCTTGATAATTTAATCTAATCATGGTATGAATATTAAGACACGCGTGATTCAAAGCAATAGTCTATCATTTGACATAAAAGATTTTAATACTCGGGCATCCCAACAAACAATTAAGTCTTTCAAAATATCAATGCTAAAGAACGTTATCCCTACAAAATCATATACTTTTTTATGCTCCCTTTTCTTAACACAAGGTACCCCTCATGCCCATCCCGGTGTGAGCCAAGCAATTGTTTTCATACTTTCCTTTTTCAAACCTTTTTAACTCTTCATGCAATACATGAGCGTGAGCCCTGGACATAGCACTATCGGTGGAATAAAATGTGGTAGTAGAAAAAAGTAGGGAGAAAGTCTCACATCTACTAGGCGTATCAATGGGCTTTGGAGATGCCCGTCAACAGATATCAATGTGAGTGAGTAGGGATTGCCATGCAACGGATGCACTAGAGCCATAAATGTATGAAAGCTCAACAAAAGAAACTAAGTGGGTGTGCATCCATCTTGCTTGCTCATGAAGACCTAGGGCATTTGAGGAAGCCCATTGTTGGAATATACAAGACAAGTTTTATAATAAAAGATTCCCACTAGTATATGAAAGTGACAAAATAAGAGGCTCTCTATCATAAAGATCATGATGCTACTTTGAAGCACAAGTGTGGAAAAAAGATAGTACCATTGTCCCATTTTTTCTTTTTTCCCTTTTTTCTTTTTTTGGGCCTTCCTTTTTTTATTTGGCCTTTCTTTTTTTTAATTGGCCTTTCTTCCTTTTTTTTATTTGGCCTTTTTTCGGGACAATGCTCTAATAATGATGATCATCACACTTTTATTTACATGCAACTCGGTATTACAACTCGATGCTAGAACAAAGTATGACTTTATATGAATGCCTCCGGTGGTGTACCGGGATGTGCAATGATCTAGCATAGCAATGACATCAAAAAACGGTCAAGCCATGAAAACCTCATGCTAGCCGTCTTATGATCATGCAAAGCAATATGACAATGATGGTGCGTGTCATAACAAACGGAACGAGGGAGTTACATGGCAATATATCTCGGAATGGCTATGGAAATGCCATTATAGGTAGGTATGGTGGCTGTTTTGAGGTAGGGTATAAGGTGGTTTGATGCACCGGCGAAAATTGCGCGGTACTAGAGTGGCTAGCAAGGTGGAAGGGTGAGAGTGCATATAATACATGGACTCAATATTAGTCATAAAGAACTCACATACTTATTGCGAAAAATCTATTAGCCCTCGAAGGAAAATAGTATGACGCATGCTCCTAGGGGGAGGTTGGTAGGAGTTAACCATCACGCGCCCCCGACGTTCACGCAAAGATAAACAATCAAAATACAATGCGCGCCAATTTGGTTACATAGTTAGGAGACCGTACGTGCATGCTTCGGGAATCACAAAACTTAACACCAATATTTTTACTAAACCACAATCATTCACTAGTACCTCCCACATATTAGCATCTCTATATCACAAACTATTGCAAGGAATCAAACATATCATATTCAGCGATCCACAAGTTTATGTAGGATTTTATGACTAACCATGTGAATGACCAATTCCTGTCAACTCTCTAAATAGATATATAAGTGAAGCAAGAGAGTAATAATTCTTTCTACAAAAGATATGCCCATGCTCTATCAAATATAAGTGAAGCAAAAGAGCATTCTACAAATGGCGATTTTCTATGTGAGGAGAAACAGGCAATCCAAACTTCAAATGATATAAGTGAAGCACATGAAGCATTCTATAAAGCCATACTCAAAAGATATAAGTGAAGTGCAAAGAGTATTCTATAAATCAACCAAGGACATTCTCATACCAGCATGGTGCAGTTATTAAAATAAAATTAAAAAGCACACGACGCTCCAAGAGTGTACGCATATCATGTGAACGAAACGAATCCGAAAACATACCGATACTTGTTGAAGAAAGATGGGATGCCTTCCGGGGCATCCCCAAGCTTAGACACTTGAGTCTCCTTGATTATTTACTGGGTGCCTTGGGCAACCCAAAGCTTGAGCTCTTGCCTCTCCTCCTTCTCCTCATATCAAGACCTCCTCGATCTTCGAACACTTCATTCACACAAAACTTAACCGAACTTTTAGTGGCGGGGTTAGTGCATAAGATCAATGAAATCCCATCATGTACTACTCTAACATTATTGTATAACTAGCAGAGTGACTCGCGCATTTGCGCGGCTAGGTTTATTAATTGTTACTCTGTTTAAGATATATACTTTTATATATTATTTTTTATTTGATAGACAATTTCAATTACAGAAAATTTAATTACAAAATTATTTATGGAATTTTGTTGTTTTCTCAAACAATAATTTACCCACACATGTGCTGCTATTCAAAGTAATTATAAAAGTACTAATTTCTAGCAAAAATGTTGCCTTGTAGTGTATTTCTATATTAGAGTGTTTGTACTTTTTCCCCGCCCCGTCTGGCCAGCTACTCATTCCCAATTAATTCACCACTACATGACTATACTTTGGCCAAAATATTTATCAAAGACATTATGTTTGCCAAAGACATTATGGTTGTCGATGCTCTTTTGTTTGTTGTGAAAAATCGGAACCTTCCAATTCAATTTGTACCTTCTCTCTTGCACTTGAAAATTACACCAACGATTAAATCAAAATATTGAATAATTCTACTTCTACTTTGTATTCTTTTCCATCTAAGGCATATATGTTTATAACAATTTCTAGAACATTTAACTCTTGCTTAGTCTCACCATAACTTTACGTTGCGAGTACCATGAAGGCTAGTTCTACATTATACCTAAGTTTCTAATGATGATTTAAAGTATGCACGATCGACAACCGACTCCTTATGTGTCTTAACTTGCTTATACTTCAAACTCAGACAGAGATCGATGACACAACTTACCGCTCGATCGAAAATGGACATCCTAAATGAGGGGTTGTAGCAAGCACTCCGTGGATTGATATTGTAGCATCGTTACCGTAGACATACATTCTCATGGGAACTGTTTTTATCAATAGGAAAGCCAGGAGAGGTGGAAAAGTCCCCATAAAAATAGCTCCACTTTGCTTGGTCCTTGATATTTATAACATACTCCCTTTGTAAAGAAATATAAGAGCATTTAGAACACTATTTTAGTGATCTAAATGCTCTTATATTTGTTTACGGAGGGAGTACATTATAACCGTGGATTGATATGGCCACTAATTCTCAATCGGAAAGCCAGGAGAGGTGGAAAAGTCCCCATAAAAATAGCTCCACTTTGCTTGGTCCTTGATATTGAAGAAAAAAATAAACTTAAATAAATAAATCAATCCTAACAATGCTTAATTGAAAAAAAAAATCTTACACCTAGCACTTAATATTGGTCCAACGACCCAATTTATAGCTTCCATATTACTGATAATTCCGGCCCAATCTTGTGGCTCGTAGTACTTAATTAAGATGACTCAGTTTTCATGCGCTCTGTACTTTTTTGAATTATAATGTATGTTGTCCATCTAGCTTAACTTGGAAGAAAATCGGGTTTGTTTAGTGGTGAATGGTATATAAAATGTATCACGAAAATTGCAAACATAATGTATTTTTTTCCTATTATATGAATTTCCTTCTCTTTTTTCACCCTGTTTTTTCCGTGCTCATTGAGCTGGCATATCATCCAAAACAGCACCACGATTTATTGCAAATTAAATCTGTATGGTGTTTATCGACCGAAATCCAATGAACCAATACTAAGTTTTTAAGGAACAAAAGTAGTTACCTAAAAAAACAGTCTCTCTTTTTACAAAACTTAAACACACTATTTTTATATGTGTGTACCAGTGGTACGTAGGGCTAGAAGAAATTGTGAAGATAGCACACGCGAGCAAATCAAGTATTCCAAATTTCTCACATAGAACATAACTCTAATTCGGAGTTTTAATATCTCTTAGGGTACGGTAGTTTCTATCAAAGGTAGTTTTCTGTTATGTACACGTGAGGTGACATGCACAATGTGAGCTCTTATATTATTATTATTTGTTCCCGTGAAAAAAAGGCTCTTATATTATCCGAGCTATTTCTCTCTTATATATACTTGTTGTATGTTTTCCTTACTCACTTTGAAAATACGTGCACAAATAAGTTATTAAAATTAAGATCAGCGGAACACATATTGTTAACCTATTTGGATGAATGGGATCTTAATTATTTGCCCTTTTTAATTATATACTCCAATACTTACAAAAAAATACTCTCCAATAATTAAGGGGTAATTAATTATGCGTGGAGTATTAGACTATTTTGAACTTCGTATACAAATTAAGTGGTCTTTTTATCAGACTATTAAGGGATGGAGACCAGCTGGAGTATATATTATTTTACAGCCAAACTGAAGTATTTTCATCAACTGTAGGTAGTTGATAGTCTCCTTAGTCCTAGTGCAGTCGTGTATGCATCATCCGATGAGCTCACTGAGTCACTGGGCACAAGTATCCATGTCGAAGCTATTGGGGGAAGGAAAATGGTGTTGCTACAAATTTAGAAAAAGACGTTTGTAGTACCAAATAAATGGGTATTTGCACGTACGTGTGCATAGTCGCGCCTCTAGTACATTCTGGTCAAGAAAATTTCTTCTTCCTCTTCCAACGCTGCCATCGTCGCCCACATAGTGCTTGTGGTACCTGTTGGCTGCCTAGCTATGGGAGCTTCTCTGCTTTTCGACAACCGATTTAGCGGGCATAGTCTGGTCGAGGTGCATTAATACAATTAGTAATGCTCCTTCCATTCCTAAATATAAGTTTTTTAAAAAATTACACTATGAACTACATACGAAGCAAAATGAGTGAATCTACATTCTAAAGTATGTCTATATACATATATATGTAGTTTGTTGTGGAATCTCTAAAAAGACTTATATTTAGGAACGGAGGGAGCAGAAAATTTTGTGTTAGTACTTTTTTTACGGGGATTTTGTGTTAGTACTTAAAGCAAGGGCTCTCAATACCTATCATATATCAATCCAGCATGCACTAATAGTGTAATGAGAAGGATGTGACGATTTCAAAGATATTCATGAATCCATAAGTATGATGTAAATCGATAGTTAATTATAATCACGAATATTGCACTCCCAGCTGCCATATATATACCTAAGTAATACGCTTGTAAAACTCAGATTCAAGTAATAAAAATTCAGGCTAGCGACATGCATCTTTTCCGTCGTGTGCGTGTATTTCCGCAAGATCTAACATCGGTGTTCTGTGGATGCGCTACTTTGCAGCCGGCCTGGTTCAATTCACCTACTTGGTTGGTAGCTTGTCGGCTATATACATGCGCGTGTTGCTGGCCAAAGCATTGGCCAGTTGGCTGATACTTCAATCATCTTATTTGACTTATGTTTTAATTATATAATAGATTATGAACAAACATTACCCACTGTATATTATGACAATTCTATGGCCCCAAGTCAATTAGGCTTCAACAAGAATTCAAACATATGCAAATAATGAAGCTATAACAGCAATCTGTGAAAACAGGACAGTCTGTAGTAATCTGAACATTAACCATACTTCTGTAACTCTAAAAATTCTGGCAAAATTATGAAAAATCAACAATTTGTATAGCCAGACCGTTCAAGAAGTTTCAGATCCTTTTGACGTTCTAGTAAAAATTGTAAAATCGCGCACTGAAGCTAAAGTTTCTGTTTTTTGCACCGCACAAACCAACAAGCAGTTTAATCATCCTAAAGGAAACTCTTGACACATTATTTTTATAATACAATGGAATTGTACAAGGGGATAAGTATTTTTATTGAAAAGTTTCTATAATCAAGGTTCACAAAGTTTCCATGGGCATGAACAAAGTTCAAGGCTAGCTCCCACTTTAACAATGCTCGTCTTTCTCACTTTCGCTTTTCTTTTTGAAAAAGTTTTAGGTTCCCCTCTTTATTTTTTGTTTTTAAACTTTATAAAAGAACACAAAAGAAATAAATGACTCTCTAAAACTTCCAGGTTGTCTCCCTGGCAGCGCTTTCTTTAAATCCATTAAGCTAGGCGTATAGTGCTCAAGTAATGGGTCCACCCGGATCCCAACGTATAACAAAGCCAATTTTAATTATCAATGATTTGTGATTTAGTAGTGAGCACAAAGTAACATATATCATGCAACAACGAAGTCTAACTCTCTTCCTATGCATCGTCATGTCATAAAAGAACAATTCATGCACACATAGTAAAGGCCAACGCATAGTATAAACAGTTTCTTACAATTTTATCATATTGGAAACATAGAGAGGCGGAGATGTAGTTCCTCTCTCATAATAATTGCAAGTAGGAGTAGCAAGCACATGCATATTATATCTATTAAAATCATCATGTGTAGTAGTGATACGCAATCAATCAATATAATCCTTAATAAGGGCAAACTCTCTGATATAGTGTAGTCGGGAGAATTCAAAAAGATAATAGGACTATCATGTGTGGGTGCAATAGCAACAATTTCATTCATAACATAAGGAACTATAGCAAGTTCATCTCCATAAGCATAATTCATATTGGCATATTGGCCACAAGCATAGCAAGCATCAAGTTCATCAAAAAGGGATACTGCAAACGAATTCAAGGGATCATAGCAATCATCATAGCATTCATCCTTCGGTAAGCATGAAGGTAAATTAAACAATGTATGAGTTAAAGAGTTACTCACATTAGAATGTGGGCATGGGTAGCTAATCCGCTCTTCCTCCTTTTGTTCTTCGCTCTCCTCCTCATTTTTTTTCATCTAATGAGCTCACAGTGTCATCAATTCCTTCTTCCATAGATTCCTGCAAAATATTAGTCTCTTCTTGGACAGCGGAGACCTACTCAATAAATGCATAAATATTGGCATTGTATTCATAATTCTCATAGCAATATTTCAATATAGAAAAAAATTCAGGCCTATAAACATCATCATCAAAAGCTTCATACCTTTTAAACAGAGATTCAATTTCATAAGCATCCTTAAAAGCAATGAATTCTTCTAGTTGCTCCACATCATAATAATCATATATACCATTAGCATAAGAAGCTAAGGTTTCATCATCATTAAATTCGCATGAAAAGGGAAGGTGTGGAGCCTTCATCCTAGAGCAACAAGTATAATCATATCTCAAGCATAGTTGTCGAGCATACCAATGCAACATATGAAGTTGATCCCATAACAATTTCCCTTTATGAGTCAAGCGATAATCCCTAAAGTATTCACGTTGATCCAACGTGTCTCCCATTATATAATTGAATGTGGTTTTCTCAGGATTATCAAAGTAGTACATAATATCTTTCACATAATGAGCATCGAGAGTTGTAGGAGGTTTCCCATCTCCATGAGTAGCAAGTACACCTAATGTTTTTGGTATTTCGTGTTCCAGATCCATAACTAAAGATAGACAACTACATAGAACAGCAAATAAAATCTACTTAGTGATAAAGCAAACAAGCACACACGAGAATATTCACCCCACGCTATAACTCCCCGGCAACGGCGCTAGAAAAAGGTCTTGATAACCCACAAGTGTAGGGGATTAGTCGTAGCCTCTTTTGATAAGTAAGAATGTCGAACCCAACGAGGAGCTAAAGGTAGAACAAATATTCCATCAAGTTCTATCGACCACCGATACAACTCTACGCACACTTAACGTTTACTTTACCTAGAACAAGTATGAAGCTAGAAGTACTTTGTAGGTGTTGTGGGATAGTTTTCCAAGAATATAAAGACCACATAAATAAAAACTAGGGGCTGTTTAGATAAAGAAGCAATAAAGTTAGTATAGCGAGTGTGGAAAAGTGGTGGTAGGAGTTGCAAAATTGTCCCTAAGAAATTGACTATGTTTCTAGACCGATAACAAGTTTTATGTGGGAGAGGCCACTGCTAGCATGTCATTCCTGACTTGGAATTCTATGCACTTAAGATTGGAACTATTAGCAAGCATCCGCAACTACTAACGTTCATTGAGGTAAAACCCAACCATAGGATTAAGATATATTTGTCCCCCTTCAATCCCGTATGCATCAATATCTACGCTAGGTTGAAGCTTCTGTCACTCTTGCCCTCCAATACGTAGTCCTATCAACATACAACTAACCCTATGGTGTGATCCACGCGCGCGCTCATATGAGGGGAACCAAAGGACATCAACATAACCACAAGCAAATTAAACCAATCATAGCAATTCACCAATTACCGATAGGACAACGAAAATCTACTCAGACATCATAGGATGGCAACACATCATTGGATAATAATATGAAGCATAAATCACCATGTTCAAGTAGAGGGTACAGCGGGTTGTGGGAGAGTGGACCGCTGTAGATAGATGGGGGAAGGTGATGAAGATGTTGGTGAAGATGACGGAGGTGTTTGTGTAGGTCTCCGTCGCACGATGATGGCCCCGGTGGCGTTCCGACGCCACCGGGAGAGAGGGGGAGAAGGGTTTCCCCTCTGGTCCATGGCCTCCATGGCATGGGAAGGGCGAGAGCCCCTTCGAGATTGGATCTGTCTCTCTGTCTCTATCTATTTATGTGTTCCCAGATTCTGGCCTTTCACCGTTTCTTATATTTCCGGAGATCCGTAACTCCGATTGGGCTGAAATTTTAACACGATTTGTTTCCGGATATTGGTTTTCTTGGGTCGAAAGAAAGGCACCAACCACCTTACGGGGTGGCTACGAGGGTCAGGGGCGCACCCACCCCCTGGGGTGCGCCCCCCTGCCTCGTCGCCCCCTCGGGCATCGTCTCGCGTTGATTCTTCTTCCCAAAAATCACATATATTCCAAAAAATATCTCCGTCAGTTTTTATCCCGTTTGGACTCCATTTGATATGGATTTTCTACGAAACAAAAAAGCATGCAACAGCAGGAACTGGCACTAGGCACTGGATCAATATGTTAGTCCCAAAAATAGTATAAAAAGTTGCCAAAAGTATATACGAAAGTTGTATAATATTAGCATGGAACAATAAAAAATTATAGATACGATGGAGATGTATCAGAGCTCGAATCAGTACTCAGGGGACTGCGAACTACACCTAACCGGACAACCGGATACACACCTTTTTCATGGTGTACGACGTAGAGGCTGTCTTGCCCTGCGATATTATTCATGACCCACCTCGCGTGCGCATGTATGAAGAGAGATAGGCTGAGCTCGATCGGCGGGATGACCTAGACGGCCTTGAAGAGGAGCGCGATATCGCCCTGGCCCGTTCCACATTTTACCAATAGCAGGCCAGGCGATACCAAAGCAAAGAAGTGTGGGCCAAGACATACAATATTGGCGAACTCGTATTACGCCTCACGGAGAAGAAAAAAGACATGCTCAAACCAAGATGGGAGGGCCCCTTCATTATTGACGAAGTACTCACCAGTGGAGCATATTGCCTTCGAAATGCATCAGACAATCCTCCTTGAGCCGAACCCCTGGAATGCTGCGAGGCTCCGATGATTCTACGGATAGTTCGGTAGCACATGTTTTCTTTTTCAGTCTAGGTCTTATTCCCTGTTCTTTTTTTAAGTTCTCCTCTTCTTTTTTCTTATTCTTTCTTATCAATAATTTTTCGGTTCAACCTAATTATCACAAGGTAGAACATCCTCAAATGTATATACCTCAAAAATACTTGGGGGCTTCTATAGCGAAGCCCATTATCAAAAAGCCTATTGCTCAAAATATTTACGTCGTCTGTTCCATACAGTCTCTTTGCCATTATATGCACCTTTATGACATAAGTTTTTGCCAAGCTGGGTTGCCTGACTCCTGTGTTTATACCCTAAGTTCCCGATTGTTCGGCTAGGGTGTAAAGGGAGCACCTCTGCGATTGTTACAACCGGGTAATCCATACCTGTACCTCAGACGGGTGAAGCCGAAAGCTAGCGTTCTCAAGGGAATAATCGGTCGGAGGATACACGACGTATTGCTTTTGAAGCGCATAAACTTTAAAATCTAAATAGAATACGTCATCCTACAATCCTTCAAAGCCTAGGCACGCATATATACGCATGTTGACCCAGGGAAAGGAACCCTTAACAGAACTATTCTCTCTGGAAGATGTTTCTTCATTAAATAGTAATATAACATAGCTCCTCGAACATAGTTTGTCTGTTCAAGCAATTATGGCCGGATTGCCTGGTAACCGAACGTACCACGTGTTCACCACATGTATAGTATTTGGAAACACTCCAGCCCTTGGGTTTTCGGAGGTTAAAGCAGAAGGTCTACCATGACAATCTTTCAATTAAATTCGGCAGGAGATAAGTTTGATAATAAAGTACATTGTTACATAGAATCAAATGCCTATTATTTATCTATACCGTCTATAAGACTATCTAGTTTACAGTCTTGTTGAGAAAAATTGGCGGCCATCTTTACTTGGTCATATACCAAGCATACATGGATTTCTAGTCCGGCAGGCCCTCGAGGTCCAACCCGAGCCATATGGGTTTGGTCCAGCCTGGTATAACGTGTCTTGACCATAGCCCAGGCTTCTTGGGCACCTTCTCGGCATGCTGATGCTTTCCATAATTCAAAGCGGTCGCGGGCCCCTTTGAATAAACCCACCAGTTCCTCCATAATTTCTAGAGGAGAATCGGCTGGCCATAAAGCCTTGGCCATGTTCTTCATGGCCTTTTGAGCTCGCCCGTGCACCCTAGAAAGCTCTTGCAGCAGGTTGCCTTGAAATCCGGACACCTCTCCTTCGGGCCGCCGAGTTAACACACCTGTAGGAACAGTTTTCGTAAAGAAACTTTGAATCAAGGGACTATAATGAAAGCTAGGTTGATTGTCATACTGAATATGCCGCCCTTAAGCTTCTTGTTCTCTTGTAAGGCATGAGAGAGTTGGGCTCGCACGTCCTTTAGCTCTTCAGCTAGCTTGAAGTTTTTATCCTGCAGCTTGTTCTTCTCATCTATGGTCCGTGTTAGTACACGTTGACCAGCACCGGTTTGCCCTTCGGCTTGTTCCTTTGCTGCGAGAGCAGCCCTTAGCTTTTCCTCCAGCTGGTCTCTTGGTCCTATTGCTGTAGTTCAAACCTTGTATACTTAAAGATCATTGATCGGTACTAGACCATACTATTCAGACACTATTCTTCTTACCATCAGAGCCATTCTTGGACTCCTTTGAATTTTCCAATTCGGTGGTGACAGTAGTAAGCTTGGTCTGCCACTCTTCCAGTTCCTTGGATAATGCGTTATTCTTTTACTTGAGTACCTAAAAACACAACGTTCGTCAAATCAATTGGGCCAACTGCTTTAAGTCTCGGGGGCTACTGACATATGAACACTGAATTAATACTCACCCGCATAACTTTGGAAAGCTGGTGAGTGGCTCCGGCAAGTCCGCCAGGAGCGGCTTGGATATATGCATCCGCAGAACTGAAGGCGTTAAAAGCCTCCTCAGTGAAAGCTGGGTCGTGCATGGCTGCTTTTCGCCGCCGATGATTCATTGCGCTCTCCACTTAGAAATTAGTAACGGATACCTCATCTGAATCCTCTTGAAAAGGACAATCCAGTGTTACACCCGCATCAGCCCTAGTCCTTGTGGATGGGCTTGGGGTTGGATTGATTAGAGCATGACCAGAAGGATCCCCGGACACAGTCCGGCGTATATTCTTCCTAAAAAGAAAAATAAAGCGGAAAATTATGATTCGGCTCCGCCACCAGACATATGTTAAGGAATCATAACTCTTTGATAAAGGAGGAGGTTCGGTGGTGTCTCCGGTCCCCTTTCGCTTCAGAGACCCGCCCTGTGCAGGCGTCGCCCTTTGGGAAAACGCTCTTGGTGCAGTACGGCGGGATGAGCGCCGCCCCTTTTCAGCATGAGATAGTGCGGTGCGTGAGGCGCGCTGGGAACATTCACTTTGAAGGGGAGTCTCCAGGGTACTTACCTGAGAGGAAGGAAGGAGGCCAGGATAGTCGGCTATGATAGCCACTTCGGTACCGTCATGGCTGGTTTGATAAAAAAACTCCGTCTTTAAGATCTATGCCAATGTCCATATCCTCCTCAAATCTAGGATCCATGTCCCGAATATGGTCCTCAGGCTGCGGGACATGACTGCTGATCTTTTTGACCACCTTCCTCCACTCCTGTTGGAAGAAACCAAACTCAGTTCAGTTAATGAACCTCAAATTTTTTTTGAGTAAAACTAGCGATCAGGGAAAGGCTTACCCAATCGATGGGGGTTATACATAGAGAAACCCTCTCGACACTTCAAGCGAAGAAAATCCTCCTTCTCCCCATTGTATAGATCAGATAGGATGGCGGCCAGAGCGGTGCGGTTGTCCGGACCCTGCTGTAGACAGCATGAGGAATCATCTTGGCCATTATAGTGCCACATAGGAAACCCTCTGGCCTAGAGCGGCTGCACGCATCTCGTTATTGAGATCGCCATCACTTCGTTTATCGTCATCTTGAGATGGGCAAGTAGTCTGATCTTGCTTGCAAGTCTTTTAACCTCCGCACTGTCTTCCTCCTTGAGACTGCGGGGACACCAGTTGAAACGCTTCTTTAGAGGAGCACTGGAGTATTCGGGGAGGCTTTGCAGGATTGGATCCGACAGGACCACATCCACGATACAAAACCACTCAGAGGGCCACTCTTCGGATGCCTTGTTCGGAGTACTGGGCAGATAACCTGTCCCTGCTATGAGCCACACTTCGGCTCCTCCTACGTCGAATATAGATCCATTCTGGGAGCAGGGAACAAGGCAGAAGAGCTTTCGCCATAGCCCAAAATGAGCCTCACAGCCCAGAAATAGCTCACAAAGAGCGACGAAGCCCACAATGTGCAGGACAGATCCCGGTGTAAGGTCGTGCAGTTGGAGGCCATAGAACACCAGAAGCCCCTTGAGAAAAGGGTGGATAGGAAATCCTATGCCTCCTAGGAGGAAGGAGACGAAGCACACCTGTCTTTCTTTGGAAGGATTGCGGAAATTTTTTGCCATGGCTTGACCGTCTAGAGAAGTTAATCCAGCCCGGACGGGGACTAGATCCTCGGGAGGAGATATCCCTATGCGTGAAGCTTTTTAGATGCGCATGAGATACTGAAAAACTCTCCCAATCGCCCGCTTGAGGGCCATGAGGGCGCGAGGAAGAACTAGGAACGCTGACCATGATTGAAGATTTTCCGTGGCATGCTCTAAGGATTTTCTGCATGGAATGGAATGGCATCTGAGATCTAGTCTCTTTAAATGGGTGCCTTCCCTCTACAACTAAGGGGTTAATTGTAAAAATACCCAGATGGTTCGCATTCGTATGACACGTGGAAGCCGAGACGATAGTGGCAGGGAATCGATAGGCTATAATATTAAATAAGCCAAACTATCATCTGATTGAAAGGAGGAGTCACCTTGCAAGACCGAAGACACGAAGCCGCATATAACCTCGTCCTTGAAGGCAAGTCCGGGGGCTACTGAAGGAGTCCTGCATTTAGGGGTCCTCAGGCGTCCGGGCTATTGAAGCAGGGCCAAATAGATGGGCCATGAAGATAGTAGCAGAGGGCCCTCCCTCATATTCAGTTAGGACTCCTATGTATGTAGTAAGGCAGAAAAGATGTCTGGATGTAACCATTCCTTCTTCCCCAAGTCACCTTTGTAACCCTAGGGCTCCTCTGGCGTGTATATAAGATGAGGAGTTTAGTCCGTAGAGATAGCAGAATCATAGCAATCTTATAGGCTAGACTTTTAGGGTTTAGCCATTACGATCTCGAGGTAGATCAACTCTTGTAACTCCATATCCATCAAGATCAATCAAGCAGGAAATAGGGTATTACCTCGATCGGGAGGGCCCAAACATGGGTAAACATCGTGTCCCCTGTCTCCTGTTACCATCGATCCTTAGACATACAACTTGGGCACCCCTACCCGAGATCTGCCGGTTTTGGCACCGACACCCTCCCCCTCCCACCTATATATACATGGGGAGGGGGCGCCTAGAACACACACCAACAATTGCTAGCCATGTGCAGCGCCCCCTCCACAGTTTACGCTGATACGTCCAAAACGTATCTATAATTTCTGCTTGCTCCATGCCTCTTTTGTGTGATATTGCTATGATATTTATGCACTTCCATACACTTTTGATCATATTTGGACTAACCTATTAACTCAGTGCACCCCAGTGCCAGTTTCTGTTTCCTGCTGTTTTTCTATTTCAAGTTTTCCCATTACTTAAATTGCCAGAAAAATTCCGGGAAAAATATATAAAAAATCAGCGCTCCGGAAGCTTCCACGCGCCAGAAGTGGGGCCAGAGGGGAGCCGGGGGCAGCCCAGGCGGCCTGCCCACGCAGCCCCCCTCCTGGTCGCGCCGGGGGGCGCCTGGGCCCCCCTTACCTCCTCTGGTGACCCCCTTTGGCATATATTTACATCGCGTCCCGAAACCCTCGAGGATGGAACCTTTTTTCGCGATCTCATCTCTGTTCCGCCGCCGCCGCGCTTCCAAGATCGGGAGCACTAGGAGAACTCTTCCCGGCACCCTGCCGGAGGGGAGAACCACCACCGGGAGCTTCTCCACCACCATGGACGCTTCCCGGATGAGTTGTGAGTAGTCCCCCTTGGACCATGGGTCCATGACCAGTAGCTATGTGATGTTCTCCTACCCTCTTTGTTCTTCACCGATTAGACCTCGTGAGCTGCCCTACATGATCGAGGCACATATGTAATCTTTATGCTGTTGCTATGCTGAGTTTGCTGGGATCCGATGGCTTATGAGATTATGTTCAGATTGTGTGTGAGTAATATATTTGATTCACCTCTTTTATATTTATGTTCTTGAGTAATTCTTGCATGTTCTCCGTTGCTGTTTATTGCTTTGGCCAAGTAGTAGGTAGTAACTCCAAGAGGGAACGTTATGCTTGATTGTGGGTTCATGCCCCTCGATGACTAGCTTGAGTGACAGAAACATGAGTCTAGGGGATGTGCTGTTGCCACAAGGGGGAAAACAACGGTGCTTGTACTTGCGGGTGCAAGGATTGTTTACTTTACGCAAAGTTCTTTTAATGCAGTTGTCTGTTGCTTTGAGTTTACACTATGGGCGTGACTCGCAACTTAATACCAGCGAGATGTTCTGGATAGATATCTCAAGGTGGATGATTAGTAGTAGATGCAGATGGATTTCGGTCTACTTGCCTTGGTGTACCGCCCATGCTTTTGAGCCTCTACCTTTCTTTGCAGCATAGTTAGCATTGGTTTGCGCACATAATCCTGTCAATTACCCAGTTGTAATTTGTTTACCTCGCTTAGCTGTTTTATCATCTTTTGGGAGAGAGACATCACTAGTGAACATCATGGGACCCCGGTCCATATTACCATCACTGATCACACCCGCTATTTACTTCCTGTTCTTATTTACTAGTTGCAGTCATACCCATCATTATTATCTCTTGCGTTTGATCCTTTGTAAACAACAAGGCCGGAGGGATTGACAACCTCTCTGTACTCGTTGGGAGCAAAGTTATTTGTATCTGTGTGCAGGTCCTGTCAAGCAAAAGTCTCTGGCGCTATTGACACCTTCTTGTCGACCCTCGGAGTCTCACGGGATTCGATCCTTGGTATATTTTCCAAGGGAAAACTACCGCTACGCTACATCTCAAACCTTCCACTTGGGGTAACCAACGAGGGGCGAGAAGCCATCAAGCAAAGTTTTCTGGCGCCGTCGCCGGGGACTCCACTCTTCAAGATAGGGGAGTTGCACGCTATCTTTTATCTTTTCTTATTAGTCTTGTTAGTTTACCTTTCAGTTTTTGCTTTAGTTCCCTTTATCAAAAATCACAAAAATAGTTATCTTGCTTGCTGCTGCTATGGGTTCCACCGAGAACACCAAGTTGTGTGACTTCACTAGTCATAACAACGATGACTTTATCTGCACGCCTCTTACTACACCTGCCACTTCAGCACCTTCTTATGAGATTAAACCTGCTTTACTGAACCTAGTTATGAAAGATCAATTCTCCGGTCCTGGAGATGATGCTGCTTTGCATTTAAATAATTTTGTTGAACTCTGTGATATGCAAAAGTACCAAGAAATAGATGGTAATATTGTTAAGCTTAAGCTTTTTCCTTTCTCCTTGAGAGGAGGAGCTAAAATTTGGTTTCAATCTTTGCCTAGAAATAGCATAGATTCTTGGGACAAGTGCAAGGATGCCTTTATTGGGAAGTACTATCCCCCTGCTAAAATTATCCAACTAAGGAGTAACATAATGGATTTTAAACAATTGGATAATGAACACGTTGCCCAAGCTTGGGAACGCATGAAATCTCTTGTCAAGAACTGCCCTACTCATGGTTTGACTACTTGGATGGTTATCCAAACTTTTTATGCAGGCTTGAACTTTACCTCGCGGAACTTGTTAAATTCGGCCGCGGGAGTAACCTTTATGTCAACTACACTTGGTGCTGCCACGAAGCTTCTCGATGAGATGATGACCAATTATTCCCAATTGCACACCGAACGCACTCCAACAGGTAGGAAGGTAAACTCTGTCGAGGAGATTTCCTCCCTAAATGAAAAAGTTTACTTGATCATGTCTCTACTTTCCAAGCAACCTTCTATTGATCCTCGTGATGTTCCTTTAAATTCTTTGATTGCTCAAGATCAAGTAGATGTGAACTTTATCTCTAGAAACAATTTCAATAACAATGCTTATAGGAGTAATTTTGGTAGGAACCCTAGACCGTTCCCCTCTAATTCCTATGGGAACAACAATGCTTATCCTAGCACCAAGAACTCCACTTCTGAACTAGAGATTATGCTTAAAGATTTCATCACTACCCAAAAGCCTTCAATAAGAATGTAGAAGAAAAACTAAACAAACTAGATGATCTCTCTTTGAAGGTAGACAATTTAGCCCATGAGGTAGAGTTGCTTAAAATTAGAACTTCCGCTCTTGAGGAGAGGAAGACCACTCCTTTGAATGCTATTCAAGTGCAAATTAATGAAAACATTAGGATGTTGGCTAAACTTAAAGAGAGATGGGCTAGAGAAAAGGAGGAAGAAGATAGAATTAAGAGCCTTCCTACCCACCACACTGTTGCTACTATCCAAGTTGTTGAGGATATCCAAACTCTTAGCACCCAATGCACTCCTGGTCCCATTGGACCTATTAATGGTGATGCTATGACCTCAACCGTAGAAACTCCTATGACCATAGAAGCTACCAAACAAATGAGCCTAAAGGACACCACTACCACTTTACTTGATAGTAGTGACCTTGATTTTGATAATTGCACCCTTTCTGAAGTTATTGATTTTCTTCACAAGATGTCTAGAGATCCCCACACTAGCACGCTTAATCTTGCCTTCACGGAGCATATCACTAATGCTCTCATCCAAGCTAGGGAGGAGAAACTTAGGGTAGAAGCCTCCATACCTAGAAAGCTAGAAGATGGTTGGGATCCTATGATTAAAATTAAGTTCAATAACTTCTCTTGCTATGCTTTATGTGATGTTGGAGCTAGTACCTCCGTTATGCCCAAAAGAATATATGATATGCTTAAATTGAAACCTTTTGATTCTTGTTCTTTTGGTGTTCGTCTTGTTGATTCTTCCATAAAGAAACCTTTGGGGAGGATCGACGATGTTCTTATCATTGTCAATGACAATTATGTTCCCGTTGATTTTACTATTATGGATATTGAATGTGAACCTTCTTGTCTAATTATTTTTGGACGTCCTTTTCTTCGCACCGTTGGTGCTATCATTGACATGAAAGAGGGGAATATAAAATTCCAATTTCCTCTCAAGAAAGGGATGGAAAACTTCTCTAGAAAGAAGATTAAGTTACCTTTTGAGTCCGTTATACGGGCTAGCTATTCTTTTACTCTTGATAAAACTTGATCTCTTTGCATTATGCCTAGCTTAAAGGCATAAAAGAAAGCGCTTTTGGGAGGCAGCCCACAATTAATAAAGTTTTATTTTGCTTTTGTTGTGTCTTGATGTTTGTTACTACAGTAGCATCATCATTGTATCTTTACTTTTCAGCTTTGTGCCAAGTTTAGCCTCTGATTGCAAGAAAGTTCAAAAGTTGTGACGTGCTGTCCAGGAAACAGATTCTGTCCTTGGACAGAAAAATTTGTATAAAATCACCAGATCATCTTTTTGGTCTGAATTTTTTCGACAGCGTGCTCTATACAATTGGCTTTCGGGCGTCTGTTCTGAGTTTTTTGATTTGAGTGGTAGAAGTGACACGAAAAAATTATTTATTACCTGCTGGTCTGTTTTTCACAGATTCTGTCCTGTTTTGCCTTTCCTTCGTTTTGCAAACCTTGAGCTTGCTTTTTCTTTGCAAAAACCTTTGGGCAATATAGAGAAACAGTAGCCCTTCAAGATTATCCTTATTTACAGCAAGGAAAAATTATTTTATTATGGGTACTAACCTCGCTAATCAGATTATGATGAGTTATGTATGAAGGGAGTTTTCAAGTGTGTGAGGGAAGATGATAAAAAGATTCAGGAGGGTTAAACGCTCAAGCTTGGGAATGCCCCCGTGCACCCCCAAGAAATATTCAAGAAGACTCAAGCGTCTAAGCTTGGGGATGCCCCCGTGCATCCCCTTCTCCATCAACAATTATAAGTTCGTCTTTCGTTCCACTATATTTTAATCACTTCATGCGTTATGTGCTATGCTTGGAGCGTCTTGCTTTTAGTTTCCTTTTTAGTTTTCTTTAGCTTTGCTTGCTGTTCATAACGAGTTAGAACCCAGCTTTCTTTGTGTGGGAGAGAAACACGCTCCACTTCAACCTAGAACACAACATAGGATTTTCATGCTTATCTTTGCTGTGTATGTTCTTTGTCTTTCAATAGCTACTGTCATGTTTAGCTCTTAGTTTCCATGCTTTTCTTTTTAAAGAGCTTTTGCTTAGTTGGTTGCTTCTGGAACTCTCTTGAGTTATCATGCTTATCTTGTTAAGAGAGTTGGCTTCTGTGGCACTGGGTGATATGTCTATGATAAAAATGCTATGTGCATAATGGTGCTTAGTAGTTCATGTTTTCTTATGGTTAGTCTCAAATAGCTGGGGGTTCTTAATGTGTTATTGAAGTACCAACATGATTTGTTTGCCTATGATATGGTATGGTTTAGTGATATCTTCCTCCAAGAATTTATTTTGATTGACTTGGCATATGCTCACGCATATTTAAGACTGTAAAGAAAGTCTATCAAGCCATGATGATCATTAATTTCTGAGTAGCGATATAACTTCCATGCCCGATTCAATGTTGCTTTGTCGCTCTGCATGATTATGGCCGTCATTGCTCTCTTAGTTGGTCGCTCCCAGTCTTTTGCTAGCCTTCACCTGTACTAAGCGGACTGACTGCTTGTGCATCCAAAATCCTTGAAACCAGTTATGCCATATGAGTCCACCATACCTTCCTATATATGGTATTTACTTGCCATTCCTAACGAAGACTTTCTTGTACCATCTCAAAATTATTCAAAAGCATTTCTCTTTTGTGCCTCTGTTTTAGCTCATGAGGAAGTAGTAGTTAATTCATGATCTTTTTAAGTTGGACAAGTTTTACCCCGTGATTGCATGTCTAATCTGCAAACCCCTAATACGAGAAGGAACTGGCAAGAGTGCGCCCGGCTCATAAAAAAATACAACAAACAAACCCTCCTTCATGCTTTGTTCATGAGAAATCGGAAATTTTTTGGCAGTGATAAACAAAGGAGATTAAGGGGATGTGATCGTCCCCGTGCGGGAGCCGTTCCTCGAAACTTGTCCAGCTCGAGAAGTAATTGAGTTATCTACTAGCATTCGTTGACGAAATATGCATCTCCCAAAAATCATTTTTACCTCTATTTTCAAAAACCAAGAGCTCTGGTACATGTTTAGTCTTTGCTTCCAACCACGGGTTTTCAACCTTACCATCAAAAGCCACGGTTCGAGAGTCTCCACCTTCTTTCTTCAAGCACCAACTATTGAGAGCATGATTGTCATTCTGAGTGTAATGTGCATTGTCCCAAAGTACCATTGTCTTCTGCATGATTATGATATTGCTTATTCTGGAATCATTGTATCTAGTCGTCACTTAAACTTCGGAGGTGCTCCTGCATTTATGTTTTGCTTCACTAAAGGGGGCAAGCGAGGTATCACTTTGTCATGTTTTGCACACCATGCTCACTACAAATCTATTGGGTGTTTCAGTATCATATTGTAAAACTTTCAGTTCTTTGTGATATTCTCATGTGGCAACTTAATTACTAAAGATTCATTATCTCAGTAAGCATTTGTCATGTGACTGTGAAAAATTCTTTGGTAGCATGTCACCATAGAAATTATGCTTGTTATCATTTACCTACTCGAGGACGAGCAGGAATTAAGCTTGGGGATGTTGATACGTCCAAAACGTATCTATAATTTCTGCTTGCTCCATGCCTCTTTTGTGTGATATTGCTATGATATTTATGCACTTCCATACACTTTTGATCATATTTGGACTAACCTATTAACTCAGTGCACCCCAGTGCCAGTTTCTGTTTCCTGCTGTTTTTCTATTTCAGGTTTTCCCATTACTTAAATTGCCAGAAAAATTCCGGGAAAAATATATAAAAAATCAGCGCTCCGGAAGCTTCCACGCGCCAGAAGTGGGGCCAGAGGGGAGCCGGGGGCAGCCCAGGCGGCCTGCCCACGCGGCCCCCCTCCTGGCCGCGCCGGGGGGGGGGCGCCTGGGCCCCCCTTACCTCCTCTGGTGACCCCCTTTGGCATATATTTACATCGCGTCCCGGAACCCTCGAGGACGGAACCTTTTTTCGCGATCTCATCTCTGTTCCGCCGCCGCCGCGCTTCCAAGATCGGGAGCACCAGGAGAACTCTTCCCGGCACCCTGCCGGAGGGGAGAACCACCACCGGGAGCTTCTCCACCACCATGGACGCTTCCCGGATGAGTTGTGAGTAGTCCCCCTTGGACCATGGGTCCATGACCAGTAGCTATGTGATGTTATCCTCCCCTCTTTGTTCTTCACCGATTAGACCTCGTGAGCTGCCCTACATGATCGAGGCACATATGTAATCTTTATGCTGTTGCTATGCTGAGTTTGCTGGGATATGTTCAGATTGTGTGTGAGTAATATATTTGATTCACCTATTTGATATTTATGTTCTTGAGTAATTCTTGCATGTTCTCCGTTGCTGTTTATTGCTTTGGCCAAGTAGTAGGTAGTAACTCCAAGAGGGAACGTTATGCTTGATTGTGGGTTCATGCCCCTCGATGACTAGCTTGAGTGACAGAAACATGAGTCTAGGGGATGTGATGTTGCCACAAGGGGGAAAACAACGATGCTTGTACTTGCGGGTGTAAGGATTGTTTACTTTACGCAAAGTTCTTTTAATGCAGTTGTCTGTTGCTTTGAGTTTACACTATGGGTGGGACTCGCAACTTAATACCAGCGAGATGTTCTGGATAGATATCTCAAGGTGGATGATTAGTAGTAGATGCAGATGGATTTCGGTCTACTTGCCTTGGCGTACCGCCCATGCTTTTGAGCCTCTACCTTTCTTTGCAGCATAGTTAGCATTGGTTTGCGCACATAATCCTGTCAATTGCCCAGCTGTAATTTGTTTACCTCGCTTAGCTGTTTTATCGTCTTTTGGGAGAGAGACATCACTAGTGAACATCATGGGACCCCGGTCCATATTACCATCACTGATCACACCCGCTATTTACTTCCTGTTCTTATTTACTAGTTGCAGTCATACCCATCATTATTATCTCTTGCGTTTGATCCTTTGTAAACGACAAGGCCGGAGGGATTGACAACCTCTCTGTACTCGTTGGGAGCAAAGTTATTTGTATCTGTGTGCAGGTCCTGTCAAGCAAAAGTCTCTGGCGCTATTGACACCTTCTTGTCGACCCTCAGAGTCTCACGGGATTCAATCCTTGGTATCTTTGCCAAGGGAAAACTACCGCTACGCTACATCTCAAACCTTCCACTTGGGGTAACCAACAAGGGGCGAGAAGCCATCATACGCCTCCGGTCATATTCATGTAGTTCTTAGGCGAAGCCCTGCGCGGATCACTTCACCATCACCATCACCACGCCGTCGTGCTGACGGAATTCATCTACTTCCTCGAAACTTTGTTGGATCAAGATTTTGAGGGACGTCATCGAGCTGTACTTGTGCAGAACTCAGAGGTGCCGTACGTTCGGTGCTTGATTGGTCGGAGCTAAAAGAATTTCTACTACATCAACTGCGTTGTCAAACGCTTCCGCTTTCGATCTACGAGGGTACGTAGACATACTCTCCCCCTCTCGTTGTTATGCATCTCCTAGATAGATCTTGCGAGAGCGTAGGAAATTTTTGAAATTGCATGCTATGTTCCCCAACATCTAGAATATCGGCACGCCCTGATGGCAGTTCTAATTTGCAGCGCGTAACTCCATCGTGCCGCACGTAACTGCATCGTGTGGCAAGGCGCGGCGCAACCGCATGCATATGGGGCCCCCGACTTGATCGTGCGCAGGCCCAACCGCTGGCAGAGCGTGCGGGGATGGACGCGAGCAGAGCGCTCCACGGTCGCCTCAACGACGAGCAACCATATATATTCATATAATAGTTGAACGCACAAGGAAAAAATTTCCACAAGCCGAGCGCGTCGACGGACATGAGAAGAGCGCGCCGCGGCGCCTAACGGCGAGCAGAGCTTGCCGAGGGACGCGAGCAGAGGCCGGCACAATGACACATGGCAAATAAGACGAACTGTGCGAGCGATGTCGGAGACATCAAGCATGAATGAGATTAGACTTGCGTGTGCAATACATGGCATACAGTTGATCCAACCGAGCTATTTGTGATGGAATAAGCCGTGTGTGTTGTGGGCAAACGCTTGCCGGTATATAACCTTAAATTTAACCAACAAAATGTTAATGCATGTTACAAAAATTATATAACTGGAAACTATGTTCAAATATGAATCCGATGATATAATCTTTGGCGACATGCATTTGTATTTTATTAGTTAAACCCGACTTATAAACTAGAATAGGGGTATAGTAGGTAATTAAATCGCAAACATTTTTTTATTAACCGTATGTGTATGTGTCCTTTTGTCCTCCTCCCGCATGTCTTGTCACCTCGCTGCCGCAGAAGGCTTCGAGCGCAAGCTTGAGTAGCGCGCGGGGGCGTTCTTTTGGCCAAACGGTGGTGAGCCCGTTCCCGCGCAGGTTCCCGCGCAAGCTTCCCGCCCGACTCGGTGAAATCCCCCAAAATCCCAATGCTTACCAGCCTACTATATAAACCTCATGGCTGGTGAGTCCTGCATCGCATTTTCCCCTCCCTCCCTGTAGCTTATCTCCTCTGCTTCTCCCACCATCGCCAATGGCACTGCTCCATCGTCGTCGCTCAACTACTCCTCTGTCATCAGAGGATAGCTCCAGCTGGGAGGCTACACCGCGATAGCGGCGGAGTCCCCGGCGTAGTGTAGTGCGTGTGCATCCCTGTTGGGTGTGCACGGAACACCCACCGCACGCTCCGCCGCCGCTGGCCGTTGGAA
>LR738715.1:547090615-547101139 GCA_902687465.1 Secale cereale | reverse complement strand
GTATGTACTGAAATCCTCCAAAAGAATCCTTTAGAAATCATAGTATATTGTCATTGTAAACATAGAAAAAGGTGTCACGAATTAAACACCCTTATGGTTAACATTTAACAGGAAAGGAACATCACCTCGATATATAGCTTCTCCAGGCATGGAAAGCATCTCAGGAAACTAACAACTTGCTCCAGGTTGGGGCCGATAGATTCTGGTGCCAAGACCTTCACAGTGCGCAGTTTTGGGGTCAACCTTGTCGGGATCATTTTCTGAATGACAGACAAACAAACATCTTTAAAATTACAAATAATGTTAATTTGTAGAAGGAGAGGTAGAAGGCGGGTGTTGTACCTGAACGGGTGTGGATCCAATAACAAGTTCGGAGTATTTTTCAGGATCATTTTTTGATTGATTCTTGTTGGACCTTCTTGATCAACTACAAGTAATCTCTCAAGTGCAGGTGTGTCCTCAATGACCATACCGTGGTACACATCTTGTGATGTCTTCCTACCGCACCAGCAACACACATAAATAGTACGGAGAGTCATGGAGGTGATGTGGAAGGTACTCAACCCATTGATCTCCTGAAGACGAAGGTACTCGAGTGCAGTACAACCATGGAGCAGGCATTCCATGTCACCGTTGGAGAGGCAGACGACGACGAGCTCGAGGTGCTTCAGTCATGGTAGAATAAGAGCGGGCATGTCATTAAGGGGGGATGGCAGTTCCTGAACTTGGCAATGCGCAGCGTGGGCGCGAGGCGCAGTGCGGATGTTGGCAGCGACCGCATATGACCATCATCAAAAGTGAGGACCTCGAGCTGATCTAGGGTGGGGGATCAGAACCAGTCGTCAAGCTTGGCTCAGTCATTGCCGTTGGAATGGAACTTGCCCATTCTAAGGCCTCTAGTTGGGCCAAGGTGACTGCCGAGGATCTTGGAGAACGCATCCAAGCTTTTGCGATAGCCATGGCAGAGCTCATGGGTGTCGATGAGGTCGAGAGGGCTAGAGTTCCATAGGGAGCGCCACTTCCAGGAAAGGACGGTTGTCTACGCCCCATATTTGATTGGGAGGAGGGAGATGATGACTGTCAACATATCATCGGGGAGGCTGCTGATGTAGTATAGGCCTGCTGGAGTCGCTTGTGGTTCTAGCTCGCCCCGCCTTCACTTGTTGGCAGCCCCGTTCTCCACCTCCGGAGTCTCCTTGTCAGCGGTGCTTTCTGATAGAAATGTGAGTACAGGGAATATAAGTTAAAATAGGGTAATAGGGAAGTGTATTGGTAACTATAATTTATTTGGTAGGAATATAGTAAGAAAAGGGAATAACAATTGGTTGCTTAAATACTACACAATTCATTTGACATTGCTGGGCAAGTCAACATGTAGATAGTTGAAAAGAAAACTTACTTCGAACAAAGTCTGGATGGATGTTTTTCTCGGGGAAGTTAGCATATATCTCATGATGAGGCCCTTTTATGTGCAGTGCAATTTTAGTGCTAGCTTTCAGTACATAAAACTTAGAAATTTCTTTCCAAAAGCCAGTGCCAAAATAGGAGTCACCACGTTCATCAAGTCTTACAGTAGCAATGATTGTAAATCCATGGTTTGTGTGCAGTGTGACATCCGTGCAGTCTTGATCTATGTAATGGGAAAGATTGTGCACTACATAATCTGTTGCATAGGAAGGGATGCGCTGCAGAAAATGGTCGGATTGTCAAATAAAATATGGTAACATGCAAATATGGGCCCAAATTGAAAGAACTGTACAACAGTTGAAATCAAAGGACAAAAATCTATAATTAAACAGATAGGGTAAACATGATGTCATGGAAATATGAGAGTAATCGAAAGAACAATACATCATTAATTTGCCTAATATAGAAAGAAGAGGGGGGAAATCCCCTTTGACGTCTATGGTGCATGTGGCACCTTTTATCCAAATGTAGCAATATTTAGAATATGTTCAGGAATGTAGGCCATGCCAACCGATTTAGGGTGAGATTGAATATGCCGCACGCATCCTCGAGTGATCTGGTACGGTGAGATGGAATCTATGGCGGAGGTAGCAAAGTCCTGATGTGTCGGTGCACTATACATTCTATGAATGGAAGAAAACCCTCAAATCAGCTTGAATAAAAATGAATTCACGGGGATTTCCGCCGAGTGATTAAAGGAGGCAGATGAACTGGGATAAGAGATGAGATAATATCTCATTAAATTAGGTACCTTGTCGTCCATGAGAAAGAACCCTCTGTACTACAGATTCCCCAACCGAGCGAAGCTGGGCCGACCGCGAGCAGCATCAAGAAAGTTGATGGCGATAGGCGGCGGCAAGAGGAAGTGGGGAAATGCGGTGGGCTTTGCCGGCAGCCTGGCCATGGCGGCATGTGTCGAGCTAAGTGTTTACCGCTGCGATAGGCGGTGCCATGGCATAGACGCGGAGGAGCTTCTACGGGTGTGAATGGGGACGGGAGGGTGTGGCGGGCGGGGTTACAGTTTTTGTGACGTGGGGATCGTGAGGGTTTTCTTTTCCCTATTTTGAATTGGGTGGTGAGGGTTTTCTGTCACACAAAGAATTTTGGAGGCAACGGTTTTCTTGAGCGAACCGTGTGTGATTAACGCAACAAGCAAAATGAAAGTCATTGCACACGGTCCCAGTTTTGGGAACCGTGGGTGATTGACGTACTACCTCCGTCCTGGTTTATTGGTCCCCCTTTGTAATTTTGACCATATATTTAACTAAGAAATTTTTATGCATGTCACCAAAAATTATATCATTGAATACTATGCTCAAATACCCATCCAACGATATAACTTTTGCTGACCTGCACTAACATTTTATCAGTTAAACCTTTGGTCAAAATTTAACACAAATTACAAAGGGGACCAATAAACCAGGACGAAGGTAGATTCCATCAACCAAACTGGTTGCATCCATATCCCATGGTTAGACATAAGTAAACATAGATTAAACATACCCAGACATAAATAATAAGCGTACACATACACAAGCATAGTTCAACCATAAGTACATATAGTTCAACTATCATTAAACATTGCTCAAGCGTACATAGTTCGATCCCACATCTCATCTCACATGCCAGCACGATCCCCAAATCCCCCCACCCCCCTCCGCCGCCGCCCTCTCGTGCCAACCCCCGTCGCTGCCGCCGGCGGTGAAGGTATCCTCGTCCTTCGCTCCCCATCTCTGCTGCCGCCGGTGAAGGTGCCATCCTCATCATCGTGCCCCCCCACCCCCGCTGATACCACCGTCGGGCGCCCCGTGCCACCCAACCCACTTCCATCCCCGCCGCCACCGCGGTCGCGGCTGCCCTCTCCGTCCGTCCGCCGCCCAAACCTCCGCCCCCGACCACGTCCCCGACCTCGAACATCATATCCCCGGCCCCTGCTCAGGCCATCGCCGCTCCTTTTCTGCCCCTTCTACAGATCCATCAGCAGCGCGGCCCATTTCGTTGGTGGCAGCTGGTGGCCTTCGAGGCGTGTTCCTCATCATGTGCCCGTTGCCACTCGCCTTGGCCATATCTATGCAAGCGCCGCAGGCCAGAGGTAGTGGCCTTTGCTAGGTAAGTGCCGATGATGGGATTCCCAATTTTATCTTCTTTGCAGTTCTTCTTCAGCAACATGATGTGTCTCTCATAGATCAAACTGCTAGTTTGCTGCAGGCTGAGAGTTGTATTGTTGGCAGCTGCGCTGGAGTGATTTGACATGTCGTTGGTCTGAAGCTAAACTGATCCCTGCTCAGTTAGTCACCCCCTTTGTTTAAGATTAGGTTGTAGCATTACAAGGTTTACTTGTTGGATCTGTAGTACCACTGATAAGTACATAGTCCAACTGTTATCTATTTTGTTTTCTAATTCTTTGGTCAGACTGATGGCTACAGGGATGGGGTACTTTAAATTCCTGAATTATAAGCTTGCAAGTTTCTGAAATCTCGGTCTGAATTCCTATTTCTCAGCATAGCAAAGTTTTATTTCTTAAATTTCACCCATGTGCCCTCCTCCCCTTTCTCTTCCTTCCTGCATATGTAGTCGATTGAAAGAAAATAGTGAAGCACCGAGTTGATGCATTTGCTGTTGTGGCATTCTTCAGTTCAAGGAGCTTCTTGAAGGAATCGCTCCAAAATCAGCTCGAATCCGCTATATCTCCCTGTCTCTTGTGAGTTGGCGTGGTCAACAAGAAGCTCCTGGAGGTGCACAACCTCTGAGATTTTTTTTACAGGAAGCACTTTTGATTGTCAATGCCTATTCCTAAGTTATATAGTGCAAACGATCGAGTTGGCTTCAATTTTGTTGTAGAACTAAAAGTTTTTCTTTCTGTAACATCGTGTACTTTCTGGTGCTTCATGTTTTAGTTTTGGGTCGACGGGCTTGGAGCCGCAGGAGCGGGTGTACATATGCTGAGCTTGCAGGGCAGCGAGTATAATGCAGTACTACCTCACTACGAGTACGAGGAAGTTATTCTCCAATTTTTTTTCTCCATCACTTTTTATTAATATCAGTTTCCTTGTTATCTACACTAGATATTTATTCTTTGTTTGATAGATTCTTTTATGTGAGCACGTTGTTGTTTTCCTTCTGCATGAATATGGCAGTTCATGTTTTGTTTTTTTTGCTTACACAAAATTATAGCAATATCATTATGTGTCATACAACAGGCTACCATTAAACCATTTTTGACTAATTTTAAAGCAAATGTACCATTGTGCTGGTAATAATCTCGGGTTATGATTACATTAAAATTTAACATATACTCATCTTCCTTTGCATCCACATACCTTTAACTACTTGAAGCTGCATACCGTTTCCAGAGGGGAGAATTGCAAGTTCCAGTCACATTCAAACCTTAGAGGCACCTTCTCATAGTGCCTCACACCGCATTGTTTGGATATGTGAACTCAAATGCTCAGTCGTCTTGGTGCAGCGACTAGATGGTTTCAGAATTCAGACACATTCAGTTGCTGCTAGCTCTACTCTACTTCGCACAGCGGCAAAGAGGATGGCAGCAGCAGCAAGCCTCCGAAGCCCTTGGACCGGCGCAACACGAATCCTGAAGGCTTTTAGTACAATGGCAAAGAGGAAGTCTGTATGTATTCAGACTTTTAGTTGCTGCTAGCTCTACTATGCTTCCCATTAAGTACACACATATTTTCTCTCCCGGTGCAACGCACGGGCATATGTGCTATTGTGCTTTTAGGAGATGTTTGTGTTCATTCTGGTTGATGCATATTATTTGTTCTTTTGACAAGTTCATTCATTGGACTACCCAAGGACATAACTTGTAGACCTTGGCCTTTACTTTATGATTTGATTTATGGTAAGCCGAGTTATCTATATTGAACACATTTTCTTTGTTTGGAGGATGGTTGATACATGTCAGCGCATTTTGTCAGAGCAATTTGCAGTGGAAGAAGCAGCCTCTTACTGATAAGAAGGCAATGGTTATTTCTATGGAGTCATTGTTATTGTTGTAGATCAAGGATGACAAGAAAGCAACTAATGTACCAGGTGGTGCAGGTACTAAAATATACAAGATACATTAATTTTATTCACATGGCATAAACTGAACTTCACAAACTACAAGTTTTTTGGTTTGAAGTTGTACATTTTAGTTCAACTTCATCAGATAACATAGGAACACAATTATTTGGTACAATTATTTTCAACTTTGAAGATCACATCAGCTAACTTCGTATTAGAACAAATACAACTTCACATTGGCCGATCCTACTACAATTTCTTGCATGTAAGATGTTGAATAAAATTTGTAGAAGTGTGTGCCATGGCAAAATGCTTATTCTATGTATATGTAGATATGTCTGCATGATGATTCCTTTCAGCATTTTATAAATATTTTACCTCATGTATGACAGAACTATATGTTATGTGTGTTATGGACATATGTGATAAATGGTTAATTCTTGTGCTTCTCTTGGCTGCCAATCTCCCTATAAGCTTCGAAGAACTTGAGCTGATTGCACTTTCTACTAAATTATTTGGAGTATTTTCATGTAATCAGCCACGTAGTACATATGGATGAGATGACTTGGGAGTTTTATGGAGCATTTGGCTGTCTGTGGTATTTTGGACCAGACAACTTAATTGTAATCATGAATCTTATGTGTGTTATGGACCATTTGGTGCTTAAGTTTTATGGGGTGAAGATCTTGTACTCATGAATGTGACTTAGTGTTTTGGACCAGTTAGTGCTTGAACTCGTTTAGACCATCAAATAGGGGCCTTTTCTGTGATTTGTGTTTTCTGGATGGTTGCCAAGATGGCCAAAGTTTTCTTTGTCAAGATTGACTTGTGTTTGAACCTGTGATCAATATATGTATTTTTCTGACCATATTATCATTGATTTTGCAATATGTGTTCACCTTGATCCTATTTGTGGATAACAGCTGAGCATTCTATCACATTTGAGTCAGAGTAGTACCCAATTGTTGTTTTGGATGTAGACCATCTTACCAACAATTTATATGTTGGCAAAAAGCATTCCAACAGAGAAAGTGTCGGCAGAAGTACACCCCTAGCTAGACAAACCATGTGTCGACAATGCTAGAGACCTATTTGGACAGACCAAGTGTCGGCATAGGTAGGGTGTACATTCACTCACCATCTGTCGGCATAGGTAGGGTGTACACGGACTTACCATGTGTCGGCGTATGTAGGGTGTACATTGACAGATTATCTGTAGGTGTAGGTAGGGTGTATGCCGACTAATAAAGTGTCGGCAAGTGAACTTCTGTCGGCAATGCCTTTCCCAACAGCAACTCCTCCGACTGTTTTATCTTTTGTCGGCATATGTGTTAGCTACAAGTTATCTGTCGGCAAAGGTACCCTATGCCAACAGATTGATGTGTTGCCAAAGCTTGACCGTGGTGTAGTGGAAGGAGCCAACAACTCTTCCTCTTGCATACGCAAGAACACTTTGATACGCGTCATGAATCTTGTGGTAGCAAAATGGGCATCAATAACCGCCGTTCCAGATCCTAATATGCCTGTTATGCATTCTTGCATAATGCTCCCTCAGGATTTGCCTCTTGTACCTCCTCGGGCCATCTTCATCCTCGTTGTCCACATCGTCAGACAACACCTATACAAATAGTAAAACAAATTTAGCATCAAATCAATGATTACATGCCGGGAAGTAGGATTAGGAATTTATGGCTATTTATTTATACATATCCAGAGATTATGGTTCGATTTTTAAGCACTGTCGTCTATGCACAGACCAATCTTGAAGAAAATAATGGCACAAGCATATGTAGGTCATTCAAAATCAATTGTCAAGTCATGTCTAGGAATTATTAGCATGAACACTAACCCTAGTTGGATTACTAGCATAAATCATTTGCACAGATGAAACAACTAATCACTTATCACTTGTACTATTCAAACAATCAATACACTACATGGATCTAACAAAACTTACTCAGATTTCATGGATTGGGAGAACATAACCATAGGATTTCTATTCAAAAAAGGGAGAGGCAGGAGTAACCAGAGAAACCCTAAGATCTATTTGACACATAAATGGGTATAGATGACTAATCAGCTGTCCGTCATCGTCAGAGTGGTCGTCGGAGTCGTCGTCGGGGTCGTCACCAGAGTTGGTCTGGAACTCCGCCTCCGGCCATGGAAGATCGACACCGTCAACGATGTCAGGGTGCAGCGATAACTCGCCGGCTGTGACGGCAACCTCTGTCTCCATCTCCACGTCGTGCTTCGGCGCTTTAGCAGCCCCGGCGTCGCCACTCCCTCCGATGGGGCGTTTCGATGGCATCCTCATACACTGACGGCTTTGAGGACTGAGAGCGGGGTCGAGGATGTAAGCGGTGAGAGAGGCTTGTGTGTGTGTGTGGCGAGGATGGGGGGTGCGGCCGCTCGGGCGCACCATTAATATGGAGTAGTGGGAGTTGTGGGAGAGAGGCTGGCTGTGGTCAAACCGATGGCTCACCTCCCGGTGAGCCTGCACCTGCTGGCATGCCTACAAAAGTTTCGCACAGCTACTCGCACGCCTCCCGATGACACTGTGCAGCGAGCACGCCTCCCCGTCTGCCTGCGCGGCGGACTGCTCGCATGCGTCCCGTCAACTCACGCCTGCTCGCACGGCACACGGGCCGCGCGGCGGCACGTATATTTTTTTTCTATTTGGAATATTAATTTTGGTGTTTTATTGCTTAACCGAAGCATGGCACGTATCCATTGTTAGTCTAACGCTCATGGTTCAAATACATAATCCGTTTGGGATATTGGTTCCCAATTATTAATAATCTCCCATTTGTAATTAGATAAAGATTACATCAAAACTGGTCTCAAATTTGACAAAAAAAAGTACAATGCCACTTTGTATTGGTGTCCATATGATAACACGATAAGTTTCATGAACTTCATATAAGTTTTGGATGTACTAGAATTTAAAAATCAAGATTCTCAATGTTTGAAATTTGTTGCATGGGGAGTAAACATGCACCCGGTGAGACAAATGTGTTTTTGCAATCCATTTAGGTGCACTGTCACGTGTGCATGTAGCTCAAATTAGATTTTTGCACATTATACCCATAGAAAATCAATCAATTAATGTACTAAAACGTCTTAATGATCTACGTGAATTTTTCGAAATTAAAATGTCCCTCCTTTGGTAACATATGTTCACCGCGGGATAATTAATTTAACATGCATCTTACTTGTGGTGGATACGCGGTGCGTGTGTGGGTGTGTACGTCTGGGGGTGGCAGGTGGCTCGCAGTACACTACGAGTTGTTAGCCACTGTGTGGGTTGGCTATTTTGTTAGGCAGGCCAGTGCCACATCAGAGTCGTGAAATCGTTATTTAAAAATATTACACAACCCTTTCATACATACTTGTTTTGGCCACATGCAGTCGATGGTTGTCATACACGACACTCGATACTCGCGTGTGACGCCTTCTGTGGGCCAGCGAGGTCGTCATCCATCACTTTGACGAACAGCCGGCAGTGAGGTTAATTTGACCAGCAAGGTAGAATCTATTTGTTTGTGTTATGGTGGTATATAGTACGCGTCGAAGAGGTGGGAGGGGACTAGCATATATACTATACGTACCCGTCCGTGAACAAGTACACCTCACTCAGTGTCGGGACTTTTTGGTTTCCGAGGCATGTGCCACATCAAAATTGTAAATTGGCTATTCAAACATCACACAACACCTCTTTGAGCCACATGCATGCACGCGGTGGTTATCCTAACTAGGACACTCACGTGTGGCGCTTCCATCTATGGGCCCACGAGGCCATCGTCGATGCATGCATGCATCACTTTGACCTACATTGGGAGAGGTTTATTAATTTCACCATCGATGAGGATTCTTTTGGGTTGTACATATTACGGCAGGAGCATATAGTATGCGGTGAAGAGGGGGGAAGGGGGCCATCATATGTAGTACGCTTCATGAACCTCGCTCTGTGTGGGTGCATGGTTTATGGTTTTTGAGTCATGTGGCACATAAAAGTTGTGTGTTTTGGGCATTCAACATATATATGTTCGGCCCACATGCAAAGTGGTGGTGGTTGTCCTCTCGCACCCACTTAAGCGGTTATCAGCGATATTGATGCTTTCCATCTGTGGGCCTGCTTGGTCCATCACTACTTTTTTCCTGACAACAAGAGAGGTTAATTTGACTTAGGAGGGGATTTTTTTTCTTCTTGTAATACGGTATATATATAGGTCATGCTCTGGGATGACATGCATGCATGATACAGTTTGAGCACACACACATGCATGTGTACGCATGAATCCCTCCCATCGAGTCAAAGTGGCTAGTACAACGACACGTCATGAACCGATCTTGCTCTGTGTGGGGAGCTAGTGTATGATTTTTCACGCACGCGCCACATCAATGTTGTGAAATGGTATTCAAACAAGCATGCACGCATCACCTTCATACATATGCATGTAGTGGTTGTCTTTGAATGGTACACTCCCTCGCTTGGTTATCGGCGACAAGCCTATATATTTGTGGGCCCGCATGGACATCCATGATCACCTTGACCAACAACAAGATAGGTTACCATGGCGGATTCTTCATTTGGTTCGTGTTATCATAGTATAGGTCATGGTGAGATTCAGACCTTAAGTTTGAGCGCATATACTATGCACGCATGCATGCATGAATCCCCGTCGTTGGCTTGAACTGTGGTGTAACATACATATGCATAACCAACCTAACCCTCACTCAGTGTGGGGATTTCTAGTTCGAAATCACGGTACCACATCAAAGTTGTTCCATTGTTACTCAAAAACACACCTCTCGATACATATGTATGGGCCACACGCATGTAGTGGTTGTCTTTGGGGACTAGCTACTTGCGTGATTATTGGCAAGCTAGCCAATCTCCGGGGTCGCATGGACAGCCATCACTTTGACTAACAACAAGAGAGAGGTTGTACGACCAAGGTGGATTATTCTTCGTACGTTTTCTGATCTATCTTGGTGAGATATGCCTCTCTGGCCCATCGACTGAAAGTGTGT
>LR738715.1:547066453-547090454 GCA_902687465.1 Secale cereale | reverse complement strand
CTTTGCACTTTGCTAGGTGAACCTCGGTTGGGGGGCATGCATTCATATCTTAGGATTCCCTTTGTGCCGACACGAGAGTGGAGGGGGGCTGCTAGCTACTTCGCACTTTGCTAGGTGAACCTCGATTGGGGGGAGGGGCATGTATTCATAGCTTAGGATTCCCTTCATGCCGACACGAGCGGGGGTGAGGGCAAGAAATACCATGCGCTTTGCGAGATATGTGCCACATCGAAGTTGCATTTGGTATTTGAAAATCAAACCACCCTTTTTATAGATAAATTTGGTCCACATGCAAGTGTGTTCGTGTTCTGACCCTCTCCACGTCATTCTTCGCCAAATTTATGAACATTGGAAAAGTCGGATGATGCAACGGACACGGTTCACTCAAACTAACCGTGTGCCACGCCAATGCCCCTGTCACGCACACATCTGTATAGTACATTGGGCTCCACGAGGCTCTCCCTCTAAAAAAAATTGCCCACCTCGAGGGTTTTTCTGTTTCATAAGACACGATTGTTATCTCCGGACCGTGTGTGATGTTTCTTGTTCCCAATCCCGCCTGCATCCCTAGAAAATATCTACCTGCCTCGAGGGTTTTCCTGTTTCATAACACACGGTTGTTATTTCTGGACCGTGTGAGATGTTTCTTGTTCCCAATCCCGCATGCATCCCTAGAAGATATCTGCCCGCCTCGAGGGCTTTTCTATTTCATAACACACGGTTTGTTATCTCCGGACTGTGTGCGATGCACTATCACCAAAAATTTCAATAGCCTCGGCATTTCATTACCGCGTTTGACTCCCGCGTAGTAAAATTTTCAGTACCCGCATCATTTCTTCAAACACCCTTGTCCCCTCCACACACACACACACACACACACACACACACACACACACACACACACACACTAAAAACCTCCTCGGGTGTGCGCGCACACACTCACCCCCTCCCTTTCTCGAAACCCTAGCAAGGTCCCTACCACCGCCGCCGCAAGGCCTCCATTGTCAACATCTGCCGGTTTGCCCGTGCAGCTTACCCACCGATCTCCATACTGAGGCCGCCCTGAGTTTCTTAGATGACGCCTACCAAACGCCCCCTTTCCCACAGATTCCCAACCCCACTCCAGAGTGTCGCGACCTAAGGCCGGCTACGCTTCCCTTAGAGCTCGACGAGCGACTGGCCCAAAAGAGGTGTATCGCGGTCTCTTCGCCCGACGTCGCCGAGGAAGCTGACTACTATTACTGGCGGCAGGCACTCAAGCAGCGGCCTGGAGTATGCGGTCATGTCTTGGCCGCCGGCTATGACATCGAGGTCATCGACAGCGACGGCCTGAGGCGGGCTATGTCACAGGTTAAGTGGCCCACCCCCAACCCCTCAGGTACAACTGCCCTTGATCTCATCCGTGGCCCCTGCGCTAATCTCCTCTGGCTCGCTGTCAACAATTTGCCATCCTACATCGCTATCGAGCCCCTTTTGTCATTTCTGAAGGACACGTTCTGCGACGCTGGCTTGGGATCCACAGCTTCCAAGACAGTCCTCATCGACAGCAACCACGAGCACTACAAAAAAGATACACTTCCGTGATGAGACGTGTTTGTCACCGTAGGTCACGTTTTCTGTCATGCATGTACATCCATGACGATTTTATGACAGAATCCAGATAGTCATACCTGTGCTGTCGTAGAAGTGTTCCATGACATTACCAAAATTATCACACGGAAGTGTCCACTTCCGTGACGATAAATCGCGCGACACAGAAGTGATTTCGTCAAGGGTGACCGACACGTGGCATCCACCATAACAGAATGCCGTTAAGCTATCAGGTCCGGTTTTGGATCCGATAACCTGTTAACAGCCCGGACCAATGGGAATTTTCCACGTGTAAAATTCTGATTGGCTGACAGAAACACATGTCAGCTCCACGTTGGCACAGGTGTCACTCATCCAATGGGCGAGATGCGCCTATGATATGTTGACACGTGGACCGGCCCAAAAGTGGCCCATAAAGTTTAAATGGGCCGGCCCAACTAAAGACCCGCAAGATTTTGCGGACCTTAATGGGCCGGCCCAACTAAAGGCCCATATGATTTTGCGCACCATAATGGGCCGGCCCAGCTAAAGGCCCCCAAAATTTTGCGGGCCATAATGGGCCGGCCCAGGTAAAGGCCCAAAAGATTTTTGCGGGCCATAATGGGCCGGCCCAGGTGAGGGCCCGCAAATTTTTTGTGGACCATAATGGGCCGGCCTAGCTAAAGGCCCACGAGATTTTGCCGACATTAATGGGCCAGCCCAGCTGTAGGCCCACAAGATTTGGAGGACCCTAGTAGGCCGGCCCATTAACTAGCTGCCATGTTTTGGGCCAAATGCCGGTCCATATTTGATCCGGTCATTAATGGCCTGCCACGTTTCGGGCCTAATAATGGCCCATATGAGATCCGACCCGTTAAAAGCCTACCACGTTCTGGGCCAAATTACGACCCAGATCAGGTCCGGCCCTTTAAGAGGCTTTGGGCTAAATTATGGCCCATATCAGATTCGGCCCGTCAACTGGACGCTATGCTTTTGGGCCCGCTTACTAAAGGCCCATTTAGTAATACGGCCTGATATTAGTTTCGGCCTGTTAAGGGCCCGTTTAACATTTTGGCCCTATATTAATTTCGGCATGTTAAAAGCCCGTCATATAGTTGGGCCTAACTACGGCCCGGTTTGCATTAGGCCTGCTCGCAGCCGATAATCTGATTGGGCCAAAGAAGGACCGAGACAATTTTGGCCTATTATATGACTGTGATTTGATTGGCACATTCATGGGTCGGGGTCTATTTCGGCCTGCTGCCGGCCCGTGAGCTGTTCGGCATGTTTCATGCCCAACCTACTTTTCAACCTCCTAAAGGCCCATTGAGTTTTCTTGGGAAAATAGGGCCGGTGGTTTACTCGGCCTATTAAAGGCCCAAATCTACTAGTGGGCCAGTTTACATTTAGGCCTGTTAACGGACCAAGATGACGGGGCTCATGATGCGGATCATACATGGTGATTTGCAGGACGGCCCGATTATGTACCGTAATTTTACGGTTTGGCTGGTTTACTGCGAAGACAGGATATATATACAGTAAAATAACTGCAACATCGTGAATAAGAAAAAAAACCTAGACTATACAATAAAGAAATTACGGCATATTACATCCACTGGGCATCAAAGTTCGCCACCATGATAATAAAGCACAAGCAGACAGCAGATTACATACACTGGGCATCAAAAATCGCCACCAGTGCAACTAAACACGCCGACAAAATAATATACAAAACCGACAGCACTTCAATAGAGTTCAAGAAAGGTTAGCCCTGCTCGGGAGCTGCAACGCAAGAAGCTGAGCAAGCTGGTGAGACTGCACTTGTTTGACACTTATATCATCCTCACTCTGAAAGATAAACAAGCAGACAGATGACAGGTTTTGCACATATAAGTATCAGTGCTGACAATTCATCACATTTCTTACTAACGAATAAAGTGACATAGTTTAAAATAGCATTAACACAATATGGTATTGTTCATGTCAAGACATGGCAGGAAATGACATTGTGAAGGAGTTGGCAGCTTCACGACACAACTGGATTACAGATCAAGAACTCATAAGTATCACTAGTTAGTGTGCTGTCAATTTATCCCATTTTAGATTGGCAAAATAAGATCACTTGCTCTGTATAGTTTAATTTACATGGTATGAAGAAGGAACTTGGTTGTACAACTGAAAACTTAAATTGAGAAGGACAAGCTTTTGTTTATGAACTGGAGTACATAATAAACTTTAAACATGCAATTTGATGCAAACACCAAAAATAAACAGCTATTGCAGTCATGCCTAACCAAATATACACAACAAAGTTTAAAGGCTTGAGAAGGACAAACTTACAATATTGGTGAAGGCAGGCTCTATAAAGCCCTTGTCCATTCTGATGGGGGGGGGGCAATTCAAGAAGTTTACCACATAATCTTCTTCATAAGCATTGCCTTTATTCTACATTTTGTTAAGAGTAAATATAGATGTGACAATATAAGAAAAAATGGAGAATATTTAAGATAAGATGAAAAGTGATGCTACATAACCAAGTAGCTATAAATGTAAGTACAGCTATCAGGCAAAAGGTACAGCCAAGAGCAATGCAGAGCTAAACTTCTTCAGTACCATCGGTGTTATCCAACCTTATGGTAAGAGTAAATATAGATCTTATGTGTAGAAAATGGAGGGCAAAGGAAAATAAGCTGCATAGTGATGGTACATGAACAACTACCTGTCAATATAAGTACACTGATAAAGGACAGCAGGTACTTACAAGAACAATGCAGAGCTAAAATAATTCATTGGCATTGGATATATTCTACACTGATGTAACCATTCATACAGATCAGATAATTTGGAGCGAACAATTGATAAGTAAGCTATCATGCATACTGCTGTCACATAATGAACCAGGTATGTATGCAAGTACAGTGATATAGGACAATAGGTACTAACAAGAGCAAAGCAGCGGGCAGCATATTTGCGATATCCTGTCGTTCTTTTCAAACCAAAATTCTTTTTTGAGCAGATTTCCTGCAAAAAAGATCCGTAAGGCACATGCGGAAAAGTAGAAGTTCAAATTGTCATGTGATATCATGGATAGTACCTCATCCTCGGAACGAGACCAGTGCATAACAAGGTTTTTCCATTCAATGTCTTCTAAATTTAGCACAAGAGACTTCGCCAGAAATTCGTTTATAGACTTGCCATCAAAGTGTGATTTCCTCAAGTAACACTAATACTGCTGCAATGCTTCCTTGAAAAGCGCAAGCAAGCTTTGCTCGTCGTGACTATCCAGATTGACCCTCGCCTACTTACAACAATGTAATGTAAATCATTGATTTGTTCAATCAGCAGAAAACAGGAAAATAATAACCATGAATAATAGCACTTACACGTAAGTGGGATAGGAAGATGTGAAAATGGTGTTTGTCTTCACTATAATCTTCCAATGATGGGAATATATGCACGTAGTCCCTAACAACATTGAAAGCATTGTCTTTTAAACTGGGAATACTGGAATGGGGTTCCAATCTGCAGGAATTTGTCATCTCTGCAGTTGGGATATATATTCGGCTGGTGGACTTGCTGTACTTTTTGCTGGAGTGGGATTTTTCTATGGTACGGCTGGTGCTATTGCAACTGAAATCGGCATACCTTTTGCTGGAGTGAAGGTCCTGTGTGGTGGGGCTAGTGGTGTCGACAGTGAAGTATGGGTACAGTCTGCTGGAGTCGGTCCTACGTTTTGTGTCACTGGTTGTACAGCCAATATAAGTGGGGTGCTGTCTGATTTCTCCGGCACAACCACATTTTTCAAGGACTTTGCTGGTGCTCCTTGAGGTTCGGCAATCACCCTCTTTCTTTTTGATGTCTGATGCACAAGAACATCATTTGAGTGGAAAAACATGGTATGATGACAGATGGAATATGTATTGATAATGGATGGGCATGGCATCTCGATATATATGATGAGTAAACTAAGCTGATGGCGGTGTAACAAAGTAGAAGAAATGCAAGACAACATATGCAAGATACGCGCAATCAATAAAACCTTACCAAATTAGAGCAGGCACCTTGATGGGTGAACATGACATGCCATCTTCCATTGACTCCTCGAGGTTAGAGTAGTCATTAGGATCATATTCTAAACAAGAATCTACAGGTGGGGAGCGTATGAGTTTCATTGCATCCAGAATGGCACTCAATGCCTTGGTGCCAATTTTGTAAGTCATTGCAGTGTTCCACAATATTCTTCTGATGCTCGGATTTTGATATTCACTCTAATTACGTATAATATCTGAGAACCATGAAAACATAAGTGAGATTATCTTTGTAATGCAGAGGATATTCTAATAGAGGCGCCCCTGTAAACACTTGTGTGCTATCACTGGATTCTGATGAGAGAGCTCATGTGTTCTGTAATATGGTGCGTGCACTTATATAATTTGGCACAAGTACACAAAAAATAGGCTCCAAAAGTAAGGATAGTTGGAAGATGATAGGTTCAAAATATACTGTATAGAGAGTTTATTGCCAGACCATGATAACCAGAGCACACATCAACTAGGCAGATCATAGTGGACATAAAAGGGGTACACCATAATAACGATATATAAATCGAGAAAGTGGAACTGGCTTGAAAATACAGTGTTGTATTGCCGCTAGTAATTGAAAGCCTATCAATCAAGTACATGCCAGCTCTATCAGCCGTTGACTGCATATGTCCCTGCTCCCCTTCCTGACAAGGAACATACTGTACGTACTAAATACAGAATAACAAAAGAGGAACATGTTAAAGAAGAGAAGAGGAAGCATATCCTTGAGGTTCCGCTTAATTGCATACAATGTTGGTTGCCGACTGATGATGAATCACAACGCCCAAAGAAATGAAATTCCATGTTGCCTCTCTGTATGTGGCAATTTTGAACAAGAGTCATTAGGATCATATTCTGAACAACAGTCAACAGGTGGGGAGCGTATGAGTTTCATTGCATCCAGAATGGCGCTCAATGCCTTGGTGCCAATTTTGCAAGTCATTGTGATGTTTAGCTTCAAGAGTGGACTGCTGCTAGTGCGACATAAAGCAGCTACACAGATCATAGTGTAGATATAACGGGAAAACCGTAAGCATCATAGTAAAATCAGCAAAGTGGAACTTGCTGGAATATATGTGCTAGTATTGCCGGTACGGCCAGAAAGGCTTCGGATACCAGCTCTCTTCAATTGAAGGTGCGGTATTGTTAATATCAGTGTAACTCTCAAAGGCGACACAACTCCCCGTATTTCCTTGCTATTCTTATAGGATTCAAGTGGGCAGGCCACTACAAATCCTATTCCCATGTTTACAAAGTCCTATGAATCAAAGAAGCCCGAAGTGTTCAAAGTGTCCATACCAACCGACCGTATAGACCTCTACACTACAAATGTCCCTGCTCATCTTCACTACAAGGAACATACTATACTATTATCATACTCCCTCCGTTCCAAAATATAAGTCTTGGTAGAGATTTCCACAATGGATCACATACAGATGTATCCAGATACATTTTAGAGTGTAGATTCACTCATTTTGCTCCATATGTAGTCCATGGTGGAATCTATACAAAGACTTGTATTTAGGAACGAAGAGAGTACTTATTAAAGAAGAACGGAAGAGGAACATGCTAAAGAAGAGCAAGCATATTTTGGATAATAAAATGTTTGTTGCGCAGTGCCCACACATGATGAACCAGAGCGCATTAAGAAAGCAACTCGCTGCTGTCTCTCTATATGTAGTGCAGGTGCTTTTTCGAAAGTAAAATAGTACATTAGCCGACCAATTAAATGTTATCTATTTTAGTAATATTAGAATCATATCAGATTCGTACTTGAGCAACAAGTTTGGAATTATAAGTGGCACGTTGTTTAGCTTGATGGATTCAGGAGCAGTGCTAAACAGGTATGATGATGGTACTGAATATAAAGGCATGTCTGCATGCAAGTCGCGTGACTTTTTTCATTTTGGTCAGTCGACCATTTCAGGCGGTTGGATGAAGATCCTACGTCTCCTAACCCTTCTTCTTCCTCGTCTCTGATTCTTCCTATGCAGAACACCGCACGGACAGCCGGCCGGACCACCGGCCCCCACCCGCGTCGAGTTTTTTTCGTTCGGCAAGGCCCCACCACCGCCCCCCCACAACCAAAGTCCCCACCCGAGCCCCTTCGTTCGCACCGGCAAACTCCGGCGAGCTCTGAAAAATCGACTAACCCAATTTTGAAATTTAGTCTACTGTGATTTAACTAGTGTAGAATATAAAAGGGGAAAACAATAAGCATTGGGAGTATAGTGTTGAGCGTGCCATGGGGGATCTGAAGGTGCAAACTGGACAAAGGCAACTTCGCAAACAATGTTTGTTCTCAACTAGTAAGTAAGTGATGGACAAGAAATTAGAGCAAAGCAGTGGCGATCTATTTTCTTGCTATGATAAATAAGTTGAGCAGATACGAAAGAGTACCGCCTCTGGTGCGGCGCCATCTATGCATCTACTAATAATTTGATGGTGCTGCGGTAGCGATGGTTGTCGGTGGCGTGGAAGCAGATCTAGGAGGGTAGACAGTGGTAGCGAGTCGCGGTGGACGAGACGGTCATAGGAGCGGCGCTGGCAAGGTGGACGATGGCGGGGATGAAGCGAGAGGACGAGATGCAAGGATCCCAGTCCGAAGTCGTGGATGAGAGAGGTCGATCTCTTGTAATGGAGGGCGGCGTCGGGGTATTAGCTCCGGCATGGTGGAGGAGGATGGCGGTGGATGGGGTGGCGGACGGAGGAGGCTGGGGTGGAGAGGGTGTTTCGGCGCCCACGGAGTACGAATGGGGAAATGGAGGTGGAGAGGAAGGGGCAACCATGTCTGCAGGGCGCACTTATCTCAAATGCGAGGAAATTTACAAACTTAGCCCTCGTTTCAAATTTCCTACATCACAGCAATATTAGTCGGTTGGGGATAGGACGGTAATCTCGCATACACCGAATATTTGCCGACGAGAGTTTGTTTTTGCGCCCACCGTGTATGAATCGGGGAGGGAGTCAATTTCGGCCGAGGACACACTGTGTTTTGGCGCCCATCGTGTATGAATCCGGGTGAGAGGCGGTTATGTCACGTTTGAGTGAAATTATAAACTTACCCCTATCGAAACCTATAGAAATCGAGCAGATAGGCTTTGTGTGGCAGGGATAGGCACTAGTAATTTCCATCTCGCAGATTTCGGTTTCGGGCAGTTACTGCGACTTTCCCCGCTTCGTTCAAATTTTGCAGAGTGCACGTTTACCGTGCCAACTCAATTCGAATCTTGTTTCTATTCTATTTTTTCGGGCAGGATCCATTTTTTATTGGAATAAAATTCTATATACATCATTTTTTATATACTTTCAAAAGCACAACAGAGAATTCTGCTCCTTTATATGTATAATATGATTACAAATACAATGATCTCAAAATCATAAGGTTTAAATCAAAAAATTAAACCAAATTATGTTCTACTAAAATGTATGGATCAGTAATATCTACATATTAAATAACATAGATGCGCGTGAATTCATATGAGTATGCATGTTTGATAGATCAATTTTGGTTCCAGTATGGATTACATGTATCATCATCTCGAATTCTAATATTTGAATCCCTTTTATGTTCACTCCTTTCATGCCCATCTCTCTCGCATGCATGCTCCTTCATGTAGCTATCACTCTCTTTTCTCCAGCTCACCCGCACGCTCACTTCACGTTTCTCCTAACCTCGCAAACATGGTCTCTCGACGTCTCCCTTGAGAAGTGTCACACTCTCCCTATCATCATACATTACACGGTTTTCATTATCTCTTACGTCTCTACCGTTCTCTCATATCACTAGGTACCTAAGCTTTCTTTTTCACCGCCACACACACAGTCTCCACTCGTCTTTCACTTTGTCTTTCTCTCTATGGGATTCTCTCACACACCCTATATGTCTCTAGATATGAATCATACCACTAAAATTACTCTCTCTCTCTCTCTCTCCTGTTGACACAACATTTGTTGCGGTCTCCTTTTCGTCTCCATCCCGGACTGACATTATTCATTTGTTTACCGATCAGACAAACTCCCCCCTCTCCCTCCCTCTCTCTCTCTCACACACACACAACTCCTGCTTCCACTCCCCTTCCCGACTACCATCTCTCTCTCACACACACAAAACTATCGCTTTCGCACCCCCGACTCGTATTTCTCTCACAAACATTTATCGACTAGCCTCTAGATAGGTTTATACACCCGCACACTCGTGCTTCCACTATCGCATACATGTATCTCTCCCGCTCCTTGTATCTATGTAGATTTTTCTTGCCTTCTTGAGACGCGCCCTCTCGATCATGCACACACACACTATCGCCTCATTTTAAGCTGGTACCTCTCGCACACACACTCTTTGTGTCTTTGTCACACATGCACTCCGTCCTCCTCCTCTCTCCCTCTCTTTCTCTCACACACATGGGCTTTTTGCAACAACTAGCAAGATGCCCATGCGTTGCACGGAACATCAAGATGCATTTGTATGAGTAGTTTATCTTCTGGGAGAAAAGGATGAACAAGGGAAGGCCTTATTTGCAAGTGTGGAGAGGGGTCTGGGTATCTTTTTGCAAAATTGCCATAGTTTTCTTCTTATCCGTCAGATATAGATCAGACGGCCTATATTGCAGGATGGCAGGCATACAATCATCACCGACTATGCTTTTCATAAGAGTAGGGATAAAAAAAGAGTTGGTAATGATGGTGGGCCTGCCATCCTGCAATATAGGCCGTCCGATTTATATCTGACGGATAGGAACGAAACTATGGCAACTTACCCGCACTCCTCTCCACATTTGCAGATAAGGCCTTCCCTCGTTCATCCTTTTCTCCCACAAGATCTTGATGTTCCGTGCAACGCACGGGCATCTTGCTAGTAAGAGTAGAAATTAGACATATACCACTTCTCGAATCTTGAAACCAACAACATTCCTCCCTTATCTCATCAAAACCACCAAAGGAATATATTTTGAGTGAAACATAACAATTTTTTTGTGATATACATATTTCAAAACTAGACTTTTTTTCTATCAAATCGGTGAATATGTATTAATCTACTCAGATCGTGTGGCAACGCATTGGCACATTGCTAGTAGTTATTAGTATAATTTTTTGGACACCAGACAAATGGTGGAGTACATATACGAAGATAAGAGGCACACGCACGCAGTCGGTCTCTCGCTGTCTCGCACACACGAGTGTAACGTAAAGGCAATGTTAACAAATAAACCCTAAAACCCTAGGTGCATGATTGCTACATTCGCGGGTACCGGGTACGTGGTGGAGCGCACCTTTGTAGGAATAGTCAGCTCGCATGATAACTTGATCCATAGGAGTTGATGGTCGGGACCACAGGTGAACGACTTGGAGGCGCTTGCTCGCCAGTTGCCACAGATCGAGAAGCCACGTTTAGAATATCATTTTTTAGCGGGGTTAAGAGTTCCGATTTTCAATGGCGCGTTATAAGTACTAAGTAGTTTTTAGAATGATTGGTATGGAGCGAAAATGGAATTCATAGTACTACGTACCTCCTTGGCGTATGGTTGTATGGGTTTATGTTGCGAGATGTTGAACTTGGTAGTTCTAGGGCAAATATTATGTTTAGATTTAGATGTTGGTTTTCAGTAATGAAAATCGGAAGTGGGAAACCCTTCTTTGATTACAAAAAAACTACTACCTCCGTTCTGGTTTACTAGTCCCCATCCTATTTTGGGTCAAAGTTTGTCCATGAATTTTACTTGTAAAATGTGAATGGAAAACGAGATTTTGTTATACGCAAACAAAAAAGGACTGGAGGGAGTGATTGCTCTGACACGGACGCGACCTCTCATAGCGCAGGCATTGAACCGGCGCGCCGGCCAAGAGGGCCCCACTCGCTGCAGGCCCGGCTGAACACGCCTCCTCGCTGCATGCAACCGGCTTCAGACTGCCCCACCTGCCTTCTCTGAATCCACGCGTGTGCTGGCAACATGTCCTTCTGCGAGCCGGCCGGCATTTTAGAACACGAAAAATGACCAAAATATAATTAATTACGCATGGTCTTGACTTGTTGTGCTCGCACTGGTAGCAGGAACTAGAGGTTTTTCTTTATTCATAGCTCTCCTCAAATTTTTTGGCTTTGAAGTGAATCATGGTTGTGGTCACTATGTATGAATGTGGAGATATCTGTGAACATGAGTTTGATGTGGAAGTTGAACTTGGAATGTCGGGCTTGCACGTGAGCTATACCATGTCCAATGCTTCATCTGTTATTGTTTGGAAAGTAATTGCTCTTATTACATGACCCAAGAAATATATTTTGTGCCACATCAGTAGATGCACGGACATCACAATAGGCATGTTGACTGGATAAACATTTGAACCTAGCTACTATGAAGGAAATTTTGTATTGACAACAGTTTTAGATAGCATGGACGCCTAGCCTACTCTGCCTCTGCTAGCTTATTTCTGGCTTCTTCCGTCTCTTCTTTGGCATAGGTGAAGAGAGCATATGATTTCTCTTTTCGCTTCTTTAGGAACTCAGCTACATTCTCAAGGGCTGTTGCATGATTTTTTTCAGCCTTTACTAGAGCCACGAGGACACGAACAGCTGACGACTCCACCTGGCTTGTGTGTAATTCAGCATCATCTGGGAATTTGCACCTTGTGTCTAATCCAGCATCATTAGGGAACTGGCACCTTGTATGTAATCCAGCCTCATTCTGGAAACATGATCTCGAGGTTGACCATACTTCCCTTCTCGCAGGAACTGCATCCTGACATGAAGTTACTTCTTTTTTAGATAATTACTCAGAGCTACCCAGATCCATTTAGTAGAAGCCAGATAAACAGAACTGGGAGAAGTGAATTAAAAAAACAGACTACAAGGTGAGAACACCCACTTCCTACATCAAGCTAAAAACGAAAGCATTAGGACGATTAAGACTCTTCTTATGACACATCAAAGAACACGAGGCTTAAGAGAAACAGAATCTACAACATACACACATCAAAGAACACGAGGCTAAACGAAAGTAATTGAAAGGGTGTTACTTACCAAAGCTCGTTTTACAGGTTCGGTGCAGCTCCTCTTTAACTTGCCACGCTCCTTGAAGATGTCCCCAATATCCCGTGTTTGGTCTTCATTGCTCCTCTGCATGTTCGCACTCATGGTTTTAAAATCTCAACATGGCAAACAAAATATACTACTAGTAATACTCGCGCATCTTGTGGGCAACATTAAAGCACTCGTCTGCCATGTTAGAGCAGCTCCAACAGAATTGCAACGCGCGATGCATTAACATATCGTTTACAGTGCTCATATCGAGAAGTAGAGATAGAGAGTAGAGGATTGTTCTCAGCATAGATAGATAAAAAAATAGATTATTCAACTACTCCTCGTCGTCCGACTGCTCCTCGGCGATGTCCTCCTCCGACGTCTGACTGTAGGCCTGAAGATACCGATCGTCGTCGGATTCCCAGGGAGACGCTGCTCCTAGCCTCATGTTGAATTGAGAGTCCGCTTTTCGCCTACGCTTGTCCTCGCGATAGGCGGCTCGCTCCGCCCTCATCTTATCCCTCTCGGCCCTCCTTTGCTCATAGAACTCATGCTCATTGATGATGTCCTGCGGGAAGCATTGGCGCCACAGCGCCATGGCTTCCTTGTCCATATCGGCGATGCCGGGACGGTGCTCCCACCTCCGGTGGTTGCAACAATCCTCCTCGGTAATAAGCCGCGGCAGAGGCGTGAGCTCCTGTGCCCGCTCCCGCGTCAGCACGTTGGCGAAGTTCAATGTTCTATGAGGCCACCGGAGGCGCCACACCGCCGCGTCGTACACGCGGGCGGCCTCGTTGGCGGTGTCGAATTGCCGAGGCCGAGGCGCATCCCGCGGAACCGGATCTCGGCGAAGAAGCCGCCAGAGGGGCGTGCATGGACGCCGCGGTATCCCCAAGTTTCCCGGTGACGCGGCGGCATGGTGGCGCGGCGGAGGCGAGGCGAGAAAGAGCGGGCAGAGAGTGGTGGCGAGGCACAGAGCGGGGAGAGAGCGGTGGCAAGGCACATAGCGGTGGGAGGGCATTGGTTTTTATAAAGCTCGCCGGACGCCGCGCGCCAAAACTAGCGCACGCCCAGCCACTTTTTCCCGTGCGCTCGCAATCCTTTCCCGACGTCTCTGCTATCTCTACTCTCTTCTCTATTGTTATATTTATTTTATATTTAATATTTATCTCTACTTCTCTACTCTCTATTTTTTTCTCTACCTTTTCCCTAATCTTCTAAAAAACAGAGTTGGTGATGATGATGTTCCTGCCATCCTGCAATATAGGCCATCCGATTTATATCCGACTGATAGGGAGGAAACTATGGCAATTTTGCAAAAAGATACCCACTCCCCTCTCTGCATTTGCAAATAAGGCATTCCCTCGTTCATCCTTTTCTCCCATAAGATAAACTACTCATACAAATGCATCTTGATGCGTGCAACGCATGGGCATCTTGCTACTTCTAAAAAACTATCCATCATTTGCCACACTACTGGTTGCAGATGAAATACCTACCCAAGCACAGCAAGATACAGGAGCGACGCACAATTACAAGCTGATATTCTGTTGGACAATGGAGGCTATAACCAATTACTTTTAAGGGAACAATATCACCCAGGAAATTTGAAGGGTAGGTATGAACAAAATTGGAACTCCACATGTACTGCTAAGTGATTCAATACACACATTACTAATCGAGGAGGAGAACGATGGTCGTGGCGGCCTCTATGAGTCATGGTCGACAAAGGGAGTCAGTTGTCCACGATGGTGGTGCTTCTACGCTTGGCGTCGGCTTCCGGGAAGCAGATCCAAGACCGTGGAAGACGATGCCAGGGAAGAGGCTCCGTGTACGACGACGATGGTGGACCGGCTCCAGTGTGGCGTACAAGGTCGTCGATGAGGTAGATGCGTTGCGGTGGACGAGTGAGCCGATGTAGAAGGGGATGAGCACGAAGGTTGCGGTGCCGTGGAGAAGTCTATTTTGCGGTGGGGATAGAAAATGGGGAGTATTCAGGTGTACTACTCTGGGTGCCGGGGTGGGGTTGGCTGGCTAGGGTGAACCTGAAGTTACGAAAACAAGCCCCTACCAACTGTCATTTGTCGGCATGTTCCGAAGGCTATGATGGTAACTTCCCACTGCTCGAATAAGGGTCGCAGAAGATTTTCCCGCCGACCTCAAAATTTTGTGGCACTGAACTCCCCGTGTGGCATGTTGGGTGATTCGGCTAAGCAACTAGCGAGTAGTACTAGTAAACTCTGCATATTAGGTTTGACCGAAGTCAAACTTCCTAAAGTTTGACCAAGTTTATAGAAAAATATAAACATTTACCATAACAGATATGTATGCTGTGAAAGTACATTCAATAATGAATCTAATGATATTTATTTGTTATTGTATATGTTAATATTTTTTGTGATAAACTTTCTGAGAGTTTACAAAACTTGACTTTGACCAATGCTAATACGCAGACAGAAATAAAAACGGAGGGTGCACACATTTGTTTTCCTCGTATGTAGTGTATTAATCATTTTTTGAAATTGTGAAATAATTATATTAGGCTACTAACTTCGAATGTAATGGTCTATACAATTCAATAGTTACAATCATTGTCGAATTCCAAGATGTATACGAGGTCTATAGTACTTCACAACATGCTCAAACTCGCATAATCCCAGTCAAATGACAATCAAAATGCATTTCATAGTTATTACTTTGTACGATGCAACAAAACCAACAATAACTCTACATCAGCCATTATAAAAGCAACATTTTGAACATATCCCAATGTGTGAATGAAACCTGCAGAGAGAGAGCTTGCGAAGATGGAGCAGATAGGGCGGGAAAGATTGTATGTATGTGGACGAGAGAGTAGGAGACAAACCTAACGAAATAGAGATAGGGAGATAGCTAGAGAGAGAAAGAGAGAGGAAGAGGTTAGGTCTATGAGAAAGATGGAGACATGTAATATACGTGAGATGCTTGTGCATCCGGATTCTGTACACGTGCAAGGAGAAGAGACAACAGGTTTGATGAGAGAGATGGAAAAATATGGACGAGAGGGGAAGGATCTCATGAGTTGAGGGATTGATAAAATTGTGCGGGGGAGAGAGGGGTTGGTAATTTTGTGCGAGAGAGAGGGAGGGGGGAGGAGTCAGTCAGCCGTCGTCACATCATCCTTCAAGCTGGCAATGGTTAACCGTTACCCGCATCCCCGTGGGTAATTACTCTATTAGGGGACGGGGATATGCTATCTTTAATACCCATGGGGAAGCTTGTGGGTCAAATACCTTACCCAGCATCATGACGGGGATGGGGATGGGATAGCATTACCCATGCCCATTACCCGCCTTACCCGTGAAGGCCTTACACGCGTGCTAAAAATTAGTAGACAACATGTAATTCCCGCCCTTATCCAGCAAAGTTATCACCCATTCCACCCCCTTGGCCAAAAATCTTGAAGAAAACTCTAACCTAGACACAACATATCATTTCTTCTGCTAAAATACTTTTTTTTACTACTGAAATGCTATCTGACGTTGTTGTTGATTGCGTGTATGGGTTTCCCCACGGGTATAAATGACCCGACGGGGATGGGGATGGGAATATTTGTATCCCCGTAGACGGGTATGGGGACGGGGACGGGCATGGTAAGGTGTCACGGGGATGGGGATGGGATTCCAATACCCACCTGGGGAATCCCCATTGCCAGCCTAAATCATCCTGCTTCCAAATGGTCGCGCATTCTCTAGCGCAGTGTGGTCGCCGTCTTTGATCTCCTCGATGCCCTCTTTGAAGATTGAGGTGTTGTGCATGCTGGGGTGCAGAGAAGCACAAGCGAGAGTGGTCGCCATATAACCTTGGATGGGGATGAATTGTGTGCTCGGGGGAGGGGGTGTGTGTGTGTGCTGTGTGCTGTGTGTGTGTCAGATATTGAGAGAAAACAAACCTAAGGAGAGAAATGAGTGTGTATGTGACGGAAAACTACTTGCTAAACAGGGTATTCACAAAGAGATTGTGCGTGTGAGATAGAGAGCGATGTGCGGGCCTTGAGGTGGGCAGGGGCCGGGTGAGGGTGTCAAAATGTGCGCGGTGATGCATGTGTTACATGCGATCGTGCGAGGGATGGACGAATCGAGAGAGATGGTTGTTGTGTTATGGATGCTCCTCTCTCTCTCTCTCACACACACACACACACACAAGTAAAATGGAAGACCGTTTTCTCATGTATACATAACGTATCGGCATCTATCTATGTCTCACTCATGCATGATCATTTGCACATTCACACCTCTCAATGTCTCTATCACACAGACACCGTCTCCACATTGCCCTTCCGCCACAACACACATATGGACACATACACACGTTCTCTCTCAGTCACACACACAAAATCAGTATTAAACTAGGGTGCACCTAAAACGTACAAATCCAAATAAACACAAACTGGAGCTAAATTCAAATATAATGAAATATTGTAGCGTCAAGAACTTTTCCCGGAAAAAATTTGAGTAATATTCGGGGATTTTTTTCACACACCCAAAAAGGTTCGGTGCATGTCCTTCGAGCGCGACACAGTGATGCACCGTTGGATCGACCGTGCGACTGCGGTTCACGCACTTGCATAGGATTCCGTATCGTGGTTGTGGTAACTAATAAAAGCGCTGCCTAAGTCTAATGTTTACGTGTACTAGTATGGTTTTCTTTTAAGTTTGACCAACCCTATATAAAACTAAACTAAGCTCCCATTCGCGCACTCATCAATATGCCGCCACCGCCATTGCGCATGATAGCGTCCGCCTGCTCCGGCCAACAATTTCTCGCCCATCACCGCCGTGTCGTGGCCAAGACGAAGGCTCTCCCGCTCACGTCGTCTATAGTCCCTCCTCACGATGCCGCCACGCTGCCAAGCACGCGAGCAGCTGGTGGAGCCACGTCTATGCACGCAGCATACGAAGAGGAGGATGAGCGTGTGCTCCAGCACATCGGCGAGGAGGAACTAGCGTGTCATTGTCGTCTCAGCTCGCGTGGAGGAGGCGCGCATGGTGGCTCTCGCGCCAGAAGCCGATCACGCGCGCGTCGAGCCCGCAAACCGGGTGCGGATGCGGAATCTACCTTCGAGACCTTGAATGCCACATGGATCCTGCAATCTGAAGGATCAATTTGGGTCCGTCCACTATTGTGAGCCGTTTGATGCAACATGGATGGCTAGAAGGACTTCTTCAACCTCCGAAATAGATGCACATTTCATCTTCTCAGCCCGCGACAATCCTAACAGCCTGCCGCCGCCGCCGCACCCTCCCCTGAACCGCCTGCCACCGCCATGCTCCCCCCACCCCCGCCATCTGTTTAACCCCGGGCACGATCCATTTTTTCTAGCGAACTGCATTCCACACCCAACACTCATAAGATAGATCATGGGCACCCTGCCATCTTCTTCCTTCACTCCATCGAACTTCTTTCACAAATCGACTAACCCAAATTATACTACTAGTACAAATGTATTAACTACAGTAGGAACACGAAGATACGAGCAGTAGTACCAACCGCAAGAAGAACAGCAGTAAGAAATAGTACTAGTACTACTGTACATACTAAAGAGTTCAAATAACGAGAAAGAACATAAACATAGTTTTGCAGGGGCCTCAACAAAACACACCCTTGAAAATAAACTAAGCAACTAGTCCGCTTGACACTGCAGTAGAACCAGCATGAGCGATGGCACTGCCACCTACTCGGAGTCCGAGTCCACGTCCTCGACTTCGTCCTCGTCCCTCTTCCTCTTCCTCTTCATCGACGCTTCTTTGCTTGAACCGGACACTAGGCTCTTCTTCTTCATCCAACCCTTGAAGATATTTAAACAAAGGTAGGCATCCATTGCTGTGAACAGGATGTGATCTTCATCTAATGTCTTCGACTCCCATGCATGATGAAACACGTGGTGAGGTTTCTTCAGTTTAGCATACGAACGATCAATCATGGCTGCTGCTAGGGCCAGCATTGAAGGCTGAGAGGAGCACACCAGGCTCTCTTTGTGGAGATCGAAGTGCTGGCCTACAATGAGGCCTATCCGACCAAGGATTTCCTTGTCGTTCCTAAAGTCTACAGTAATGAATTTGACTCGGCCACCCTTGAGGAACTTCTTAAATTCCTCGCACTCAACATCGGCATGGCATATGTGGTAGATCAAGTATAAGTCATGCACGCAAACCTAGATCATAGCAGGCTTCTTCTTCTCTGCCTCCTTTAGTTTCTTCTCACTTCCCAGGACTGTAGTGTACTCAACATCTAGCCCAGCGACCCACTCATCATTTGATTTTTCGAACATGCGTTGGAAGCGAGCAAGGCATTCTTTCACCGTTGCGGAAGAAAGGGCGTAGATGACGTCGAACTCATCGCCGGTGATGGTTCTAACTTTGTACTCACCGCCGATCATGGAGATTTGGGATGCCATGGATTTGGGAGGAGGGTTAGGATTGACGGGATGACTGGGAGCGAACTATTGTAAGGTACTGTACTAGTAGAAGATGGGGACGAGTAGGGCGTGCGAATGACGTGGGGTTGCTGGCTTGCCCGATGGATAACGGCTGCAAGCCCCCAAAGAGTTCTCGAGAACTATGCGGGGCCCACTAGATGTCATGTCTACTAGACCCATATCGTAGGCCTGACGGTATAGCTTATGCCTGTTCGCACGCCATGTCGGCTTGTGTGTAACTTCAATTTATTCCTTCAACCGTCACGCCTCACACTACCTTCGGCCTGTTCGCACGCCATGCCGGCTTGTTTGCTATTCCCGTGTGCCTGATACTCCCTCCGTTTATTTTTACTTTGCGCATAAGAGCAAGTACAATAGATCTGAGTCAGCGGGCTACAAGGAATAAACTAGTATATTTCTGCTTAGTTGGAGGAAAGAGAAGAGGATAGAGAAGGTAAGCGGGCTCTTCATGAAGAGCCAGCTCTAGCACATGCTCCTAGGCACTTTGTGAGAATGAAAGGTTGGCGACATAATAAAAAATTTGTACACTCTTTTGATCTACTATTGTACATGTTGGCTATAAGATAGGTTGTAGAAGACATGTCACTGACTTATAGCCAGCAGCTGACTATACTATTAACCATGCTCTAACTCGTAGCTCGCATACCAAGGAGAGGCCCGTTCGAAATTTTCTGGAGAAGTTTGTCCCTGCTTTTGCGTGGATTAGAGTACTAGTCGCCTCGAATCCCTCCATGCTTGTCACACGTAATCTCTCTCTCCTCCGCTTATGTCTCTGCATGCAAACTATGAAGTTGTGCCCATTAAGGAGATTAATTGCTAGCGAAGCGGAAAGGCATGGGTAGGCTGGGAAAGGTGCGCTACTCAAGGGGGTCGCGCAGAGCATTTGGGAAAAAAACGAAAAAGTTATGCGCAGAGTATAAAGGATCGGAGGGAGTATCAGCTAAGATACCACCATTATGGCCAGCCTTAACCATCGCATGCAATAATTTAGTGCACCTTAAAATATGAACATATGTGGGGCGTGTATGTTTTTAATGACTTGAGACTATACCTATCCCGGCATGCAAGATGAGCCTTTATGCACCGTTCCCCATACCTGCAGGAAGTCCGTTCGTCTCCAATTTTTTTCCTCTCCATGTGTGGAAACAATATGCCTGTCAGACACTCCTTCTCCCTCTGACGGTCCCACCACTCCACCCGGGACGCTGCTTCAGTTACTTAACTTCAGGTGCATTGGGTCACTGACATATGGTCCCAACTGGGGTTCGGTCCACATGTCAGTGACGCAACTGGACCTGCAGTTAAGTCAGTGCAGCTCAGTTCATATCTTACGTAGGTGTGCCATTGCTCGCTATATATACTGCGCCTCCCACGACAATCGGAAGAACGCTCATGTTCATCGCTATCTCCTCCCCCTCCCTCTCACGTCGACCACCATGGCATCACCCCTCTCAAGCCCTAGGCGCTCCTCGCTGCACCGCGCGGATGGTCACGCGTCGCCGTTCCATTCCTCGCCGCCACTAGTCGAGGAGGACACGTCGGCGTTCTGCTCCTCGCCGCGACGCGTTGAGGTGGATGCGTCGGCGTTCCCATTCTCGCCAGCACGCATGTCGGAGGACGCGTTGGCTCCCGCTACGAGGAGAACGCCGCACCGCCCGCCGAGCCCCCCCCAGCCTTGAGGAGCTTTGGAAAGAAATAGATGTCGCCTTGTGGGAGAAGAGCGCGCCAAAATAGAGGCGGAGAAGAAGGCCGAGGAAGAGAAGCGCACCGCGGGACAAGCTGTCTGGCAGGCCTATGTCGCGTTTGAGAGAGTCAGGCAATTGGCTCTTTGGCAGAAGGCTCGTGCGAGGGCCATGAGGGTGGCGGAGGACGCCCGTGCCAAAGCCCTGAGTACAGTCGGGCCCAAGCGCCTCATCTATGCGTGGCGGTACGTGGAACAGGTGCACGCTTCCAGCCAGGAGGAGTACCTGTTGTCGCCGGATTACCACACCGGTGAGATCGCGCTCACCCGCCGGCAAGCCGCAAATCAGCACCTCACAAGTTGCGAGGCTGAGGAAGAGGCGTTGTGTCGACGCTCTGGGAAACGGCCGCGCACCAGGGAACTCGTGGCGCGCCACAAGTGCTCCTGCGAGCGCCGTGGCGCGCCACAAGTGCTCCTGCGAGCGCCGTGGCTTTTAGTAGGAGTATAATTTTTTTTTCGTAAGGCGATACCATTAGTTTTGGGAAGCAAATGATAAATACCGAACGTTCAAGAATTATTAGTGTCCTTAATTAAGTATGTAAAAGGGTAGGTTTGGAAACCTTGTGTATTCGTACGCATTTTGTAAGTACGTGCATATAGCACAAACTTTACTATATACTATCGCACTACATGTCTCTCTCTATATATGCTTGCAGACTGTGCTACTCCCTCCGTCCAGGTCAATAAGTCATCTTTAGTTATGCATCGTGACCAAGAAAGAGGGAAGACTTATACACCTACACGGAGGGAGTACTATTACTTATGTACGTGCAAATGCACGTTTTAACACAACAATGCGGTTTTTGTAAAAGTAGAAAAACAGCACTAGTCAAGCTTGTGAAACGATTCAATGCAAAACAAATGCAAAAATCCTCGTTTGATTGTTTACTTTTAGCTTCCTTCTCTGTGGTTATTTCTCTGTCGTACTTTGTAAGGAGTATCTCACTGGTCGGAAAGGCATGCAAATTGCCAAACCGCTTCCTACACCATGTATCAAATTTTATGCCTAACAAGTTGTGCCGTGCAATTGGAATTACAACTTGAGTACTACTCCCTCCATCTAGGTGTGTAAGTCACCTTACGAAAATAAGATATTCCCAAAACACATTGGCGCAATGTATTAAATTCCGTCCTCGTTCCCCTCACTGCCTCGTTCATCAGCGAGCAATTTTTTTGGCTGAACCACGCGGGGGAGGAAGTTAATGCGGGGGAGAATGAGCGACCTATGCATGTAGAGAAGGAACATGTTGATTAGGGGAGGGATTGACCCCAGTTTGCATGCACGTCAATGGGCCTGCATGGGTTGGCTGAAACGGCAACCCTATTAATTAGGGATTCATTGCTAATCTCCGTTTGGTTTAGGAGGAAAAAAGTGGCGCCGTGATTGGACGAATTTTTGGTCTGATTCTTTGGCCTCTTCCAATCCGCAGCCACCTAGGTCGCGCTGCTCCACCTTAGGTGACTTATACACCTAGACGGAGGGAGTACTACTAGTAGGAGTACCAGGGGCCAGTTCTTTTAGGCTTCTAGATTAGTAATCCCATAAGTACTAAGTACCTCCGTCCTAGTTTATTAGTCCCCATTGTAATCTGTGTCAAATTTTGATCATAAATTTAACTAATGAAATTTATTAGTCCCCACATGCACTAACATTTTATCAGTTAAATCTTTGGTCAAAATTTAGCACAAATTACAATGGTCAGGAATAAACCAGGACGGAGGTACTATTAGTAGTACTAGTTTAGAAGCCCAAATAAATGAGTGAGGCGCCTTAATGTTACTCTCCACTGTGACTAGTCTTATGGGAAAAGCTGGGGAAGCCGCCAAAAGAACTAGCCCTAGGAGTAGTAGCTAGGGATACTAGGAGTAGTAGCTAGGGATCGAGTGTGCGAGATGAACCGGAGAAAGTAAATGTAGAGAGATGAAATGCAAAAAGACGGAGGTATGTGATGGTTGCATGTCCGTTTATTTTAGTAGGCCACTTATTACCGGGAGTGGTTGGGTTTTGTGATATGACGGCTTTACTGCTGTGCCACAAGCAGGGGGAGACTCCCGTGCAGCGTCGCCCTCTACACTAGTACTACTACATCGGTCGTGGTTTATCTCACATTGAATTTCACTGAAGATTTAACTGGAAAAATGTTAGTGCATGTCAACAAAAACAATATCATTGGATTCGTATATGAACATAGTTTTCAATGATATAATTTTAGGTGACATGCATCATCATTTATCGTACTATATATAATGTTACTTTAATTTTTGGTCGTACTAATCTATAGTAAGGTGCCCGTGTGTTGCACGGAAGAGTGAAATGCATTGATCGGGGAGTTGTTTATTTTAACAAAGGATGTGGGGGTCATATCATGTGTAACGAGTATCGATAGGTTTGTTCGGATATTATTTCATCTCTAGAGCTCATAAACATTCGGGTGAAATAGATAAAACGTATCTTTTGCAAACAAAAGCATTCAACTATTCAAACTGCATCCAAAACTTGAGAAGAAATAACTCTTATTGTTCTTTGCAGGAAAAGATCTTCAAGAATTAGTTTTTGAGTATCCATTGTTATACATGTTGGCTACAGATGACATGACACTTTCTTATAGTCAACAGTTGGCTATACTTTTTAATTATTAACCATGACCTTATACACCTAGATGGAGGGATTAAATTAGGATGACTTGAAGGGGGCAGAGGATATGTAAGAAATGGTTGATCATAAGTCTTTCACCAGTACTGTAGTAAAAATTCATACATGGAAGATTCTAGACTAAACCATGAATGGATACACTTTTATTCATGCGCGATACTCCAATAGAGAGAGATCATGCATGGAAGTCTCCGCACGCTTAGACATCGGATTAGATTGAGCGAAGACTAATGATCAACATTTAACTTGATAATGCAGATGTCTAGGTAAACCTCCTTAGAGTCCCCGTGCACATTGTTGGGGGTCAAATAATACCGCGCGTCTTCCATGTCCACATCGGCGGGAAGGTCCCAGCTCGGCAGAGTCCAAGTCAGCTTGACATAGCCAGTGTCGCCGCCCACGTACCTCCGAGTGGTAGTAATAGTGAGCATGCACCCGTACATCGGCCTCGTGTCAGTGT
>LR738715.1:547054985-547066443 GCA_902687465.1 Secale cereale | reverse complement strand
AAACTTGAGAAGAAATAACTCTTATTGTTCTTTGCAGGAAAAGATCTTCAAGAATTAGTTTTTGAGTATCCATTGTTATACATGTTGGCTACAGATGACATGACACTTTCTTATAGTCAACAGTTGGCTATACTTTTTAATTATTAACCATGACCTTATACACCTAGATGGAGGGATTAAATTAGGATGACGTGAAGGGGGCAGAGGATATGTAAGAAATGGTTGATCATAAGTCTTTCACCAGTACTGTAGTAAAAATTCATACATGGAAGATTCTAGACTAAACCATGAATGGATACACTTTTATTCATGCGCGATACTCCAATAGAGAGAGATCATGCATGGAAGTCTCCGCACGCTTAGACATCGGATTAGATTGAGCGAAGACTAATGATCAACATTTAACTTGATAATGTAGATGTCTAGGTGAACCTCCTTAGAGTCCCCGTGCACATTGTTGGGGGTCAAATAATACCGCGCGTCTTCCATGTCCACATCGGCGGGAAGGTCCCAGCTCGGCAGAGTCCAAGTCAGCTTGACATAGCCAGTGTCGCCGCCCACGTACCTCCGAGTGGTAGTAATAGTGAGCATGCACCCGTACATCGGCCTCGTGTCAGTGTCAGCGCCAGCGGCATCGCCCCTGACGCACACTACAGAGATGTGGCGGCGGCCTGCGCGGGCCTCGCCGGTGCCCACGATCAAGAGGAAGACGCTGCTGTCATCCTCCGAGACTAGCAGGCGGCGCTGATCCTCCAGCGACTCCGGCATGGTGAATGGGTAGCACGTCTCGTACTTGATGTTCTTCACCAAGGGCCAATAGTGATCTGCGAATTATAAATACTTCAGGCTAATTGCGTTCTTCAACCGCGGTCTTGCCTATCTGATAGGTCACTATGGTAAGTGGATAAATCTGCACGTCCATCGCAGGATCATACATCCTCCATGGTTCTCTGATGACATTGAACACAAGGGCTTCATTTACGCTGTCGACTCCTTCTATGTCTGGACGTATTGCTGGCCTACTTTAGTCATCGCTACAAACGGCTGTTACAGCAGTATGTGACTTTCCTATGATATCATGATGGCTTGTTATATTACTGTCAACATTTACTGAAAAAATATTCATGCTCATAACATGATGTTCTTAAGATTGACTACATCAAGAGCCCTTTTTTATTTGACTCCAACTTTTTTTAGGGTTATTTGACTTCAACTTGATATGACGTTGTAGGCCGCCCAGTGTCCCTACCCTTCCTAATCCCAGAACCTTTCAAAGAAAAATGGCATGGCAGTTGCAGGTGGTTCCTGGCTCGATCAGACGATGGCGAACAATTCATGATCGTTCGCACATACCGGACGTGTTGTTTCACGGAATACAATCATAGTCACTGCAAGGTCTTTGAGCAGGATCCCAGCTTCTCTGGGCCTTCAGGAATTTTTGACTAGAGGTTGGTAAGTAGCCTTGGTACACGCTCTCTATTTGTCGGACTGAATTATCCGATTAACCAGGAGATAACCGACGGCAAGGATCATGATGGCAGCGCGGTTTCGTTCATCAGGCAACACTGTGTGTACGCAGCGTACCATGCGTCTCTTCATGCACCATACCCTGATATGTGCCGCCACGCTCTGCAGCCCAAAGTAGGAGAGAGGGTCGCAAGTATCAGACTTCGACCTGCTGGTTGGAGTTTCCCCCGTCAGGCACCCATCTGGTTCAAGCGGTCAGCCAATCTCCACAGCTTAATAAATAGTAATGTCTAACTGAGCCAGTTAGTTAGATGCTTACACTTGTGTAGTAGGATATTTATTCAGTTTGATGCATGCACTTGTTCTTTTTTGGTAGCCCTTTTGTAATGATGGCTGATGTTTGGTTTGGAAGAGAGAGCTGCGTCTTCACTCTTCTGGCCTGCTTACTGCTTCTGTTGCACCCCCAGCCCTGGTTGCTGCTGCTGTTGTTTTCAATGTACAATCAGCAGTATATTTCGTCTGTTGGTTGAATAAATGTGTTGTTAGAGCGACAAACACAATGTTTTGGAAGTCGTTGCACGGTTCGATCCGTTAGTGCCCCGTACCGTACGTAGCGCATACTATTTTTTGTACGGAACTCATTTTCCACTTGTTGATAACATGCAGCCCACTGATGAAGGCCCAATAGAGAAGCCCATAATTAACTGGAAGGGAGGCTCTCACATGAATTCGGCCCAGGTACATGCTCATGGTCCCCTAAACATAAATAAGTAATTCGGAGGAGCAAGCTATAAACTGGGTTGTGCGGTCTCTGTGGCCCGTCTAACAACATGACCAGCCCAACCGTTTTTTCTTTGGGAAAATAGGTAGCCCAGTATTTCTTTTTGAAGAATACCCAAGCTAGGCCTATTTGTTTTCTCCGACTTACTGGGCTGCTAATCTTTCAAGACGAGGAGGGATGCATTCCAGCCTGGCCAAAGAGTATGGTCAGTGTGTGTTAAAATTAATATCAAAAGGGGTTGAAAATTCCAAAAAAAAAATTGCAAATGGGATATTAGTTTCTTTTTTCGTTTTTGTCCTACATTGATATCTTATACGCATTTCATTGGATTTAACATGACATAGTACTAATTTATTTTTAATTTTTTTTAGTATGGCTACCAATTATTGGATTAAGAATATTTTGTTCCGCAGCAAAAATTTGCGAATTTACAAAATTTCCCACATATTCAGTTATTTTTTTAACCCTAGTACTGACCAGAAAATGGGCAGCATTTCTAAAAATGGAAAATGGGCTGCAATAAATTCCATATGAATTAGAAAATGAGTAAAAATTATAAAATAATAGCAAATGGGCTGTACATGCCACCGATTTCGAGGCTGACTTGTATACGCAAGGCTTTGTCAGTCAACACACGATTCTAGCAGCAGTGACTATTAGATGACCATCCAACTGCCGACGTGCTTCTTCAATCTCTGATCTTCCTGCTCCAGCCCCCTAAACTAGCGCCGGTGGGACTGCCTACTCCCTCCTCTTGTGGCCCGCTATGATGCCGCGCCGGCTTCCACGGCCCACCCTACTCCCTCCGCTGGCCTGGCCGCACGCAATCAACTGCCTCCTTATTATGCAAAAAAATGATTCCTCCCACTGACATCAGGGGTGCACCGGTTGGGAGGCTGACCTATGGGCCTACTAAGTTGACGCATATGCAGGGCTTGTCAACTTAGTCAACAAACGATTCTAGCAGCAGTAACCGTTGAATTTGAATCGAACCGTCCTTCTGCTTCTTCAATCGCTGCTCTTCTTGCACCAGCCACCCAAACCAGTGTCGGCGAGACCGCCTGCTCCTGCCTCCAGTGGCCGGTTGTGCTGCCGTTGATGCCTCACCGCCCCTACCACTCCCGCCGCTAGCCAGGCCCTGCAGCAACGGCAGCCTCACACCGCAGCCGAACCAGTGAACCCTCGTACTCCTCTCCGTGTGGGCATCCACTGCGGCGTCTTCCCTGGCTCCGCGCCGTCCCCTTCCTAGACCTCGCGGCCGTCCACCGCCTTGGTGCTCTCGGCGCGGAGTAGTCAATTGGGTCAACGACCGACTTCCATCGGAAGAGTACTGTATGTGGAGAGGCTGACAGCTGGGTCCATGGCCACAGCCCAGTTTTTTTGTGATTTGCCAAGTAAGTCGCTTTGTCAGGCCCGTTGGGCTACAAATCATTCCAGACTAGGAGAGCTTTCATTCAGCTGGCCGAGAAAATGGCCTATCAGTAATGAGAAATGGCCTGTACATTTTTAAAACACATCAAACCGACAATTAGTTTCAAATTTCTTTTTTTCATTTAGACATTTTAAATTGCATTGATTTTTATGCGTGGACAATTTGTTGGATTTTATATTGATATATATTTATTTTTAAAATCAGTTTGAACGTGACTCGAAATTTTGGGATTAAAAACAGTTCGAACCGCACAGAAATATGCAAAAAAATCGTATAATTTTTTAACCGTGGCCACATTATGGGCTATAATGCTAAAAAAAAGAATATGGGCTCTAAAAAACATTAAGAATTAGCAAATGGGCTGTGGATTATTAGATATAATGGCAGATGGGATGTATGATGTTTTCCAAAGATTTGAGGCTTTCCTAAAAAAAGGTTGACGCACAAGCAGTGACTGTTGGATGTCCATCCAACGGCCGTCGTGCTTCTTCAATCTCTGCTATTCCTGCTCCAGCCGCTCAAACAAGCGCCGGCAGGACTGCCTGCTCTCTCCTCCCCGCGGCCGGCTGTGCTGCCGCGCATGCCTCACTGCCCCATCGTACTCCCATCGCTGGCCTAGCCATCCCTCAACTCAGCCACACATGTTGTTATTCTCTAGCAATGAAAGACGAACTAGTAAACCCTCGTACAGTCGTACTCCCCTCCGCGTGGGAAACAACTGCCGAGTCTTCCCTGCCACCGTGTCGTTTCCTTCCTAGGACTCGCCATCATCCACCGCCCTCGTGCTCTCGGCGTGGCCTAGTCAAAGTGGTCAACGAGCGACATGCATGTGAAGTGGACTGTACGTGGAGAGCCTGACAGCTGGGTCCATGGCCGCACGCAAGGAAATGCCTCCTTATTACGGGCAAAATAATGATTCCAACACCTAACATCTGGGACCCATCAAAAGGGCCTCTGTATTTCACGAAAAAAACGTTACCACCGCTGACAACTCGGACCCACCATCTATATCTTCGCACGCAAAAAAGTGTGTCCTTATTACGCACAAAAAAATGAATAGTCCCCCTGCTAGCTAGGACCCAGTATAGTGGCAGGCTGACTTGTGGGCCTACTAAGTTGACGGGGACGGAAAGCTTTGTCAACTTAGTCAATATGCATGATTCTAGCTCCATTGACCGTACGATGTCCATCCAATGGCCGTACGTAGTGCTTCTTCAACCTCTGGTCTTCTTGCTCCAGCCACCCAAACCAGCGCTGGTCGTGCCTCGTGCTCCTGCCTCCCGTCGCCGGCTATGATGCGGCGGAGGCCTCACCCCCCTACTACTCCCACCGCTTGCCAGGCCATCTCTCTACTCACCCACACCCCCTATTATTCTCCGTCGACGGCAGCCTCACACCACAGCGAACCAGTGAACCCTCATACTCTACGTGTGGGCATCCACTGCCGCGTCTTCCCCGGCTCCATGTCATCCCCTTCCTAGGCCTCGCTGTCGTCCATCGCCCCGCTGCTCTCGGCGCGGCATGGTCAACGTGGTCAAGGAACGACTTCCATCGAAAGAGTACTGTATGTGGAGAGGCTGACAGCTGGGTCCACGGTAGCCGCAAGGAAGTGCCTCTTTATTACGCGGAAAATAAGTATTCCTCCACCTGACAGTAGGGACCCACCAGACGGGCCACGTATTTGGCAAAAAACGTTTCAACCCTAACTGCTGGGACCCACCGGACGGGCCACCGTATTTCGCGAAAAAAATGTCCCCCCTGCTGTCAGCTCGGACCCACCGGAAGTGCCGCCTTATTACGCACAAAAAAAATGAATACTCCCCCTGCTAGTTGGGACCCACCTTGGTGGGTGGCTGACTTGTGGGCCTACTAAGTTGATGGGGACGGAGTGCTTTGTCAACTTAGTCAATATGAACGATTCTAGATCTAGTGACCATACGATGTCCATCCAACGGCCGTAGTGCTTCTTCAACCTTTGGTCTTCTAGCTCCAGCCGCCCAAAGCAGTGCCGATCGTGTCGCATGCTCCTGCCTCCCGTGGCCAGGTGTGCTACCGCGGAGGCCTCACCGCCCCATACTATTCCCACCACTGGCCAGGCCCTGTGGCGAAGGCAGCCTCACACTGCAGCCGAACCAGTGAACCCTCCTACTCCTCTCCGTGCGAGCTTCCACTGCCACGTCTTCCTCGGCTCCATTTCGTCCCCTTCCTCGGCCTCGCCGTCGTCCACCGCCCTGGTGCTCTCAGCGCGGCGTGGTCAACGTGGTCAAGGAACGACTTCCATCGGAAGAGTACTGTACGTGGAAAGGCTGACAGCTGGGTCCACGGCCCCAGCAAGGAAGTGCCTCCTTATTACGTGCAAAATAATTATTCCTCGACCTGACAACGGGGACCCACCGGACGGGCCACCGTATTTCACGAAAAAACGTTTCCCCCTGACTGCTGGGACCCACCAGCTACATCTTCGCACGCAAGGAAGTGTGTCCTAGCAAAAAAACAATCCGCCCCCTTGACTGCTAGGACCTACCAGCTACATCTTCGCTGGCAAGGAAGTGCCTGACATTCGGGACCCACCTGGTCGAAGAGTACGTAGCATTGTCATTCTGGTTGCGAACGTGTACGTACATACTGGTCGATGTAGAGGCGTGCACGTGTCGTAGTAGAGGCGCGCACGTAGCATGTACACGTACGTACAGCGGCAAGTGTGCAATATAGAAAATACGGCCACGTACGTACATATGGGCAGGGTCTCGAACGCCAAATCGCGCATACGTATGGCCAGGGCTCATGTACATGGCTGGGTCGAAAGAGAGAAACAGCGTCGTCGTCGTGTTCATGGGGAGCCAACCGGCTGGGTCGAAACGGAATGCGTCATTGTGTTCATCGGGAGGGCTTGGACGAAACAGCCGATGGAAACAAGACCTGGCGTACCGCAGAACGGAGGAAACGGCCTTGTGTTCGACCGGCCATGTTTGAAACGGGATCCTGTTCATCGGGAGGGGTCTGGCGTAGCGCAAAACGGAGGAAATGAACCTCCTACGGTCGAAATGGGGGTCCTATTCATCGGGAGGGGTGTGGCGTACCGCAAAACGTAGGAAACAGACTTGTGTTGGAGCGCTACGGACGAAACGGGGGTCCTGTTGACCAGGAGGGGTGTGGCGTACCGCAAAACGGAGGAACCGGACTTGTGTTGGAGCGCTACGGTCGAAACGGGGGTCCTGTTCATTGGGAGGGGTGTGGCGTACCGCAAAACGGGACTCCACGGGATACTGTTCATCACCACCGTCGACCCCCTCCAGCCTCCACAGGCTACTGTTCATCCACCGGCGACCTCCTCCAGCCTCCACCTGCGACTGTTCAGCCTCCACCGGCTACTTTTCAACTAGCCCTCTCTAGGGGCTCCTGTTCAACCACCCCCTCCACGAGCTATTGTTCATCCAGCCCTCCACCGTCTACAGTTCATGCAGCCCTCCACGGGGTTGTCCTGTTCATGCAGCCCTCCACCGGGTCCTATTCATGCAGCGCCAACCGGCTCAATCAACCAGGGTCTTGTTCATCCAGAGGCAACACCAAGGGGTCCCGTTCAGCCACCCCCACAAGGAACTGTTCATTCAAACCCCCCCAGCAACGCTCACTGTTCATGCAGAGGCAGCATCGATTGGCTTCAGTTAGCAGCAGTAGTGAAGGAATCGCTCGATCGGGTTTAGTTAACAGCCATCGATTGACCAGGTTCAGTTAACAGTCATCGATCGATCGCTCGGGTTCAGTAATGTGTAGCCTGCAGTGCAATCGCTTGGGTTAAGTTAGAGCCCAACGCCTCGCTCGGGTTCAGTTAGAGCCCAACGCCTCGCACCCACGCACGTGCGTGTATGAGAGAAACGCGCATCGCTCGACCCCGACCACCCACCGTAACCGGGAACACCCCGATATTTTCCTCGCCCTCGCTTCTACCATGGTTTTTTCCGTCATGGACGGCCCAAAGAATGTCATGCAGTTGCGTCTCCGGCCCGCCCAGGACGAAAAGCCCATTCTCTGTCATGATTTTTTGTCATAGAAGTAGGAACCCACCACATCTATGATGATGCCGTGTTTTGTCACAATTATTGTCATTGAAGTGTCATAAGTATGACAGAAAAAAATTTCGTTCGGCCCAAAATGTCACGGATGTGTCTTTTTTTGTAGTGGAGAAGGGCACCCTCTCCGGCTCTTCCAAGGGGAAAGCACCCGTCTGCGACATCAGGGAGGGCACCCTACAACTGTGCTCTTCCAAGGGGAAGGAGCACATCTGCGACAACATGGAGCGCATCCAGGGTCCGTGATCTTCCCACTGGAACGAGCCCATCTGTGACAAGTGAGGAAACCCATGATTTGTTTTATCATGCCTCCTCACAGGGGGAAACCCATGATTTGTTTTGTCGAGATCCTTTTGTAGTGTAGTGGGAATATGTCTAGTTTTAATTGCTATATCTAGTCGTTTGCAGTATGCCTTGTTTATTTTAGTTGATCACAATGTGATGCTCTATATGTGCAATTATTTACTGTACTCTACATTTCATCAATCCAGTTTTAAACATACCAATAGGAATGCATATATTTGCTTGATGTTAAGCCTGTTATAGCTAGCATATGCCTCTTTTTAATTTTTTTGATTGTTCGGTTGTTTGTAGTTAGCATATGTCTAGTTTAAAATGCTATCTTTCGTTGTTTGTAGTATGCCTTGTTTATTAAAGTTATTCACAACGTGATGTTCTATATGTGCAAGTATGAACTGTGAAGTTCATTTTCATCAGTACCAGTTTCAACAATACCACTATGAATGACTACATTTGGTTGCTGCATCTTGTAGTTAACATGCCTTTCCATTTGTATTTAACAATAACCAGTGTACTTAGACCGGCACAATACCAGTTTGAATGACTATGTTTGCTTGTTGTTAAATGTTACGCCTATTGCAGTTAACACACCTTTCCACTTGTTTTGCTTTACTAGCATTCTTAAACCTGCACACTGAAGCTATCTTTTGGAGATTATTTTGTCTGCCATGTCTAATTTTGGTTGATGTTTAGCCTGTTGTGCTTAACATGCTTCTAGATGTACCTACACAGGACAATTTTGGGAAAAGCTGATGTTTTCCATCGAGGTTAGTTTCATCCCATGGCTTGTATATGCTCACTGTTCAGGATATCAGTAGCTGGTACCATATAGGCCGGGGGCTGATAAGGGACAAATCGGTGAATCGGACTTTTAAATGAATAGTCCCCCTGCTAGCTAGGACCCAGTATAGTGGCAGGCTGACTTGTGGGCCTACTAAGTTGACGGGGACGGAAAGCTTTGTCAACTTAGTCAATATGCATGATTCTAGCTCCAGTGACCGTACGATGTCCATCCAATGGACGTACGTAGTGCTTCTTCAACCTCTAGTCTTCTTCCTCCAGCCACCCAAACCAGCGCTGGTCGTGCCTCGTGCTCCTGCCTCCCGTCGCCGGCTATGATGCGGCGGAGGCCTCACCCCCTACTACTCCCATCGCTTGCCAGGCCATCTCTCTACTCACCTACACCCCCTGTTATTCTCCGTCGACGACAGCCTCACACCACAGCGAACCAGTGAACCCTCATACTCTACGTGTGGGCATCCACTGCCGCGTCATCCCCTTCCTAGGCCTCGCTGTCGTCCACCACCCTGGTGCTCTCGGCGCGGCATGGTCAACGTGGTCAAGGAACGACTTCCATCAAAAGAGTACTGTATGTGGAGAGGCTGACAGCTGGGTCCACGCTAGCCGCAAGGAAGTGCCTCCTTATTAGGCGGAAAATAATTATTCCTCCACCTAACAGTAGGGACCCACCAGACGGGCCACGTATTTGGCGAAAAAACGTTTCACCCCTAACTGCTGGGACCCACCGGACGGGCCACCGTATTTCGCGAAAAAAAAGTTCCCCCTGCTGTCAGCTCGGACCCACCGGAAGTGCCGCCTTATTACGCACAAAAAAATGAATACTCCCCCTGCTAGTTGGGACCCACCTTGGTGGGTGGCTGACTTGTGGGCCTACTAAGTTGATGGGGACGGAGTGCTTTGTCAACTTAGTCAATATGAACGATTCTAGATCTAGAGACCATACGATGTCCATCCAACGACCGTAGTGCTTCTTCAACCTTTGGTCTTCTTGCTCCAGCCGCCCAAAGCAGCGCCGGTCGTGTCGCATGCTCCTGCCTCCTGTGGCAGGCTGTGCTGCCGCGGAGGCCTCACCGCCCCATACTATTCCCACCACTGGCCAGGCCCTGTGGCGAAGGCAGCCTCACACTGCAGCCGAACCAGTGAACCCTCCTACTCCACTCCGTGCGAGCTTCCACTGCCACGTCTTCCCCGGCTCCGTTTCGTCCCCTTCCTAGGCCTCGCCGTCGTCCACTGCCCTGGTGCTCTCGGCGCGGCGTGGTCAACGTGGTCAAGGAACGACTTCCATCGGAAGAGTACTGTACGTGGAAAGGCTGACAGCTGGGTCCACGACCGCAGCAAGGAAGTGCCTCCTTATTACGTGCAAAATAATTATTCCTCGACCTGACAACGGGGACCCACCGGACGGGCCACCGTATTTCACGAAAAAACGTTTCCCCCTAACTGCTGGGACCTACCAGCTACATCTTCCCACGCAAGGAAGTGCGTCCTAGCAAAAAAACTATTCGCCCCCTTGACTGCTCGGACCTACCAGCTACATCTTCGCAGGCAAGGAAGTGCGTGACATTCGGGACCCACCTGGTCAAAGAGTACATAGCATTGTCATTCTGGTTGCGAACGTGTACGTACATACTAGTCGATGTAGAGGCGCGCACGTGTCGTAGTAGAGGCGCGCACGTAGCATGTACACGTACGTACAGCGGCAAGTGTGCAATATAGAAAATATGGCCACGTACGTACATATGGGCAGGGTCTCGAACGCCTAATCGTGCATACGTACGGCCAGGGCTCATGTACATGGCTGGGTCGAAAGAGAGAAACAGCGTCGTCGTCGTGTTCATGGGGAGCCAACCGGCTGGGTCGAAATGGAATGCGTCGTCGTGTTCATCGGGAGGGCTTGGACGAAACAGCCGATGGAAACGAGACCTGGCGTACCGCAGAACGGAGGAAACGGCCTTGTGTTCGACCGGCCACGTTTGAAACGAGATCCTGTTCATCGGGAGGGGTCTGGCGTAGCGCAAAACGGAGGAAACGAACCTCCTACGGTCGAAATGGGGGTCCTATTCATCGGGAGGGGTGTGGCGTACCGCAAAACGTAGGAAACGGACTTGTGTTGGAGCGCTACGGTCAAAACGGGGGTCCTGTTGATAGGGAGGGGTGTGGCGTACCGCAAAACGGAGGAACCGGACTTGTGTTGGAGCGCTACGGTCGAAACGGGGGTCCTGTTCATTGGGAGGGGTGTGGCGTACCGCAAAACGGGACTCCACGGGATACTGTTCATCACCACCTTCGACCCCCTCCAGCCTCCACAGGCTACTGTTCATCCACCGGCGACCTCCTCCAGCCTCCACCTGCGACTGTTCAGCCTCCATCGGCTACTGTTCAACTAGCCCTCTCCAGGGGCTCCTGTTCAACCACCCCCTCCACGAGCTATTGTTCATCCAGCCCTCCACCGTCTACAGTTCATGCATCCCTCCACGGGATGGTCCTGTTCATGCAGCCCTCCACCGGGTCCTATTCATGCAGCCCCAACCGGCTCAATCGACCGGGGTCCTGTTCATCCAGAGGCAACACCAAGGGGTCCCGTTCAGCCACCCCCACAAGGAACTG
>LR738715.1:546981490-547054883 GCA_902687465.1 Secale cereale | reverse complement strand
CCCCCCCCCCCCCAGCAACGCTCACTGTTCATGCAGAGGCAGCATCGATTGGCTTCAGTTAGCAGCAGTAGTGAAGGAATCGCTCGATCGGGTTCAGTTAACAGCCATCAATCGATCAGGTTCAGTTAACAGCCATCGATCGATTGCTCGGGTTCAGTAACGCGTAGCCTGCAGTGCAATCGCTCGGGTTAAGTTAGAGCCCAACGCCTCGCTCGGGTTCAGTTAGAGCCCAACGCCTCGCACCCACGCGCGTGCGTGTACGAGAGAAACGCGCATCGCTCGACCCCGACCACCCACCGTAACCGGGAACACCCCGATATTTTCCTCGCCCTCGCTTCTACCATGGTTTTTTCCGTCATGGACGGCCCAAAGAATGTCATGCAGTTGCGTCTCCGGCCCGCCCAGGACGAAAAGCCCATTCTCTGTCATGATTTTTTGTCATAGAAGTAGGAACCCACCACATCTATGATGATACCGTGTTTTGTCACAATTATTGTCATTGAAGTGTCATAAGTATGACAGAAAAAAGTTTCGTTCGGCCCAAACTGTCACAGATGTGTCTTTTTATGTAGTGGAGAAGGGCACCCTCTCCGGCTCTTCCAAGGGGAAAGAGCCCATCTGCTCTTCCAAGGGGAAAGCGCCCGTCTGCGACATCGGGGAGGGCACCCTACAACTGTGCTCTTCCAAGGGGAAGGAGCACATCTGCGACAACATGGAGCGCATCCAGGGTCCGTGATCTTCCCACGGGAATGAGCCCATCTGTGACAAGTGAGGAAACCCATGATTTGTTTTATCGTGCCTCCTCACAGGGGGAAACCCATGATTTGTTTTGTCGAGTTCCTTTTGTAGTGTAGTGAGAATATGTCTAGTTTTAATTGTTATATCTAGTCGTTTGCAGTATGCCTTGTTTATTTTAGTTGATCACAATGTGATGCTCTATATGTGCAATTATTTACTGTACTCTACATTTCATCAATCCAGTTTTAAACATACCGATAGGAATGCATATATTTGCTTGATGTTAAGCCTGTTATAGCTAGCACATGCCTCTTTTAAATTTTTTTGATTGTTCGGTTGTTTGTAGTTAGCTTATGTCTAGTTTAAAATGCTATCTTTCGTTGTTCGTAGTATGCCTTGTTTATTAAAGTTATTCACAACGTGATGTTCTATATGTACAAGTATGAACTGTGAAGTTCATTTTCATCAGTACCAGTTTCAACAATACCACTATGAATGACTATATTTGGTTGCTGCATCTTGTAGTTAACATGCCTTTCCATTTGTATTTAACAATAACCAGTGTACTTAGACCGGCACAATACCAGTTTGAATGACTATGGTTGCTTGTTGTTAAATGTTACGCCTATTGCAGTTAACACACCTTTCCACTTGTTCTGCTTTACTAGCATTCTTAAACCTGCACATTGAAGCTATCTTTTGGAGATTATTTTGTCTGCCATGTGTAATTTTGGTTGATGTTTAGCCTGTTGTGCTTAACATGCTTCTAGATGTACCTACACAGGACAATTTTGGGAAAAGCTGATGTTTTCCATCGAGGTTAGTTTCATCCCATGGCTTGTATCTTTTCACTGTTCAGGATATCGGTAGCTGGTACCATTTAGGCCGGGGGATGATAAGGGACAAATCGGTGAATCGGAATTTTAACTGAATATATCTGCAACCCATTTATCGTTAGGTTAACTAGGGCCAGATGTAATATATCTGAGGCTACATAGCAACATGCACTATACTTAATGTCTAAATATGCAATCCTAGCTATATACGAACAAGGAAGAGTGTTACATTAATGTTCTAATGATGTCTAGATATACGTAGAAGAGCAGCAACAGCAACAAGAACAACACAACCCTGTTTGGATACTTAACTTAGCTAGAGGTTGGAGTTAGTTTCTCGCTCATGACTAACCCTGAACTAAGCCCATCCAAAGAGTTGTTTGGATGGCAGGGTTAGATTGACAATAAATGCACTAGGAGAACTAGCTCCAATTAGCACCTCTTGAATTGGATAGTTTATTTGGGTGGGTTATAGATGCAACTAGCTCAAACTAGCCCTCATGTTTAGATATACAGCTCAAACTACCTGTAACCCATGGATACAGCAGGAGTTAATCAGCCGATAATTTGTAAAAATGCACTAAACTCCTTCGGGCCCATAATATAAGATGTTAATTCATCTAATATGTGAGTATATTGGATGTTATAAGATACTCCCTCGGTTCCTAAATATTTATCGTTTTAGTGATTTCAAATGGACTACCACATAAGGATGTATATAGACATATTTTAGAGTGTAGATTCACTCATTTTTCTATGTATGTAGTCACTTGTTGAATTCACTAGAAAGACAAATATTTAGGAACAGAGGGAGTATCATAAAAGAGTGGTGTACTACATCATTGTGCAATTGTTGTTTAGCTTCTAATACTAACTTGGTGCTTTTAGGTACATATGTCATTGGTAAAGTTCCGCGCTTCGACCCTTTCTGCGTATGGGGCAATGAGATATCGATGAACCAGCATCAAGTGAGGAAGTTGATAAAGATTGTTAGTAAAATTGGTCCAAAGATGGCAATTAAACTATTTGTTTACACTTTATCCAAGACAACAGCGAACAACAGGATGGTAAGTAAGAACTCTGCAGCCTTCTTTTTACTGCCCATAATGAGTTGTGTTAGATGACAATGTCTGAATCTTTTTCCTTTGCAGTGATTGCCAAATGAGTTTACTCAGGATTACCTCTCAAACTACATGACTGGTGGCATGCGAAGGTTAAAGTATTTCTACCAGAACACGATGATTATCTAGATGTTTTCATGAAGACCGTGAAGGATGGGCGGTCGGCCATCACAAGGGGTTGGACTAGAGTCGTGCATGCCTTCTGCATGGAGGAGGGCAAAATATGGGCATTCTGCTTCACCTTGTTCAGCAATGGGAATGTATTTGGCCTCTTTCTTTACCTTCTTTAATAGTACAAGTATATAACAGTGGTTCATCATTCTTTATTTGGTTCTTATGTAATTCTTGAACATATGTACCTATGAATAGAATCATGCATTGGTTGTTTGAACCTGATGGATATGAATAAAGCTATAGCATACATTCAAATTCAAATCCGGTACAATTTGAAATAGTAGCAACTAAGTTACGGTGAAATTACGCTCTCCAGGTTGTTACGACACACATGGTTGGTAAAACACAAACATTTGCGATATACACCATAATCTGAGACGGTTCACAGAGAGGGAACGTGTGCAAGCACGCACACAGTTGCCGTTTGCAAAGTGTGTGTGATGTCAGACAATATCACAAACGGTGCGGGCAAACTAAACGTTTGTGTTAGTTGACTTATTGTACACGATTCCCAACCATGAACTGTTTTTGATGAAGTATGCATCGTAAACGATGCACCACAGAATAGCGTGGGCGATAGTTTTCTTGTACGACGATGTTACGACGGTCCGATGTTTCGTAATCCTGTCCGGCACTTGTACGACGATTACCTAATCTTCTTAATCAGTTATCGCATACGGTTTGGGAAAAGCGAATGTGTGTGATTGTATGCTTATCATACACGCTCTATAATAGTGAACCGTTTGTGATGGGCCGCGCATCGTAAACGTAGCACCACAGAATACAGACTCCGATGGCAATGCGTGCACAAACGAGCAGGAGTACTATAGGGCCCCTATCCCCGACGGTTTCTGGGTCATGTGGGAAGGACCCCCCTATCGCCGTCACTCACTAGGCGACGGTTCCAAATGATGTCGCTGAAAGGGGTTAAAACTGTTTGTATACACTAGTGCATCGAGGTGCTATACAAACGATTTTTAACCCCTTTCCGCGACGGCATTTGGGACCGCCACCTAGTGAGTGTGGGCGATAGGGGGGGGGGTCCTTCCCACACGACCTAGAAACCGTCGGGGATATGCCCTCCTGGCACACACACTCGGCAAAATGAGGTCGTGTGCGACCGACGAGCGACCAAATACGGTTATACGTACAGTTGTGCCCAAAAAATAAAATTATACAGGAAAAATCTTTTCCGGTCGTCAGTACATCCCACACAGTTAGTTCCTCGTAAATGTTTCCGTCCGTATATACATCCCACACAGTCGCTCCAAGGAAAAAGTTTATGTTCACAGGTACATCACACACAATTTTCCCCATTAAATCGTTTGTGATAGCGTTTCCATTGCACACGGTATTATCAATTTTATCGTTTGCGTTATTGAACCCATCACACACAGTTTTATGTGGTAAACGTTTGCGCCAGGTGGCCTAACACAAACGATTTATTCCTAGAAACTGTGTGCCTTATTGAATGCGTCACACGTGGTGTTTTCTCAATAACCGTTTGCAATAAAAAACAATTAGCTGGCTAATTATCCTATTATTAATAATCCATTTATTAATCTAATTGACATTTCATACTAAGCACACAATATATTTAATTTTCATAATTGAAATACATCAGACTACAACATCATATAGCTTCAGCACTCAGCTACCCCATTACACAACTACACCAGCACCAAATTTCACATGCAGCATCTATAACCTTTCGAAATTAGCAACATAGACGGTACATAGACAGATGTATTTCATCTGGAAAACTGCTGAAGCAGAAGGCGGATATTGAGCCTTCATTGATGATGAAGATCTTTGCAACTTTAGGCTAGTGCCTGTGGATGATTGACCGTCCATCCTTCGTCCTCTTCAAGAACACTTCAATGTTGAACCATGGGTGTTGTATGAATACATTCCTCGCCACCTGACCATACAGGTGGTTTGAGAGGTAATCATCAGTTAACTGCTTTAGAAATGCCTGAAAACAAGGATGTGCATAAATAACTTCTCTATATTGGAAATGGGTCAAAGGAATAAAAAAGGCAAGGTATAATAGTTAGTACCATCCAGTAGTGAACTGATGTCTTCATGATTATGCAGACAAAGATCTTGTTGTTTTTTGTCGCTAATTTCTTTATCCTAACAATCTTTCTGAGTTTCTTGACTTAACTGATATTCATGGACAACTCATTTCCCCATATGCAAAAATGGTCGATCAGTGGGTCAAAACCTCTAACAGCAGGACCTACATGTGCCAGACCAAATTGTTAAAAACCTAAATATTAGAATGGTTCCTACATTTGCACAACAATGTGCTATTAGACAAAGGACCATGCACATGCTAACCACGATTGTAAACCTCAGTGCCATTGTTTCCCTGCAACACATATAATGTAGTGAGTCATTAGGTTAAGTAAGGGTTCGCATGCTATCAGTACAATATGTTGATGAAAAATAAGCACATTGCAGATTCATCGGATTAATTCAAGCCACATCGAAAACCCATTTATCCAAACCAAGCATGATTAAGAACTAGGAAATATAGAATTTGTATATGTTTCTCATATATTAAGTGCAGCCAAATTCAATTTATTCCTCACATGCACAACAATACAAAATTCTACCCACGACAATTGGACATCGCATTGCAGAATTTAACCAAGCAGTTAACTAAACACCACAACAAATGAACCAAACATTACGGGAGCACCACATTGCACAATATAACATACTCCTAATAGAAGATCAGACAGTTAACCAAACCAAGCATGCTTAGCAACTTGGAAATATAGCAATTGTATTTGTTTCTCCTGTATTTAGTACAACCAAATTTGATTTACTACTCACATGGTATACAATAACAGAATGCACCCACAACTATTGAACATTTGCAGAATTGAACCAAACAGTAAACTAAACACCACAACACAAATGAACCAAACGTTAACTGAGCACCACATTGCACAATGTATAACCAAACAAACCATGCTTGACAACTTGGAAATATAGCAATTGTATTCGTTTCTCTTGTATTTTGTAAAGATAAATTCGATTTATTTCTCACATGGAAGACAATACAAAATTGCAACCTGAAGAATTGAACATCACAATTGCGGAACTGAACTAAACAGTTAACTGAAGACGACACCTAATTATCCAAACAGTTAATAAGTGAGCACCACACTACACGACATATAGAACATATACACTAGAGCAACAGATTGCATGATAAAATTAGATAGCACAATTCACAAGAATTTGTTGAGGAAAGGCAGGAGCAGCACACACAATGGGTAAACCGAGCATGCATAACCGGCGTAGCTAGCAAATGGCAAGGTGCTCCTCCAAGATCTGGGGGTCGACATGAATCGCAGCCATCACGACCTCATTCGCGTGTGCGGCCGTAATTTGCTTCTCCGCTACCAAATGCTCCTTGAGATCTTGGCTATAGTGCGTGCACCATGGCTTAGGGCGGTGCTTATTTGTTGGAGGGGTCGGTGATTTGGGTGGAAGGTGCCGCGCTCGCGTCGGCGGTCGGGGCATGTGGGATGTGGAAGGAGGAGGAGGATGGGGATCGGGTGTGGATTACCTACCTGGATAGACGAGGCCGAGCAGTGTGAAGGAGGGTCGCCGGCGAGGAGGCAGCGCTGCAAGCCAGGAGTGAAGGTTTCAACTTGAAAAGGAAGGCGGAAACAAGGGAAATGTGGCTTTTGGTAAGGGGGAGGGGGCGGGCAGGTAGATATTTCCGCGGAAGCCAAAAATTTGGAATCGCTTCAACGAAAAAACTAGCGCGCAAAGTGTCATCAGACACAGTCCCTTATTGAGAACTATGTACGATATGTGAACATCACAAACGATTCAGATAGCTTAACCCGTGTGTGATGAGTTTGAACGTCAAATTTTTTGGTCCACGTCCCCATCTTTCACCGACGACGATTGAACAGTGAAATGATATTTGAGGAGCGGGCTAGTGTGCTTGACACTCCGACGGTGCTCCAAGATATTTTGTGCTGCATCTCACACGGTTGGTGATAATAAAATGTGTGCAATCTACTTGATTTTTCTTCTTGGTTTGAATTACATAATGAGGTAACAGCTGCAAATGATGGTGTTTGAATTGCTAGAACTTTTATCCGCAGTGAACATGCAACAATAGGTGCGTCATGTCACAGGATATCCGCGGCCACCTATGGGACCGACCGGCCCCTTGCTGGTTCGGCGGGGGGACGGAGCGTTGCACAAAGAGCATAACGGTGCACGGGTGCGCGGCTGCGCGGCAGGGAGCACACAAGCAATTTACCCAGGTTCGGGCCGCCGCGAGGCGTATGACCCTACTCCTACTTTGGTGGATTGATGGTGGAATGAATGTGGTGGTGCATAGTACACTCGCCCGGCAAGACGTGCCTCAGGGCTGCAGCAGCTACGCTTGTATGGTGGCTGGGGTTCATCAACTTTCCCACCCCTCCTACGGGTGCCATGGGCCTCCTTTTATAGATCAAGGGGTCACCACAGTGGCAAAATCATCATTATAGACTGATATGATAGCTAACATTGCTATCATACGTAAATCTGCGGGCTGACAGGGCGCATTAAATGCACCGCTTAGTGTCACATTGCTGGTCGCCCGGCAAGGCTCGCCGGGCTGTCTTGCCAGCTTCGCATCTGCTTCCGTGACACGTCGCAGGACGGGTGTCCTTTGTGGGTTTCTTTTGTAGGAGATGACTGCCATGTGGCGAATGGTTGTCACTTAGTCACTTCGCGGCTTGACACTGCACTGATCGACGATGTGAGTCGTGCTTGAGTAGGTTGTGGGGTGGTTTACCCCCCGCAACCCCCAGCTAACCTTGCCGGGGAGTCTCTGATAGCTTGTTTCTGGTGGTAGCCTTGCCCCTTGCCGGGCTTGCCTGCCCGGCAAGGGAGGCTCTCTTCTCGTCGATATCTTGTTCTTCTGGCTTAACCTTGGTTTCTCTGCCTGCGTGTTGGTTCTTCAAATCTCTTGGTTCTTAAATCTTGGGCTTGCTCTTGTGCTTCATGCTTGGTCATGTCCCTGTGCATAGTTGGGCAACAGACCCAGGGTTTGTTGCACCGACATAAGCCCCCAGGCCTGCCCCGAATGCGCTGCTGAGCGTCATCAGGGTAGGGCCTAATAAGTGTAGATGCATGATTGCTGAAGGGGTTGGCCCCTTGAGATTTCCTTTGCTGCTGCTTTCGTCTTGATTTCGAGGGTGGTTTCCGACTCCCCCGCATGTTTATGTAAGGTCAATAGTGGTGGGGCCGCTGCAGTGACGGCTCGTGAATGAGTTTAACGCACGGGGTGGAAACCGCCAATTTACTCTTCCCAATGCACATCTGTATCCTTAGCCGCGTATGCTGCATGCATCGCGCGGGGTAGGTAACGGAGGCGTGCGGCATTGGAGAGTGCCTTGAAGTGGGTCCGCCTGGCTTGAATTGGTGGAGGGGGACGGCGGTCACCCGTTCATTGAGCGGCTTCCCTCCTTGCCCCGCCTATAAAAGGAGGGGTGGAATGGAGTGGAGTCATCCATATTTTCCTCCTCATTCTTCTTCCTCTCTTGTTCTTTGCTTCCTTTGGCGGTGTTGAAGAGAGGAGCTCGGGGCCAGCCCCCCGGCTTCTTCTTGAGGTTGTTGTTGCCTCACACTGATGCTAGTGCCCGGGGAGTGACGTTGGTCCTTGGTGAGGCACTGTGCGGCAGCCGATATGTTCAAGGTAGGCAAAGCGACGTCTGGCATCCATATGGTGACGCATCACATGTGTTAGTCTCAATTACAGACCGATGGAGCCAGTCCCCTTGTTGCTAAGGTCCCCGGGGGTGTGTATGCAATCCCAGAGTGTAGCGCTTAGGGATGTTGGCACCCCCAGCACAGCTCCTTCCATCGGAGCGGATGTTGTTGCAGAGGAAGGGAGCTTCTTCCTACCCACCGAGATAGGCGGCGGCGTCCTAGAGGCGGGATACGGCGGCAGTGATGTCCTTGTACTCGCACCAGTGGCCCGCCGTCTTGGCTCCAACTCGTCCCTTCCTCCTTGGCACTCCTCTTCCCTCTTCTAGTAGCCTTCCGCTAGGTTCTCTGGCAAGCTTCCTCGTGGATTCCGGCTTCGTCCACCCTGCCGTGTCTTTGCTGGCTCTGGTTGCGGTGATCGAGGGGATCGTTGTTGCTGATCCCTCCACCGGCACCGCCGCCTGAGTGCTCCTTTTGTCCCCTTTCCCTCCGGCTTCTTCGACTTTGTCCTGGAGGAGATGGATAGGAGCTAGGCATTACAGGGCACTTATCTTTTTTCAATCTTAAACTTGTAGGCAAATGCCAAATTTTAATTCAAATAATGTAATCCCTCGAGTCCATCTTTGTGTTCTATAATGCTTTTACTTGTATCAACATGTGAATGAAAAGTATGAAACTTTCGGGAACCCGTGCATGTGTACGTCCATGCAGAGGTGGAATGCCTCTTTAATGTAAATAAAAGAGTTTTCCCCGGCAAGATATACTACCGGCTCCCTCTTCGTCTGCCGGAGAGCCATGTCTGTCGGGGAACAAACAGAGGGGCCAGCCCCACGCCAACTCCTTTTTATCAAAGGCTACTGTGACCATGCCGACCTAAGTAGCGTTCGAGTCATGGATGGGAGCACCTAAGTTTCAGAAGAGAGAGACGAGGTTTTCTCATGCAAAGTTATAGCTTTACATAACACTAATGGACAGGAAGTAAACTTATCTGTCTGGCTTGCCGGGGATTGTCGTGCTACGCAATCTTCTCATCCTTTGTCAGAGCCAAGTTCGCGGCATGAACCTGCAACTCCATGTAGATGAGAATAAATGCAGGATGCAATCCTATCTATATGCATATGTTGATGCAGTGATCTTGGTGTGCTGGTGCATGCATGCAATCTTAGTTGGGCCCCCCTACAACGCTTCTTCATTTTCTCTTGCATGGGGTCATCGCCCTAGCTTTGTTGTACGAGGGGTTACATGCAACTGAGGCAAGGCATGTACAAAAGGGTGGCTGCCGGGCGGTGCCCGGTCAGCCTCGCACCTTACGGGTAGTACTTACAAAGATGCTCAATATTCCATGAGTTTTGCAACTGAGTGCCATCTCCGTTCTCCAAACGGACCGTGCCGGGTCTGGTGACTCGTACCACCCGGTAAGGGCCTTCCCACTTCCGTGACAACTTGTTTGTACCCTTGGCGGACTGAACACGCCTAAGGACAAGGTCACCTTCCTCAAAACACCGGGCATGAACCATGCGGCTGTGATAGCGACGCAGGGCTTGCGATAGCCCGCAGCATGCATAGTAGCCTAGAGACGGTTCTCTTAGAGATTTACGGGTCTCCTATAGTGCTTGCCTACGATGAAGTAGCACAAGATCAGCACCGGCGTGACAACTGCTTCTGCCCCGTAGACCAGTGAGAAGGGAGTCTGCCCGGTAGCTCGGTTAGGTGTCGTTCTAAGGTACCAGAGAACTACCGACAGCTCCTCGATCCACCGCCCGTCGTGCTTCTGCAGCGTATCAAAAGTTCTTGTTTTGAGTCCACGAAGCACTTCAGCGTTCACCCTCTTAGCTTGTCCATTGCTCGGAGGATGTGCCATGGAATTGAATGAGATCTTGCATCCGAGGGCATGAACATATTGCCTGAAGGCGTGGCTCGTGAACTGTGTGCCATTGTTAGTGATGATCCTTGCCGTAACTCCGAAACGACACTCCAATTCTTTCATGAACTTGATAGTTGACTGGGCAGTCACCTTTCTCACGGCAGTCACTCCCGGCCACTTTGTAAACTTATCGATGACAACGAACAAGTATTCAAAGCCCCCGATTGCTCGGGGGAAGGGGCCGAGGATATCGAGCCCCCAGACCGAAAATGGTCATGAGAGAGGGATTGTCTGAAGAGCTTGGGCGGGCAGGTGTGTCCTCTTGGAATGGAACTGACAGGCTTCACATGACGTGATGAGCTCGACAGAATCTTGGAGGGTTGTGGGCCAATAGAATCCTTGTCGGAATGCTTTCCCAACTAACGCCCTTGATCCAAGGTATGAGCCGCACATTCGTCTGTGGATCTCAGCCAACATTTCCTTCCCATCCTCCCGGCAAACACACTTCAATTTCACACCACTAGGCCTCCTTCTGTACACAGTGTCATCGACAAACTGGTACATACTGGCCCTCCGGGCTACTTTATCAGCTTCATCTTGGTTTCCAGGGAGTTCTCCAGTTTGGAGGAAGTGGGCAATGTGCCTCACCCAAGTTGGAGCCTGATGCTCAGCAATAAGGACTAACGACACCTCCTCTGCTGTGGGAGCACTGGCCTCGTGCGCGGGGCCCTTGGTCCCGGCAACAGGGGGTGGTCCGGCAGGCTATGAGGACTTTTTTCCGGCAGGATCTCCGCCGGGAGCGGATCGCTCTGCCGGAAGAGGCTTACCGTAGTCCAACTTTCTCCTTTTCCGAGCCATTGTGGCTGGTGATACGGAGGGATGAGAGAGACGGAGAACAAAAGTTCCTGGTTCCACAGGAAGCTTCCGCGCAGCACACTTTGACAGGTGGTCAACTTTGATGTTTTCCGCACGGGGTACGTGCACTATTTGCAACCCAACAAAGTGCTCCTCCAATCTCCTTACTTCCTCGACGTATGCTTCCTTCAATGAGCTTTGATAATATTTGTTGACTTGTCTCACCACAAGTTGTGAGTCTCCTCGTATGATCAACTTCTTAATTCCCAATTCTGTTGCAATCCTGAGCCTGGCAAGGAGCCCTTCATACTCAACTGTATTGTTGGTGGCTTCTTCCCGAGCAAAGTGCATTTAGAGGATGTACTACAAGTGCTCCTCGGAAGGTGCGACGAGAAGCACGCCAGCCCCTGCACCTTGTAGGGAAAAACACCATCAAAATACATGATCCATTCTTGGGGTGATTCCTTGCTGGGGAGAGTTGTTTCTGTTACTTTCTTGTCAGGGGTTAGCGTCCATTCTGCAATAAACTATGCCAGTGCCCTGCTCTGAATGGTTGAAGTGCTCTCAAACTTCAAACCAAAGCTGGATAACTCCAAATCCCACTACACTATTCTGCCAGTAGCATCAGGGTTTCGGAGTATCCTTTGCAACGGGAAACGAGTGACAACCGTGATCTCATGGGCTTGGAAGTAGTGGTGCAGTTTCCTTGAGGCCATTACAAGGCCAAAGATCAACTTTTGCACGCCATAGTACCTCGATCGAGCCCCTTGTAACAAGGAGCTGACGAAATACGTTGGGCGCTGCACCTGTTTCTTCCTTGCCGTGTCCTTGGGGTTCCTCTCGTTGTCGTGCTTATTGTTGTCATGGTCCTTTCCGGACTCTGTTGTGATCTGGCCACTTTCCGCTTCATCTACCTCTCGCTGTGCTACCAAAGCCGCACTGACCACTTGGTTGGTTGCCGCCAAGTAAAGCAATAACGACTCTTGGGGTTTGGATGTGTCGGTGTACTAAGGTAGGGGTACCTCAGTACCCCAACTTGTGCACGGGCAGTTGCAGCTTCCCGCGGCAGGGTTTACCACGCGCTCGCCGGAGACCTTCCTGCTCCATATTAAACCATTCAAAAACAAAGTATGTAAGAAAGAAGATCGAGACCCCGGCAAGTGGAGCTTGCCGGGAAGGCCGTACCAGGCTCAAGACTACCTCACTAACACAAGGCCCTGGCAAGAGGAGCTTGCCAGGAAGACTAGAAGACACGCCTCGGCGCTATATGCGTCCCGGCGAGGGTCCGGAGAGCGGCAAGCTCCCGGGCCCGGCAAGATCAAGACCCCGGCAAGGTGCTTGCCGGGAGAGTTGCGCTGTGTGCCCGCGCTCCAGCTCATCGGCCCACGCGTCGCCCTGGGGCCTATCCAGGGACGCGTGGCGGATGGCTGTGCAGCCTGGGGGACACGGTGGCACTCCACGGTGGTGGATCCATCGCCGTGGCGGACGGAGACGCAAGGGCGGGAGCTTTTGGGGTCGACGGCGACGGGCATTAAATGCCCTTGTCCCCCACTATCAAAGTAGGTAGCGACCACTGTTCGCGCACTGTAGCTCCACTGTTCCCGCACTGTTACAACTACCACCTCTTTTACGTTTTTACCCCTTTCTCTTACGTTGACACCTGTCGGTGACCCCTTGCACTATAAAAGGAGGCCCATGCACAACGTGGAGGGGGTTCGGAACCTAGATCACTCATACGCTCGGTGTAGCTGCTTCTTCGAGCTCCCGAGCACTCCAACTCAATATACAACTAAGCAGGAGTAGGGTTTTACGCGTCTACCGCGGCCCGAACCTGGGTAAAACTACCCGCGTGCTCGCTACGATCTGCTCTTCGTGCTCCCTCCGCCCTCGTACCGCATAGACAAGGGGCTCCGGTCCCATAGGTGTTCGTGGCGGACAGTTTCCCCCGACATCTTTGGCGCGCCAGGTAGGGGGCGTCGAGGTTGTGCGAACCTGATCCGGCGTTCGCGCGGGCGCATTCTTCATCAACCTCGCCAGTTTCGTCAGCAACTGCACCAGCAGCAGCTCCATGGCCCCGAAGAAGAACGCTTCGGAGGTCGGAGGCCCGTCTGCGTCTCACCCGCCGCCACCAGAGCCAACGGTGGGCGGGGGAGACGCCGTCGGAAGGGTGGTCGCCGGCGAGGACACTCGCGGCGCCACCAAATCCAAGGATAGGATGGACGACCGAGCCTCGGTCTCCGTGGACGCGCCGCGTCCATCTCAACACACGACAACCCAGCCGCGCCATACCACAGGAGGTGGTATCCGCTTGCTGGGACAAGGGCAAACCGGAGGCTCGCGGGACGCCCCGGACCACCGTCCGGGCACAAGCAAAGCGAAGGCGCCGGCGCGGGACCCTGCTCCTTCTAACGTTGTTAGGAGTCCGAGCATATCCCGCTCCTCGCACCGTTCGCCCCCGTTCCCCTCCACTCCAGCAGAAGCGCTCGCGAGAGCGCAACTGCTCCTCGACTTCCCTCCAGCGGCAGACAAGGCCGAAGACTGGAGGGCCACCATCCAGAGCCTGATTGCCTTCGCCAACAATGATTCTCCACAGCAGCCGGCGGCCTCGCGGCCGCGGCAAGCTGAGAAGACGAAGGCCGACGGCGACAAGACCGCCGGGGGTGCGACAAGCGTGCACTCCCCGCCGCGGAAGCAGAAGACGCCGCCCCGCCGGAACAACGCCGACGACGGCTCCACAGCGTCGTCGGACCCGCGGGCCCATCGGGACCAGCGCCAGGTCCTCGACGACCGGCGACAAGAAGACGCTCGCACCACAATCGAGCGCCGCCGAGAAGCTCGGCGACAATCAGATAATAGAGCTGGAACGCTGTCGATGCGCGCGCGCCCGGTGAACCAGGCGACTTGCCGTACGCGGCAGGCTGCCCTGCGTTCACTCGCGAGCTGCGGCGCGTCCAGTGGCCCAGCATGAAGAATTTCAAGCCCGACGTACCGAAGAAGTACGACGGCAAGACGCACCCCTCAGAATTCCTCAGCGTCTACACCATCGCAGTGCAAGCTGCTGGGGGGCGCGACGAGAAGATCTTGGCAAATTACTTCCCGCTTGTGCTTAAGCCAAACGTCCGTTCGTGGCTTATGCACTTGCCGGAAGGTTCCATCTCTTCTTGGGCCGACCTTTGCCACCAGTTTGTTGGCGCCTTCACCGGCGGCCACAAACCCCACGGCCAGGAGAGCGATCTCCACATTCTGGCCCAGAAGGAAGGAGAAACCCTGCGCAAGTACATCCAACGCTTCAGTCGTGTGCAGCACAACATCCCTGACGTCCACCCTGCCGCGGTTATCAGCGCGTTCCACCAGAACGTGCGTAACCGCCGCATGCGTGAAGAAATGGCGATGACCAAGAATCGGGATGTCAGCGAGCTCTATGCTCTGGCTGACAAGTGCGCACGCGCAGAAGAGGGGAGGAGACTCCCCGGGGAGGATGCTGGCGCAGGAGGAAGCGACAGCGACGACGCCGCCCCGGCAAAGAAGAGCCGGCGGCGGAATAACAGAAGGAAGGGCAAGAAAGAGGTGCTTGCCGTCGAGAAGTCCGGCAAGGAGGCTCCCGTCAAGCAAACGCAGGCTGGCGGCTCCGGCAAGGAGCCTGCCCCTGTAGCGGCAGCCGACAAGCCGGGCAGCTCCGACAAGCAATACTGCAAGATCCACCGCACCAAGGGTCACGATCTCTCCAACTGCAAGCGCGTCGAGTATCTCGTCGAGCAGCAGAAGGCTGAGTACGAGAGGCGCGACAAGGAGAAGGCCCAGGGTGGCGGGGAAGAGCCAAGCAAGAAGCGGCCGTTCAATGGCCGGGGAGGACGCCGCGGCAAGGCCAAGCAGCGGCAAGGAGATCGACCTCCCCGGGGCCGCGACAAGGACGAAGACGACGACGAAGACATGGAGGACGAGGATAACAGCGAGCAGGAGTTCCAGAAGGCCACGGAGGTCCGGTGCGTCGACGGTGGCGCCTCTCTGCACACCTCCCACCGCCAACTAAAGCAGTGGGTGCGTGAGGTGAATGCAGCGGAGCCACCCATGGAGTCGCGCAGGCTCCTCAAATGGTCCAGCACGCCCATCATTTTTGATCTTGAGGATCACCCTGACCGCACCACTGCGGTCGGGTGCTTGCCGATGCTGGTTTCTCCCACCATCCGCAACCTCAAGGTCACCAAAATGTTGGTTGACGGCGGGGCCGGGCTGAACTTGATCTCCTCTGCTGTGATCAAGAAACTCCAAATTCCAGATGGCGAGCTCGAAGAAACCGGTTCTTTCCAAGGAATCAACCCGGGAAGGAGCAAGCCCAAGGGAAAGATCACTCTGCCGGTGACCTTTGGCGGGGAGCTCAATTTCAGAACTGAGCGCATCACTTTCGACGTCGCCGATATTCCATTGCCCTACAATGGAATACTTGGCCGCCCCGCTCTCGCCAAGTTCATGGCAGCTTCCCATTATGCTTACAACGTACTCAAGATGCCGGGGCCGATAAGCGTCATCACTGTCCACGGCGACAAGAAGGATGCGCTTGTCTGCGCCGACAAGATCTACCGGGATGCGGCAGCTGCGGCCGAGAAGGATACACTTGCCGCTGAAGCTCCCGGGGGGAAGAAGACGAAGACCAAGTCCGGCAAGTGCTCTAGGGCCCACTCCGGCAACCGCACCTCTTCGGAGTGTTGCGCTACCGTCGAGGACGTTCCATCGAGCTCCTCCGGCAAGTGTAAGAAAGGAATGGCCGCTCCTCCGGCAACAAATAAGGTGTCTGCCAAGGAGGACGGCACTGGTGGTACCTTCACCATCAGTGCCACACTTGACAGCAAATAGGAAAGCGCGCTCGTTGCCTTCCTGCGGGCGAATGTCGATGTGTTTGCCTGGCAACCATTTGACATCCTCGGTGTTCCCAGGAAGGTAATTGAGCACAAGCTTGCTGTCTGTCCTCATGCGCGGCCCATCAAGCAGAAAGTGAGGAAGCAAGCCGTGGAGCGCCAAGAATTCATCAACGAAGAAATCAAGAAACTAGAGGCAGCAGGCCTAGTTAGAGGTGTGATCCATCCGACGTGGTTGGCAAATCCAGTCGTCGTGCGCAAGGCCAATGGGAAGTGGAGACTGTGTATAGACTTCACCGATGTGAATAAAGCATGTCCCAAGGACCCATTCCCTTTGCCGCGCATTGACCAGATCGTTGACTCCACTGCCGGATGTGAGCTACTCTGTTTTCTTGATGCATACTCAGGCTATCATCAGATTTTCATGGCCAAAGAGGATGAAGAGAAGACTGCATTTATCACTCCATGTGGCACTTATTGCTTCATACGCATGCCATTTGGATTGAAGAATGCAGGCTCAACCTTTGCAAGGGTAGTATACACTGCTTTCGAGCCACAGATCCACAGAAATGTAGAGGCTTACATGGATGACATCGTGGTGAAGAGCAAGGACAAGGAAACCCTGATCCAAGATTTGGAAGAAACATTTCAGAACCTGCGCAGAATACAGCTTAAGTTGAACCCCGAGAAGTGCGTCTTTGGAGTCCCCTCCGGCAAGCTTCTCGGATTTTTTGTGTCACAGAGGGGGATTGAAGCCAACCCCGACAAGATTAAAGCCATTGAGCAGATAGAGGCCCCAAAGCGCGTCAAGGATGTCAGAAGGCTTGCAGGTTGTGTGGCTGCCCTCAGTAGGTTCATTTCAAAGTCTGCAGAGCGCGCCCTACCTTTCTTCAAAATCTTGAAGAAGGCAGGTCCCATGAAGTGGACTCCGGAAGCGGAGGCAGCGCTGCAGGATTTGAAACGGTACCTGTCCTCCACTCCAATACTTGTCGCACCTAGACCACAGGAAAAGTTGTTGCTATACCTAGCGGCAACCAACCAGGTGGTTAGTGCTGCGTTAGTAGCGGAGAGGGAGTCCGACGAGGAGTCAGCACCACCGGCAAGCGAATCCAGCGACAAGCAGGGGGCTGCTCCGGCAAGCTCTGGCCCCGACAAGGACAACTCTGCGCAGGAACAGAATGAAGTGCGGAAGAAAATGGTGCAGCGCCCAGTGTATTTTGTGAGTTCCCTTCTCCAGGGGGCTCTTCTGTTGCTCACCCGAGGAGCAACGGTCAAGCGGAGAGGGCCAATGCTGAAGTGCTGCGCGGACTCAGGACAAGAACCTTTGACAGGCTGCGCAAGTGCGGAAGAAATTGGATAGAGGAGCTACCGGTGGCTCTTTGGTCAATCAGAACGACACCAAGTCGAGCCACCGGACAGACACCCTTTGCTCTAGTCTATGGAGCAGAGGCAGTTCTCCCCACGGAACTCGTATACGGATCTCCTCGAGTGCTCGCTTATGACGAGCTCGAGCAAGAGCAACTGCGGCAAGATGATGCATTGCTCCTCGAGGAGGGACGTCTCCAGGCTGCTGTACGAGCTGCTCGATACCAGCAAGCCTTGCGCCGCTACCATAGCCGCAAGGTCAAGGCCAGGAGTCTCGAGGAAGGCGACCTTGTTCTTCGGCGTGTTCAGTCCGCCAAGAATTCCAACAAGTTGACGCCGAAGTGGGAAGGCCCTTATCGGGTGAGACAAGTCACGAGGCCCGGCGCTGTCCGCCTCGAGACCGAAGAAGGCTTACCGGTGAGCAACTCCTGGAACATAGAGCATCTTCGCAAGTTTCACCCATAAGGCGCGGTTGCCGTGATCCGCTCCGGCAACCACCTTTTGTACAAGCTTTGCCGCTGTTGCATGTAACCCTTTGTACAAAGCCGGGCGCAGACCCCGTGCATCAGTAAAGTTTTTGTGTTTTGCGCTGATTGCCTTTTGCATGCTTTTCTTTGGTATTTGCATGTGTTGTTTGGCATTTGGCGCAACACTCAAGTGTCCGGTAAGCATTAGCACGCCGAAAGGCCATATACTTGTTTTCCTCTTCTTTTCCCTTGCCTCTTAAGCAGAAGGAACGTTCCTCGCGCACAAGTTTGCCGGGGGGGAAGGAGGTGGAGGAGGAACCAAGTGATGTTCAAGAAAGAGAAGCCTTACCGGGAAGCGAGCAATATATGAAAGCTAAGTTATTAGAATTTGGCCAGTTCAAATTTTTAAAATTTTAGTTGTCTTCCTTGAACAATCACACTTTGTATGGAAAACCTGTGCGCGGAGGAACCTACCCGTAGCTTGCCGCACCCTTATCTTGTTTCCGAGTTCGCTCAACGATTTAAGTGAGCTGCGACAAGTGTCGCGCCCTTGCTTCGTTTCCGAGTACGCTCAGCAAGTTAAGTGCGTTGCGACTAGCCGCGGCGAGGTTGCTCGCCGGTGAGACCTTGGCCAGCAGGCTGCTCAGAGTCCAGCACTCAGCGCTCGCGGCAAAGGTCCCTTGTCGGCAAGCTCCCCGGGAGCGTAGGGTGAAAAACATACAAAGTCAAGGATTAAGACAAGGAAGATAACATTGCACTGATTGATCAAAATGAGATAAATATCTTACAAAAGATAACTTGTCGCAATGATTAATGAGTTCATAACACCCTATGCAGCAACAAAAAGAGATAAAGATAATGGAGGCCTAATCTACGCGGTCGCCCTCAATCCTGGAGATCTTGGCCACCTTGGCAATGATGTGGGCGACCTGCTCCTTCGGAGCCTCCATGTCCGCGTCAGCCGGCAAGCTGCGAAGAACGTTGGTGAGGTTTATGCCCGGGTTGCGGTATACGATCTTCGTCAGCACGCGCTCCAGAGTTCCCGTGCAGAGTAGGCGCGTCTCCTCGGCCAGTTGCGCGGGGATCTTCTTCCGCAGATCTGCAAGGGCCGGTGCGATTCCCCTGAAGAAGAGGCTGAGCTTGGCGCTGTGAGGGAGGTTTGGATCCGAGGAGTAGATGAGGTGCTCCACCTTCAACGCCAGCAGCTCCTGGTCGATGTTGGACGCACAAGACACTAAGTCCTCGGTCCATACCTCAACGGTTTTGCGGAAGAGCTCAGCCGCTTTGTTGGCGCTGTCCACCAAGGTCCGCTCCTTGCGGAGCTCCTCCTTCAACTTGATCTCCCGAGCCCGGGCAGCGTCGAGTGAATCCTTCAGTGTAGAGACCTTCAACTCCAAGTCCTCGATGGAGTCCTTGGCGGCCTTCAACTCGTCGCCCCTCTCAGAAAGACGCACCTGGAGTTCTGAATTGGTGTGGGCGTCCTTCTCACGCTCCGTGATGAGCGCGGCGACCTTCTCCGCGCTCACCTTCAGCGACTTCTCCAGCTGCGCGACCTTGGCGGCGAGCTCCTTCTTGGCGGTCTCCGCGGCAGCCGCGGCGGCTTTCGCCTCCTTCAGTTCCTCGCCAAGGGCCTCCTCCCGAGCGGCAAGGTCCTCCTCGTGGGAGTCGAGGTTGACCTTCCGCTGGGCGACTTCTCCTTCTCGCCGGGACAGCTCCACCCCGGCGAGCCGCTGCTGCTCTTCGGCCTCAGCTTTCTCCAGCACCCACTCCTGATATTCGCCAGCGAGTCGCTCGCGCTCCTCCGCCACCTCGCGGAGGGCAGCCTGGTTGGCGGCGCTGAGCTCCGCCGCGCGCTTCTCCATCTCCGTGGCGGCCTTGGCGGCAAGGGCTTCCCGGGAAGCAAGCTTCGCCTGCCTGGCCCGGTAAAGGGCCAGGAGCTGGTGAAGCAGCTTCTCCTCCTCGGGCCCTTCACTCCCGCCGGGCGCCTCGACAATCTTCAAGCCCGCGGAGGCGAGGACCTCCCCGTCAAATGCCTCGCCCTCCGCGGGAGCTCGCGACGAAGAACCCCACGGCACCTGGATGAAGACGCCGTTGGGGGCTTCGAGATAATAGCCCTGCTCCTTGCCGGCGGAGGGATCGGCGGTCGGCGCAGCACTTGGTGCTCCCGCCGCCTCCGGGCCGGCGGTGCGGTCGCCGTCCCCCTCCCCGGCCGCTGCGTCCGCAGCCGGAGCGGTCTCCTGCGCGGCCGGCTCGGCGGCTCTCGCCGTGTCCTCGGCGACAGGGACGTCGCCGCCGCCGCCCTGCGCGCCCTCCTCATCCTCGATGTTGATGACTTCCGTCTCCATCGGCTCGGGGGGAGGAGGATCTAGAAGAAGAAGAAGAAAAAGAAGTTCAAGCAAAAATCCAAAAAGAGACAACGCCAAGAAGACAAGTTATAAAGCCTACCTTGGCGGACGTTGTCAGCGGCGGGCTCCCTCGCCGGGGAGCTCTGCCTTGGCGGAGTGGCCGCCCTCGCCGGGCTGCTCGCCCTTGGCGGGGTACTCGCCCTTGGCGGAGTACCCGCCCTTGGCGGAGCACTCTCCCTTGCCGGAGAGTTCGGCCTTGGCGGGGACGGCGGGGCCTGCGGCTCCTCGAGGACGGTCTCCGGACGCTCCTGCCGCTGTGGCTCCACCTCTGCACAAGTCAAGACAAAGACATCAAGATATTGAAACAAGACAAAATCCCCAAGCGCACTCGACAAATGGAAGTACGAAACCGCAGACTTACGCTGGGGGCTGCGCTGGGGGCTGCTCCTCGGAGCAGCGCTCGGGTCCGGCAGGCTTGGCTCCGGCGCGTCCCCAGTTGCCGCGGTGGCCGAGCCTTCCGCGACCTCGACCACAGGCGCCTTGGCTTTCTTCGCCACGCGCTGAACCAAGGTCCTGAAATCAAAGCAACAAACAAAATTAGCATCAACAGTAATCAAGACGAAACTTGAGAAGGTGTAAGATCTCGGATTCTTACTCCTGATCCTCCTCGTCGTCCTCGCTCAAGGCGGAGAAGTCATACTCCACCTGGGGCGCGTCTGCACGAGGAGCGGAAGACGAAGATTCCCTCGGGCGCTTGGCGGTCCCTGGGGCTGGGGGCTGCGAAGACCCAGCCCCTGTGGTAGCCGGAGCCCAAGGAGCGGGCGGAGCCGCTGCTCCGCTCCGAGAAGACTCCTGCCTGCTTGGCGCCGACCTGCGGGGCGCCTCTGCCGTGGCCTGCGCGCGGGCCGCCTCCGCCGCGGCTGGTGCGCCGGTCGCCCCCGGCGCAGCTTGGCTTCCCCTGGAAGCTTGAGCTGCCCGGCGAGCTGGTTGTTGCCGGGGCGCTTGCGCCCTCGCCCCCGTCGCCGCCCTGCGGAGACGCTTCGGTGGAGACCGCCTTGGGCTTGCCGGGGGCGGGGAGGTCTCCGACGAGGAGAGGTCGTCGGTGTAGAGCTCCGTAGATCCGTCGGAGTCCTCGGCCTCCTCCTCCTCCTCCTCCCCGGCTGGCTCGCTGGGCCCAGCGCCCTGCGCTGCGGCCTCTTTTCCTCTGGCGCCTCCGCTCCCTCCAGCGCCTCCGCTCCCCGCGGCGCCTCTGTTCCCTCCGGCAGCGCCTTCCCTTGCCGCGGCCTCGGCCACGATTCCATGGATCCCGGAGTGCCTCAGAGAGGGGACCCCGGCGAGCGCGTCGGGAGGAAGTTGCAGCAGTCTACGGATCTCCGCCTCCTCCGCCTGGCAGGACGCGTCCGCAGCCTCCGCCTCTTCAGGCGTATATCCAAAATCTCCTGCCGCTGCGGCTGCAGCGGCCTCTTCAGCCCGAGAAGCCATGTATGCAAGCTCCTGTTCGGTGGTGTCCCGCGTGTGCTCCTTGATGTCATCCTTGTTCTTCGCCACCTCCACGAGGTTGTGGAAGAAGCTGAGGACGTCTATGGGTTTGGGCGGAATCCACGTGCGGTCCACGCCGTGCGAATCACACGCGGGCATCATGGCGCAGAGACGGTCCCGGACTGTGCTGTTGCAGAGGGGCACCACTCCCCGGGGAGGTCTGAACCACTCAGGGTGGGCCGGGTCGTATTTGAAGAGTTCCCGGACCATCCCCTTCAGCTCCAGCGTCGTGAAGTTGAAGTTCAGCCCGGGGCGCAGCCTCATTATATCCGCTGGGTTGCCGTACTCCCAGGCCGGCCTTTTCCTGTCTTGGAGAGGGGCGATGCGGCGGCGGAGGAAGTCTGCGCCTACTTCTGCAACGGACAGCCGTGCTACCCGAAGACGAAGAATCCGGACGAGGGCGACGTCGAGCTTGATGTCGTCCGAGTCTAGCGCGCTCCAATCCCTGCCGCGCACGATGGGCGTTGTGCGCGGCGCGGTGAAGGGCTGCGGCTCGTCCTCAACGATCCAGCACCAATCTGCACGCCACTCCTCCCACTTGCCGCGGAGCTCCCCCGGCAAGTACGACTCCTTCTTGTTCAGACGAAATACCCAAGAAATTCCCCCGGAGAGGGGGGCGCCGGCCTCTGCTCTAGGAGTGAAGAAGTGCCTAAACAGCGCTACGTTTGGGTGTATTCCTATGAAGTTTTCGCACATGTGTGCGAAAACCGCCATTGTGAGGATGGCGTTGGGGGTGAAGTCAAGAAGGTGGAGGCCATAGGTGTGCATGACGTCGCAGAAGAAATCAGAGAAAGGAGGGCAAAGACCGCAGTGAAAGAAGGCTGCGAAGAAGTAGTACCCGCCGGGGTAGTTGTCCTTGGCGGCGGCCGGATAAGCTCGAGTGCGGGGGTGCGCCTTGGTTTCCTTGGCCCAGAACAAGTAGTACTTGTTCCAGAGCTCCCGCGCGCCGAGCTTCGGCGGAAAGACGAGGTTCCGCTTCCGATATGCGGTAAGCTTCGCCGCTTGCTCCGACTTCTCCCTCTTGGCCTTCTCCGCCTTCGCCTTCTCGGTCTTCGGGGCCATGGCGGAGGCGGCGGGGAAAAGGGGAACGGAGAGCCTGGCGACGCCGGAGATGTAGACGGCGGCGGCGGAGGTGTGGAGGCGGAGCGCAAAGGGGATTTCTGGAGGCAGAAGAAGATGCAATGAAAGCGCAAGGAGGGGAATCGCTCCTGCTTCCTCTGCTTTTATGGGGAAGTGGGGGGGGGCGTTTCGCTCTTTCCATTAAGAGAACGTGGGCACGTCCCATCCCACGACGCCGCAATCGACGCGTGCCGTTACGGGGGGATGCGGAGGATACGGAAGTGGATTCGGCGCGCCGTGGGCCGCGGGTGCCCGTGCACTGTTTTGGGCCTGGCCCAACAGCGCTCGGCACCGTGTGTGGCCCAGGCCCGGGGGCTCCTGTCGGTGTACTAAGGTAGGGGTACCTCAGTACCCCAACTTGTGCATGGGCAGTTGCAGCTTCCCGCGGCAGGGTTTACCACGCGCTCGCCGGAGACCTTCCTGCTCCATATTAAACCATTCAAAAACAAAGTATGTAAGAAAGAAGATCGAGACCCCGGCAAGTGGAGCTTGCCGGGAAGGCCGTACCAGGCTCAAGACTACCTCACTAACACAAGGCCCTAGCAAGAGGAGCTTGCCAGGAAGACTAGAAGACACGCCTCGGCGCTATATGCGTCCCGGCGAGGGTCCGGGGAGCGGCAAGCTCCCGGGCCCGGCAAGATCAAGACCCCGGCAAGGTGCTTGCCGGGAGAGTTGCGCTGTGTGCCCGCGCTCCAGCTCATCGGCCCACGCGTCGCCCTGGGGCCTATCCAGGGACGCGTGGCGGATGGCTGTGCAGCCTGGGGGACACGGTGGCACTCCACGGTGGTGGATCCATCGCCGTGGCGGACGGAGACGCAAGGGCGGGAGCTTTTGGGGTCGACGGCGACGGGCATTAAATGCCCTTGTCCCCCACTATCAAAGTAGGTAGCGACCACTATTCGCGCACTGTAGCTCCACTGTTCCCGCACTGTTACAACTACCACCTCTTTTACGTTTTTACCCCTTTCTCTTACGTTGACACCTGTCGGTGACCCCTTGCACTATAAAAGGAGGCCCATGCACAACGTGGAGGGGGTTCGGAACCTAGATCACTCATACGCTCGGTGTAGCTGCTTCTTCGAGCTCCCGAGCACTCCAACTCAATATACAACTAAGCAGGAGTAGGGTTTTACGCGTCTACCGCGGCCCGAACCTGGGTAAAACTGCCCGCGTGCTCGCTACGATCTGCTCTTCGTGCTCCCTCCGCCCTCGTACCGCACAGACAAGGGGCTCCGGTCCCATAGGTGTTCGTGGCGGACAGTTTCCCCCGACAGGATGCAACCAAGGTAGGCATAGACGATACGTAGGCCTTAAACTCTTGCAATGCTGCATATGCTTCCAGGGTCCACATCATCGGCCCTGCCTTCTTCAGAATATTGAAGAACGGCAGTGCGTGCTCGGCAGACTTGGAGATGAATCTGCTTAGCATGGCAACACATCCCGTCAAGCGCCTTACATCCTTCATTGTCCTTGGTGCCTGGATCTGCTCAAGGGCTCTGATCTTGTCGGGGTTGGCTTCAATCCCCCGATGGGATAAGAAGAATACAAGTAGTTTGCCGGAGAGAACACCAAACACACACTTCTCCGGGTTAAGCTTCAAGTTGTTCTTGCATAGATTAGCAAACGTCTCCTCTAGATCCTGGATAAGGGTGGCCTTATCCTTGGTTTTGACTATGATGTCATCCATATAAGGTTCTATATTCCTGTTTGGCTGACGCTAAAAAACAATCTGGACTGCTCTTGCAAAATTGGACCCAGTACTCTTCAATCTGAAAGGCATGCGGACAAAGCAGTATGTGCCACACGGAGTGATGAACGATGTCTTTACCTCATCTTCTCTAGACATGAATATTTGGTGGTAGCCGGAGTATGCATCCAAAAAGGAGAGCAGGTCACAACCTGATGTGGAATCCACAATCTGGTCGATACGCGGCAAGGGGAACGGGTCCTTTGGGCAAGCCTTGTTGAGATCCGTGAAATCAATGCAAAGACTCCATTTCCCATTAGCTTTCCGGACTACCACTAGATTTGCCAACCATGTAGGGTGTAGTAATCCTTTGACCAAACCAGCTGCCTCTAGTTTCTTGATTTCCTCGGCAATGAACTATTGCCACTCCAAGACCTGCTTCCTAACTCTCTTCTTGACAGGTCGGGCATGTGGGAAGACATCAAGGTGGTGCTCGATTACCTCCCTGGGAACACCGGGGATATCAGATGGTTGCCGGGCAAACACATCAATATTCGCCCACAGGAAGGCAATGAGCGCGCTTTCCTATTTGTCATCAAGGGTGGCGCTGATGGTAAAAGTACCATCAACGCCAGCCAGCCCTACCGAGACCTTTTTCACTTGGGGTGTAGCAACATTGGGACTCTTGCTGTTAGAACACTCCGGCACGTCGTCAACGGGTGTCATGCACTCGGAGGGGGCACGCTTCCCGGACTCCTTGTTGGAGGTCCAACAATCCCTATTCTTTCCTTTGCTTGCCTAGGCGGGAGCTGCCGCTGTCGTAGCCTCTGGTGCGACTGCATCCCGGTACATTTTGTCCACGCAGATAATGGCGTCCGATGGGATAGTGATGACTCCTAGTGGCCCAGGCATCTTCAAAGTGTTATAAGTATAATGGGATGTTGCCATGAACTTAGCCAAGGCTGGGCGTCCCAGAATCCCATTGTACGGCAGGGGGAGGTCAACCACATAAAACACAACCTTCTTAGTCCGGTAGTTCAGCTCTCCCCCAAACGTCACCAGCAATGTAATCTTTCCCTTAGGATGGCTCCTGCCAGGATTGACTCCTTGAAATGTGTCGGTAACCTCTAGATCTTCTTCTCCTATCTGAAGCTTCTTGATGACTATCGGGGAAATCAGATTCCCCGCCATCCACTAGCATCTTTTTGACCTTGAGCTTGCGAATTGTTGGAGAGACCAACAATGGCGGACACCCTATCGCCGTGAAGTGGCCAGGGTGGTCCTCCTCATCAAAGATGATGGGCGTGTGGGACCACCTGAGCGGCTTCTGGGCCTCCGACGATGGATCCACATCATTGACCTCCCTTGCCCATCGCTTGAGTTGGCGCTGGTATGTGTGCAAAGATGCACCTCCGTCAATGCATAGGGCGTCAGTGGCCCTCTGAAATTCATGCTCACTGGTTTCCTCTTCATTCCCTCCGTCACTCACATTGCCACAGATTTCCTTCTCTTGGGCCCTGCTAGGTTTTCCTTGGTTTCGAAAGGGTTTGCCGTGGTGATTTGCCTCACCACCTCAGCCCTTACCACCGTCAGCATTCTTACCTCTTTCCTTATCTCTCTTATCATTCCCTCTGCCTCTTGGCAAGCTGCTCAACCTGATAACAATCCTGAAGGTCGTGGCCCTTGGTCCGATGGATCTTGCAGTACGGACCATCACCTTTCCCAGCTTTCTCCGCAACAGCGGCTTCCCGGCAAGCCGTTCAAGCAGCAACTTCCTTGCCAGGGGCCTCAGCCTTGACCTTCTTGCCAGTACTAGGCGTGCCTGAACCTTCCACAGTCATCACTACCATATCTCTTGGTTCTTGTTGCGCTTCTTGCCCTTCTTCTGACTGATTGGATCATCTTCATCCTCTGAATCAATATTGATGCAATCTTCCTCTTTGGGCAATTTCCTTTCTTCCTCCATCCGAGCACACTTATCCACCAGTTTGTATAGTTCCTTCACAGTCTTGGGCAACCGCACATTCATTTTAGAATGAATGCGGCGGTTGCGCACATTGGACTGCAAAGCTGCTATAATGGCTGCCGGATGGATATTTGGAATATTTATATGAACTTTACTTAATCTCTGTAAATACTTATGGAGGGTTTCTCCTTCCTTCTACTGAAGGAGCTGCAGGTCGCTGGGCCTGCCGGGTTCCTGTTGCCCACCGGTGAAGGCTCCGATGAACTCATGGCGCATATCCGCCCATGACGAAATGGTGTTATCCGGCAGGTGCATCAGCCAAGACCTCACATTGGACTTGAGGGCTAAAGGGAAGTAGTTGGTGAACACCTTCTCGTTTCTTCCCCCGGTAGCATGAACAGCGATGGTGTAGATGCTCAGGAACTCTGTTGGGTTCAGCCTCCCGTCATACTTCTTAGGTATCTCTGGCTTGAACGTGCGGACGGACGACCAACAGACTTGCCGCAGCTCTCGTGTAAAGGTAGGGCAGCCCACCTCAAAGGGTAGGCACCCGCCAATGCCGAGCGCAGGCTCGTCAGTGACGAGGCCATCGTGCTCATCGGTTGGGCGAGGGTTGTCGCAGAGTCGATCTATCACAGCGCGCGCGTCTCCCTGTCGCCTATTGTCCGAGGTCCGACGCAGGCCTGGACGTGCTCGAGTGTCAGAAGAGGCCATCGAGATGTCGTCGAGGTCTTGTCACGGTGGGGACTGCATAGTGGGGACTGCCCCCTCCGTTCGGCCAGTCGTGTGGGCGGTTGCTGTCGGTTGGGGAGGCTGTGGCGGGGAGGCTTGACGCGAACCCCCAGCTTCGGTGAAACCTTGCAGGCTCTGGATGGTGGAATGCCATTTATCCATCTGCTCGGCCGCTGGCGAGAACCTTAGCAGCAGTTGGGCTTGCGCCATGGCTTCCGTGGATGTGCTTGGCATGGATGTCGAGGACATCGACCACACTGTCGCCTGGCTCCTAATGGTGCCAACGGCGGTGGCGGCGGCAGCGCGCCCGCACTGCTGTGGAATAACCACCTAAGCCGCGGGATTGCATGGCAGAGGCGCCCGAAGATCAGCAGCTCCATCCAGCGCGGTGGTCTGGTTGGCTTACCCAGGAGGAGGCGCACATGCCGCCGTCACTCCCTGGGTGGGGACGACTGGAGGGCGGTGGTTTGCCCCGGATCGACTGCTGTTGCCGTGTCTGTCCTCATCAGTGAGAGGAAAGGGTGTGTATGGAGTGATCCCCTCGACCACACGTTGCTGAGCATGATCGACGAGACGCTGCATGTGTTGTTCTCCTATGATGCCTTCAGCCCCCGTGTCGGACATTGGGGGAGTGGCAATGGCGCCACTTGCTCCAACCACGCCCCCAGCGGCGCTCATGTCCTCGCTTGTCTCCGCATCCCCTGCAACATTAGAGGCCGCAGGCGACGGGGCCTTCGAGGTAGACGGCTAGGCCGAAGGGCCGGATTTCTTCTTCTTGGGCGCCATGGTCGATGGCTTCGTCGAAGATGAAGATGGCGATGAAGATGACGCACTGTGTATGCTGTCAGGTTCGTGCAAGCGCTCCCCCTACCTGGCGCACCAAAGATGTTGCGGGATATCCGCAGCCACCTATGGGACCGGGCGACCCCTTGCTGGTTCGGCGTGGGGACGGCGTGTTGCACAAAGAGCAGAACGGCCCACGATAGCATAGCAGGGAGCACACAAGCAATTTACCCAGGTTCAGGCCGCCACGAGGCGTAAGACCCTACTCCTGCTTTGGTGGGTTGATGGTGGAATGAATGTGGTGGTGCGTAGTACACTCGCCCGGCAAGATGTGCCTCTGGGCTGCAACGGCTACACGCGTATGGTGGCCAGGGTTCATCAACTTTCCCACCCCTCCGACGGGTGCCATAGGCCTCCTTTTTTAGATCAAGGGGTCACCACAGTGGCAAAATGGTCATTATGAACTGATATGATAGCGAACAGTGCTATCATACTTAACTATGTGGGCTGACAGGGCGCATTAAATGCACCGCTAAGTGTCACATTGCTGGTCGCCCGGCAAGGCTCGTGGGGCTGTCTTGCCAGCTCTACATCTGCTTCCCTGACGCATCGTAGGATGGGTGTCCTTTGTGGGTTTCTTCTGTAGAAGATGACTGCCATGTGGCGAATGGCTGCCACTTAGTTACTTCGCGGCTTGACACCGCACTGATCGACAATGTGAGTCGTGCTTGAGTAGTTGGCGGGTTGGTTTACCCCCCGCGGTCCCCAGCAGACCCTGTCGGAGAGTCTCTGATAGCTTGTTTATGGTGGTCGCATTGCCCCCATTCGGGCTTGCCTGCCCGGCAAGGGAGGCTCTCCTCTCCTAGATATCTCGTTCTTCTGGCTTGACCTTGGTCTCTCTGGCCGCGGTTGGTTCTTCGAATCTCCTAGTTCTTCAATCTTGGGCTTACTCTTGTGCTTCATCCTTGGTCTTCTGCATGTGCACAGTTGGACAACAGACCTAGGGTTTGTTGCACTGACAAGTCGTTAAAAAATTAGAATTATTTAGGGTTCGTTTGGACATTTTATACATTAACTTGATTTTGTAGGCATTTTAGGTGCATAATTCAAATTTGAACTATCCGCACTTGCTCTAGTGCATATAAACGGGTTGAAATATCAAAGATGTGTCCTTGGTTGCATCCTTAGGTCCCATGCAAGAAATGGGAATGAATGCCAAACTCCATGCCACCGTCACTCGACCGCAAACAAGGAGATACTTGGTTTTTAAATTCTAGTAAATCCAAAACTCATCTAAAATTCATGGAACTTGGCATGCTATCATGGCAGCGACATCAACATGCCATGGTATTTTTTTCCATTTGAGCTGGTTTGGGTATAAGCTTCTCACAAACCAGAGCTTCTCACAACAAGCGTGATTGTTTCGGTAGGGAACGTGCCACCATTGAGGACAAAATGATATCGGTTGCCTCTTATCGCTTTCAAAAAATTTATATTGTCAACATAGAACAAGAGGAGTGTTGTGTTTAATTTTGGAATTATTCAGTGTTCGTTTGGACATTTTTATACATTAACTTGGTTTTCTAGGCATTTTATGTGCATAATTCAAATTTGAACTACACATGCGTGCTCCAGTGCATATAAATGGGTTGAAAAATCAAAGTTGTGTCCTTGGTTGCATGCTTAGGTCCCATGCAAGAAATGGGAATGAATTTCAAACACCGTGCCACCATCACTCGACCAAAAACTTTCAGATACCTGGTTTTTAAATTCTAGTAAATCCAAAACTCGTCTGAAATTTATGGAACTTGGCATGCTATCATGGAGCGGCATCAACATGACGTGGTAAAGTTCTTGTCCCATTTGGGGCAGGTTTGGGTATAAGCTTCTCACAAACCAGAGCTTCTCAAAACAAGCGTGATGGTTTCGGTAGAGAATGTGCCACCTTTGGGGAGGAAACGATATCTCTTGCCTCTTATTGCTTTCAAAAAATTTCTAGTGTCAATATAGAACAACCAGAGTGTTGTGTTTAATTTTGGAATTATTCAGGGTTCGTTTGGACATTTTTATACATTAACATGGTTTTGTAGGCATTTAATGTGCATAATTCAAATTTGAACTACATGCACCTGTTCTAGTGCATATAAACGGGTTGAAAATCAAAGATGTATCCTTGGTTGCATGCTTAGGTCCCATGCAAAAATGGGAATGAATTTCAAACACCCTGCCACCGTCACTGTGCCGAAAACATTAAGATACCTGGCTTTTAAATTCTAGTAGATCCAAAATTCGTGTGAAATTCATGGAACTTGGCATGCTATCATGAAGCGGCATGAACATGCTTTGGTAAAATTCTTGTCCCATTTGGGGCAGGTTTGGGTATAAGCTTCTCACAAACCACAGCTTCTCAAAATAAGCGTGATGGTTTCGGTAGGGAATGTGCCACCTTTGGGGACGAAACAATATCCGTTGCCTCTTATTGCTTTCAAAAAATTTCTAGTGTCGACATAGAACAATAGGAGTGTTGTGTTTAATTTTGGAATTATTCAGGGTTCGTTTGGACGTTTTTATACATTAACATGGTTTTGTAGGCATTTTATGTGCATAATTCAAATTTGAACTACATGCACGTGCTCTATTGCATATAAACGGGTTGAAAAGTCAACGATGAATCCTTGGTTGCATGCTTAGGTCCCATGCAAAAAATGGGAATGAATTTCAAACACCCTACCACCGTCACTCGGCCAGAAACATTGAGATACCTGATTTCTAAATTCTAGTTAATCCAAAACTCGTGTGAAATTCATGGAACTTGGTATGCTATTATGGAGCGGCATCAACATGGTGTGGTAAAATTCTTGTCCCATTTGGGGCAGGTTTGGGTATAAGCTTCTCACAAACCAGAGCTTCTCAAAATAAGCGTGATGGTTTCGGTAGGGAATGTGCCACCTTTGGGGACGAAACAATATCCGTTGCCTCTTATTGCTTTCAAACATTTCTAGTGTCAACATAGAACAACGGGAGTGTTGTGTTTAATTTTGGAATTATTCATGGTTCGTTTGGATGTTTTTACACATTAACATGGTTTTGTAGGCATTTTATGTGCATAATTCAAATTTGAACTACATGCACGTGCTCTAGTGCATATAAACGGGTTGAAAAATCAAAGTTGTATCCTTGGTTGCATGCTTAGGTCCCATGCAAAAATGGGAATGAATTTCAAACACCTTGCCACCGTCACTTGGCCGGAAACATTGAGATGCCTGGTTTTTTAATTACAGTAAATCCAAAACTGGTCTGAAATTCATGGAACTTGGCATGCTGTCATGGAGCGGCATCAACATGCCGTGGTAAAATTCTTGTCCCATTTGGGGCAGATTTGGGTGTAAGCTTCTCACAAACCAGAGCTTCTCACAACAAACGTGATGGTTTCAGTAGGGAACATGCCACCTTTGGGGACAAAACGATATATGTTGCCTCTTATTGCTTTCAAAAAAATTATAGTGTCAACATAGAACAACATGAGTGTTGTGTCTAATTTTAGAATTTTTCCGCGTTCGTTTGGACATTTTTATACATTATTGGGTTTTCTAGGCATTTTATGCGCATAATTCATATTTTAACTACATGCACTTGCTCCAGTGCATATAAACGGGTTAAAAAATTAAATATGTTTCCTTTTATGCATGCTTAGGTCCAATGCAAGAAATGGGAATGAATTTCAAACACCCTGCCATCATCACTCGGCCGGAAACATTGAGATACCTGGTTTTTATATTGTAGTTACTGAAATCATCATTCTAACATTGATTGTGCTACCTAGTCCATTTTTCTGGTGCATTCTTCGATCAATGTGTTAGGATTGTGTCAGTCTCTCGCTCTTTTGATCATATTGTCTTGCCCTGAAAAGCAAGATTATTCTTGAGCTTCATAACATATCGGTGGTTCGTCATCTTCCGAATATCTGCTCGGAAGAATTACCAGGTTGTTCCCTGGCCGTTATCTTGAGCTCGTGATCAAGTTGATTTTCTTATAAACCACCCCTTATCCAAGAATCTATGTTGGATACCCTTGAGCTACTTGGTTAAGCTAAACAACAACTTGGAGACTTGGAAGATAAAATTTTGTCCAACTTAGTTCATCTCTAAGGGATATCTTATGTGTGTGCGTGTGTGTTGAAGAAAGATGAGATCTTCATCAATTGGTCCTCGTGAGCAGTTGTTGGATCTATTGTCTTGTCCAAACTTTGATTTGAGTATGGGCTATCGACAAATCAAATCAGAACTAACAATGTTTTTAATGTTGTCTTACTCGTGGTTTTCCTTGAGCATACACCATTATATCTTTCGGGTCTGACCAATGCTATCACTTGTTAACAGGCTTGTGGGATTCCATCTATATGGAAGCATCAACGAATTGTTGTCGAGCCTATCGGTAACATGTTTATCTTCTCCATGATTCATGTTGAACATTAAAGCTAGCGTTGGAAACATTTGTAAGCATAATCTTTGTGTTAGCTCATGAAGTAGATGTTTTGATGTAAGAAGTGACTTCTCCTAATTCATGTGCAATCGATGTAAGTTGCCGTTGTGAATTCGTGAAAGATTGTTTTTGTTTCCTCTGGAATCATCCCAAGTCAGTCACGCATGTGCGAAGTATTCTTTGGTTTGATAGGTTGGCCGCCTCCATTCTATATGTGTTCCTAGCACACCAAGCCACTGATTGATTTGTTCAAGGAAAAGAAGTTCCTTCTTAAGAGTTAACCCGGGCTTAATCAAGGACTTCGTTATCCACAATGATGGTTCCCAACATGAACTCCGTAGTGTTTTATTATAAGCCTACTACATGGTCATGCTTGTCTGTGACAACGTGTGCATATGTGTTTAGCGGAACCAGCTCATGTTTTGGAGCATGCTATCATAGTTCGTTTCCCGAGGATCTCGCAACATCATCTCGTCGATTTGTGTTGCAATGCTTCCTTTTCATACATGATGAGTCTGGAATATCCTGAAACCAATAGGATCTGAACCTCAGGCAGATATGATGGTTCGAACATTCCCAACATATGCATTTTGTTCCCAGCTTGCACTGCCATTGTGCCAATTTTCCATGTGTTGCACTTCTCAGCAACTGCTGCTCAGGATCATCTTCAGAAGTGGTCCTACCATGGCCCATCCATTTTCATATGATAAGCGAAAATCACTCACTGCGTTGTCTTCAAGAAGGTAGTCCACATCATCCATTCTAGTCGGAGTTTGTCGTTCTCTCGAACTCCGTCAAACAGTCGTTTGCGAACTGCCTTAGTATGCTATAGAGAGTTTCAGTGATCTATGGTTCAAAAGTAATTCTTTTTGCCACTTAAGGGAATAACTCTACGAGTCACCTTCCCTAAGGTGCGCCATTACGGAATCATGGCAATTATTTAATCGCTATCTTGAAACCATGCACCATCTTATTCAAGCATGAAATTGTTGCCTACCAAGTGAACCTTCATCATTTGTTTCACTCCATCTATCTGGATGTGTGTCGGATTATGGGCTCCGCAAACCCAAGAAGATCGAACGTAGGCGCGTGAACGAAGATCTCTCCCACTCACGTCTACCTAGCGTCTCGCCCTCATGAAGTGAAGAGATTCAAGCGAACAACAAGTAAAGCACACAAGAGTTTCCCTAGGTTCAGACCACCTTGCGGTGTAAAACCCTACTTCCTGCTTTGGTGGATTGGCCTCGGGAGGGCTTGAATACGGATGAGTACAGTGGTTCCTCAGCTCAGGAGGAGAGCTTAGGAGGGCCAGGAGGCAAGGGTTCTTGCTCCTTTGTGTGAGGGCAGGGTCTCTGGATCTGATCGACTTGTTCTCTATAGTGGGGATCCTAGCTACTTATATAGGCGGCCAGGGTCCTCTTCCCCCGAAATGTTTAGGCGGGAAGGGATCCCACAAAGGCCATTTTGAGCGGGAACACAAGGATGTTCTTGTCCTGACAAAAGCGGTCTTCGCCTGCAAAAGGATCAGGCGGTGACGCGGTGGTGGGCTCAGTGGTGACATCCTCCCTGTCGTCCTTGCGGTCTTCGGTCTTGTTGCACCAAAGGGGAAACCTTTGTCCCGCTCCTCGGGAACCTGCACCTGCGTTGTCTCCTTTGCACAAAAATGGCAACTGCGCCACTGGCGCGCGCTGGCACCCGCTGGCGCGGTGCGTCACTGCTTGCGTCACTGCCTCCTCCCGAGGCAGGCTTGGCCTTGGAGTCTCCGCCCCTCCGGAGCTACCTAGACGAGGCCGCTCCTGAGGGGGCCTTGATGTCATTTTCTTCGCAAGTCCTAGCCCCCTCGCGAGGGTCTTGGGAAGCTGGTCGATAAAGCTGGGCCGTACCAGGCCATGGTAGGAGCGCGTCGCGGCCCGCAGACAGGCAAGTCTGGGTACCCTGATTCCCAGGACGCTGACAGTAGCCCTCGAGACCAAGGCGCGCTTGGAGTTGGCTTCGGGGCAAAGTCTTAGCCGAGGACGGAGTGCCACGGGCCCCAAAAAGGTTGCGGGCTAAGCTGGCACCTAACGGTTGGATGGGACGTGGGCGACTCCGCTTCCCACGCAGTCTCGGCAACCGTGTAACTTGACAAAAGGGGGCTGTCTTTGCTGTAGAGGAGTTATCGCCTCCCTTCCTTCCTGATTGGATCCCCTTCTCCTTCGCCTCCGTCCTTCCTAAATCGCCTGCATCCTCCGGCACCTCAGCAATGGCAAAGAAAAACAAGGGTGCCGCGCAGGCGTTCGGATCTGCTTCTTCCCTTGAGGCGGCGCTCGAGGAGTCCACCATCATCGGGGAGGGGGACTACTCGGAGGTCCAGTCTTTCTTGTCGAGCGTCCACAACGAGCATGGCCCGATGGGGATTTGGGTCGGATCCACCGCGGCGCGGATCTTGCCGAAGTCCTGCTGCCCCTTCTTTCTCCACAGCATCTCCGTCGGGCTCATGCCGCCCTTCTCGGAGTTCTTCTACGCCATCCTAGACCATTACCAGGTGCACGCTCTCCACATCTAGCCTTGCTCCATTTTCGTCATGTCGCTCTTCACCTTTTATTACGAAGCGCTTGTGGGGGTGAAGCCAATTGTCGCCCTCTTCCGCCACTTCTTCTCCATGCGGCGGTATGATAAGGGTCCGTGCTCGGGCTGTGTCTCCTTCGTCTTCCAGCGCCAGGTCTGCCGGCTGATGACAGCCAGGAAGAAGATGGACTTCCACCGGAAGAGGTGGGTCTATCTAGTTGCCCAATGCGCCCATCCGCTGCTGGCGCTACCTACCGCCCGTCCGGCAAAACGCGCTGGCTGGAGCTACGCGAAGCTCACCGACCTCCTTGCCGAGCCTGTCTTGGCAAGGATCGAAGCCGACCTGGGCTCGAGGCTTGAAGGGGCCCAGATCATGAAGGAGTTCCTGAGGCAACGTCTGGCGCCGCTGCAGGCGCACTCGCGCCCCATGTGGGAGCTGATGGGGAATGACGACAGGCTCCGGTTGTGTTCAGGGACGATGGCCGAGGCCGACCTGGACTTTGCCTCAGTCACTCTCCTAGGGATGGTTCCTAAGGACCTCTTGGGGGCCCGCCTGCCGCTGTACAGCCGTCCTGACAAGGCCGAGCTGCTGAATGCCGTGTCAGGTTTCGGGGTGCCCGTGGCTGCTCCGCCCACGGTTGATGTGTCTTCTCATGCCGATGATGGCAGCAATGAGGAGGACTCAGAGGAGACCCTACGCGACGAGGACCGGGTTGACGAGTGGGGCTCCTCCGAGGCATCCGCTGGAGGAGTGGCGTCAGGCGCTGGTGCTGCCGGACGGCCCCAGGCGACCACTTCGCGGCGGTCGGGATGCGCTGTGTCCGGGGGAAGCAATGCGGGGACCCCGCCGAGGGGCGTCGTGCCAGCGAAACTGGTGACCACGGCTGCGCCCAAGTCCGTGGCCTCGTGCCTTGCCAAGATCAGGACTTCCGGCATGCCCGTAGCGCCAACGGCCGCAGCCGACCTGCTGATGAAGAGGAGGGTGCGGCTCGCCTCCGATGCGTAAGTGTGCAATCTCCTGTTATCCCTCAGTCGCTGTGTCCCTGACGTACTTCTCTTGGCGCAGCAACTTGGGTGGCGTGATGAAGAAGGTGAAGGGGGAAGTCACATCGTAGTACCCCGCTCCTCCTACCGCTGCTATAGCCGCGGAGAAGGGTGCCACAGCTTTGCAAGCCTCGGCCAACTGGGCCACGGAGCACGCGGCGGCGGCGTCGCCTGAGGGCGTCGTTGCGGTTTGCGAGGCCGCGGCGGCTCCCGCTCCGGCTTCTCCAGCGAGGGGAGCCGGAGCCCCCAAGCCCCTGGTTGAGCAGCTGGTCTCGTTAGCGTCCATCCGCCAGCCGATGCAGCCTGGCCCTGAGACCTTGGAGGCCACCTCCGCTATGCTGGGCCGGCTCTGTGCCGAACATCAGGGTGGTGATGGCCGCGTGATGGAAGGACGCCTGGGCCTAATCTCTGGGTGGCTCCTAGCAGACGTGTCTGCACAGGCCTCCTGGAGCCAGGCCTCAGCGGTAGCTGCCAAGGGTCAAGAGGAAGCCACGGCAGCCACGCGGGCATGCGACGCCGCGCAAGCCGACACTGCGTCCTTCGAGAAGCACTGCCACAAGGCGGAGAGTGAGGTGGAAGCCCTTCGCGAGGAAGGCGCCAGGCGCGCCCTGGAGCTTGAAAGATTGGAGAAGGAGCTCAAGACGCAGAAGGCTGAGATGTCCTGGCTGCAGCTGGAGCAGCTCGCTGATCGCGCGAGCGTGGAGAAGCTAAAGGCCGAGGCCGAACAGGCTAGGGCGACCCAAGATGCGCGCGAGAAGGAAGACGCCCTTGCGGCCTCGGCGGCGGTGAGTTGCGAGCCCCTCGCCGCCTACGAGATCGAGGCCCGTACGGTGCTGCGGGCTGCTTGTGGGGAAGGGTTCAAGAAGCCACTAGCTGCCCCGGAGGGTGGTCCCGCCAGGCTCCTTGCCACGCTTGTGAAGTCCCTGCGCGAGGTTGCGGCCGTAATTGGCCAGTTAGGAGATGTCGAAAGCCGCATGCTCCTTACCTTGACCCTGACGCAGGTGTGCGGCCACCTAAGTCACCGTGATCCCGCTCTTGACCTGGCCTCGCTGTCCGAGCCCGTGGCCGCGAGCATAGAGAGCGCGGCCGCTAAGGCCATGGAGGCGAAGGTCACGGAACTGGTGGAGGCGTTCCTCCGGGTTGCTGCTGCCGCGGCCGAGGAGGTGGAGACTGGTGATGACAAGCTTGGTGATGCCTGACATGTTCCTTTCTAGATGAGAGAAGTGCAAGTGCCTCGGGGAGGTGTAAGAATTCGTTTGAATTTGAAGGACTTGGTATTATTGAAATAACTAGATTGAATTTGATGATTTCCATGCTTGCTTCTTTTCATGTTTGCTTAGGTGCTTTGCGTCGGCAGGGCCCAACCCCGCGCATACCTCGATCGCCATTGAGCCCTCCGGGTTACCAGGGTTATTGTAATAACTAGACTCAAGGAATGAGGGGCTACGTGGCTAGTGAGGCCCCTGGGTCGCGATGCCCAGGGGTCCCCCTTGACGTTCAAGCGATCTCATTTGTGTTCTGCGTCGGCAGGGCCCAGCCCCGCGCATACCTCGACCGCCGTTGAGCATCGGGCTCAAGGAGTGAGGGGCTACGTGACTAGTGAGGCCCCTGGGTCACGATGCCCAGGGGTCCCCCTTGACGTACGAACGGCTCTCATGAGGTAGAACGAGAACCATACCTTGCTCCCGAGCCTTCGCCTAGGATGGGGGCGTGAGAAAGCCAGGTGTCTGGGCACCTGGTAGGGTGGCGGCTGCCAGGCGTGGCCTGAGCATAGCCCCCGTACCTAGCCCCCCTCGCGACACCCATCCAAGGAGAAGATATGAGCATCATGAGCTGAAAAGTTCCCTGAGGTTGGTGCGACCGCTGGGGGCCGCCCTCAGTTTTTTATAACTAGAGCGGAGCATAGAGCTACCACACTTGCGCGGAGTGTGGGCATGACCGCGCCTCGGTCGTAGCGGAGCTTGGTGCTTCCACTGGTTCGTGGGCATAACCGCTCCTTGGTTGGTTCTGCCAGTGCGGAGCATGGCACTTGGGAGGGAGCCTCCCACCGAGAGAGACTCTAGGGCGTGTACAACCCCGTCCTGACGCGTGGCTTGCACGACAGGACAACCAAGGTGTATATGGTCCTTCCTCAGGACGAGCTGAACGACTCTGAGGAAGTTCTCGTGAGCTTACGCATCACTCACGAGACCTTACCCTGAGGCGGGTTGCGCCTGAGTCTTCTTCTACAAAATGTGAAAAGAGAGGTCTTGTGTCGACCTGCGCCGAGTGGATCTCTAGAGGGCATCGCATGAGAAGGTCGCATCACCAACGACCCCAGGAGGTGACGTTAGCGGGACCGGCCCATAAGACAGAGCTTAGCCACTGGATTTATCGACGCTGCAGGGATGGACCCGAGCACAGACTCCGTGCCCAGTCTTCTCTTGCAACGGTCCAAAATAAAAACAATCGGTGCGCGGTTCCCGCGTGAGCGAGGCACCTGCCACGGGCCCCTACTTACCCATCCACGATTAGCCCATGTGAGAACAAGACACCAAGGACCACGGGAGGTGACGTCACGGGAATGGCTCGCGAGACAGAGCTCAGCCCTCAGGTTTAGCGACACTGCAGGGACGGACCCGAGCACAGACGCCGTGCCAGTCCTTAATCATGGGACGGTCGCGAGTGGGCTCGCAAGGGCTCATAACCTTAGTGGCGGTGAGAACGCCAAGCATATAGATAATGCAAATGGGAAGAAGCAACTAGCCTTGATTCATGCGCAAAAAGAGATGGCCGCAGGGGGATAGCCCCCAGCAGCTCGAGGATGATGCAGCCCGGGGGGGCGCCCTCGGTTGGATAACTGAAACGTCATCTTTCACTTGTCGGAGAAAAGTTGGGGTAGCTGAAGACGCGAGCCGTGCGGGTTGCCCCTGAGGATCGTCGGGCTCCTAAGGCCCAGGGGCTCCGGAGGCCCTCGGTTGTTGCGGGGGTCCGGCTCTCGCTTCGTCTGGACCGCCTGCCACTGAGCCTCCCGAGCTCCCCAAAGCCTGCCGCGCGAGGCGCTGGAACGTGATAGCCGCATTGCGGAAGCCGAAGAGCATGCAGACGTAGCTGTGGGGGAGAGTCCTCCTCCGGCCGACTGCCGTCGGCCAGAAGGGCTACAGAGAAGCGGCTCGGTTGAGACCCGCGACGTCGATGCAAATGCAGAAGTGGTCGCTTGGGTTGCGGGTAGGTGAGCTTGGCATCGTGCGATTACGCCCACCGCGTATGAGCCATGCGTACTGAAGTTCCTCGGTGACCTGGTCGATGAAGTCTTGAGCCCCCAGCGCTGTACGGCTCACGCTGGGCTCACAAAAACGCGCGTCGAGACACGCCTGCAGGTGGTGCCCGAACACCTCCCTCGAGACGCTGGTCAGGCCGGAGAACACCAGAGGATAGCCCCCGAGCCCGTCTTAAGAGGGGCGTCGGGCGCGTCTCCCTATGCGAGGGTGGAGCGCGCCTCGTCGACAGGCACGAGTCCTGAGGCGGAACCATTATGAGCCCCTGCGTCCTGATGTCCGTTGGTGGGCAAGTTCTTCTTCTTCTTGGGGGCGGTCTGCAGGGCGAAGACGGCTCCATCCTCGTCGGAGCTCTCGACCGCCGCGGTCTGGGAGGCGCGCTCCAGGGAACGCACCGCTTCCTTCTTGTCGGAGGCGATCGTGATGACTCCGCCACTCCCGGGCATCTTGAGGACGTTGTAGCCGTGATGGGTCGCTGCCATGAACTTGGTGAGGGCAGGATACCCAAGGATGGCGTTGTACGGGAGGTCGATGTTGGCGACGTTGAAGTCGATGAGCTCGGTGTGATAGTTGTCGCAGTCACCAAAGGTGACGGGGAGGCAGACCTGCTCCATCGGGAGTGTGGAGCTATCCGTGACTCCGTAGAATGGCTTGGTCGGGTGGAGCTGATCGTATGGGACTTGGAGCGTCTCGAAGGTCTGGACAGAGAGGACATTGAGCCCTGCTCCACAGTCGATGAGGGTCTTGGTCACGAGGACGTTGCTGATGGTAGGAGTGCAGAGCATCGGGACGGCACCTGGGTCTGCGCTGCACTTGAGCTGGTCCTTGTGGTCGAAGGCGATGACCTGCTTGGTCCACATAAGGTTGCGCGTGGCGTCAGGCCTGGGAAGCGCCGCGTTCACCTCGCGAGCGAACTGCTTGAAGATGCGATGGGAAGCCGGAGCGTGGGCTCGTCCTAGGATGCATGCAACCGCATGCGGCTCCTGGATGCCCCCTGCTCCATCTTCCTGGCGGTCATCTTCGTTCCTTCTTGGCGGTGGTGGCAGCGGAGGCAGACCTCTGTTGCCATGAGGACGACCCTCACGAGGCTGGTCGTGCCAGGGGGCGTCACGAGGCTGCTCCTGCCAATGGTCTTCACGAGGCTGCTCACGTCACCCTTGGCGCGAGTTCCTGCCGTCCCTGCGTCCTCCACCACGGCCTCCTCCGCGGCCGTAGCCGCGTTTGTCGCGCTCAGGGCGCTGCACGACATGCCCGTCGCGCATCGCCCTGAGCTCCTGGCAGTCATTGGTGTTGTGGCTGTCGACATTGTGGAAGACGCAGTACAGACGGTTGTCTCTGGGGGGCTCGTTGTAGCCGCAGCCACGCTTCACTTCTAGCTCCGCAGCCAGCACGGTGGGTCCCTTGCGCTTTGCTTCTTTGGCCTTGGCCTTCTTGTCGTCAGCCTCCACCTCTGGCAGCTCCTGGAGGGAGATGTGTCCTTCCTCCGCCCTGGCGCACTTTCCCGCGAGCTTGAACATCTCGAGGGCTGTGCACAGGTCCTCGTGGATGGCGATCTCCTCCCTCATCCTGACACCACGGACACCGTCGGAGAATGCCGAGATGATGGCCTTGTCCGAGACCCTGGGGATCCGGAGGCGCATGGTGTTGAAACATTGGATGTACTTTTCCAGGGTCTCCCCTAGCTGCTGCTTTACGCGGCGCAAATCCGCGGCCGCTGGGGCTCGGTCGCGGGTGCCCTGGAAGTTGGCGATGAAACGCTCACGAAGCTCCCCCCAGGAGAAGAAGAATGCCATGGGGAGGTTCAGGAGCCAGGAGCGTCCGCATCGTTGAGAGCCATGGGGAACCAGTTCGCCATGACCTGCTCGGTGCCGTTGGACGCCTCGATGCTCAGTTCGTAGAGCTGGAGGAACTCTGTGGGGCCCGTGGTGCCGTCGTAGCGCGGAGGCAGATTCAGCTTGAACTTGCTGGGCCAGACGAGGCGCCGTAGCTCGGGAGCTAAGGCTCGACATTCAGCCATGCTCATGATTGCAGGCGCCCCCTGCGCCTGCGGTGCTGGTTCTTGGTGCGCTGGCGCCACCACCTCCTGTGGCGTGCGGTCTTGGTGCTGCGGGACCGGGGGCCCACGAGCTCCTGCCTGGGGATGCGGGATCACCTGGCAGCTCTCCTCGTCACGCGCAGCGGCCCTGCGGGGTGGCTCACGCCGCAGAGCCTCGCGCCTAACCTCATAGCCGGCGCCATAGAGTGGAGGTGGAGACGGGACACCGTGGCCCTCATTCCCCGCCATGGGCGATAGAGGACGGGAAGGGTGAGTTGGTGCAGGTATCTCCCCGGCGGCATGGACGAGCTCGGTGATGCGGCAGAGCCACTCGTCGTAGAGGTCGTCCGCTGGGCAGTACCACAGGAGCTCCCGCGCCATCAATAGCGCAGGCTGCTGGTAGATCGGCCCGCGGCAGATCAGCGAGGACGACGCCGCGGCCGGCAAGGGTGACGGCGTCGCCGTGCGGCCATCACGCCGCACGGACAGCGGCAGTGACGAGTCCTGCTGCTCATGGACGACCGGGTCGATGACGGCGCTGGCGACCGGCGAGTTGGGGCGGAGCGGCGCACCGTTGCCCGCAGGCACCGTCTGAGCGATGTTCGCCGCGTGGCGGGCGACGCGTGCTCGGCATGTGTCCACCATGACAGTGGAGCGAAGTCGACGACGAGAGCGGGACGAGGTAGTCGGAGAGGCGAGATCTCGACACGCCCCCTACCAGGCGCGCCAAATGGCGGATTATGGGCTCTGTAAACCTAAGAAGTTCGAACGTAGGCGCGTGAACGAAGATCTGTCCCACTCACATCTACCTAGCGTCTCGCCCTCGTCTAGTGAAGAGATTCAAGCGAACAGCAAGTAAAGCACACAAGAGTTTACCCAGGTTCAGGCCACCTTGCGGTGTAAAACACTACTTCCTTCTTTGGTGGTTCCTGAGCTCAGGAGGGTCAGGAGGCAAGGGTTCTTGCTCCTTTGTGTGAGGGCAGGGTCTGTGGATCTGATCAACTTGTCCTCCATAGTGGGCATCCTAGCTACTTATATTGGCGGCCAGGGTCCTCATCCCCCGAAATGTTTAGGCGGGAAGGGATCCCACAACGGCCATTTTGAGCGGGAACACAAGGACGTTCTTGTCCTAACAAAAGCGGTCTTTGCCTGCAAAAGGATCAGGCGGTGACGCGGTGGTGGGCTTAGTGGTGACATCCTCCATGTCGTCCTTGCGGTCTTCGGTCTTGTTTCACCGAAGGGGAAACCTTTGTCCCGCTCCTCGGGAACCTGCGCCTACGTTGTCTCCTTTGCAACAAAATGGCAACTGCACCACTGGCGCACGCTAGTACCCGCTGGCGCGGTGCATCACTGCTTGCGTCACTGCCTCCTCCTGAGGCAGGCTTGGCCTTGGATTCTCCGCCCCTCCAGAGCTACCTAGCCGAGGCCGCTCCTGAGGGGGTCTTGATGTCGTTCTCCTCGCGAGACCTAGCCCCCTCGCGAGGGTCTTGGGCAACTATTCAATCAGCTGGGCCGTACCAGGCCGTGGTAGGAGCGCGTCGCGGCCCGCATATAGGCAAGTCTGGGTACCCTGGTTCCCAAGATGCCGACAATGTGTGTTCTGTGTCTCAGTTCAAGAGATGTTTCAATGTCTCACTCCATGAGTTGGTCTTGAGTTGCTCGATCTTTCAGAAGATCAATTACTGTAGAGTTTCTTCTGTTGTCACCGTGTTGGACAAAGATCTCGAAAGCAAGGATGTGAACATCAACATGATACAAGCAATCAACATTCTTATGAAGTGCAATTGGATCGAGAAGATTGTGTTAGCTTTGTGTCCCCTCTGTCTTCTTACCTCACGTCTTGAATCTCGGGATGAGATTCTTTTCTAGTGGGGGTGAGTTGTCACAGCCCTAGATTAGCCTTTGTTTGGCTTTGCATGATCATCATGTCATCATGTCTAGAATTCAAAAGAAACTTGAATTGGGGATGTTCAAACCCTAGCACCAAATGAATCCAACTAGGTTCAAATTCAAATTATTTCAATGAACCCACAATGCCTTTCAGAAAATTTCAGCATTTTTGAATTGGTCCAGAACCTCTTCCAAAAATGGTGCACATTGTTCTAGGTCACTTTGGATTTTTGAGTTAATTCATAAAGTATTTGAATCTGGGCATTTAATGACTTACAATTAATTTAAATGCCCAAATAATTCTGAAAACTGTCGAGGGCTGTTGGAAACATTTCAATAGATGCCCACAATTTATCTCAGGAGTTATAAAAATGGTTTAGGATTTTTACTAAATCGAAACAGACAAAAATAAAATAGAAAACAGAAACGTAGAGAGAGGGGGATCTTACCTGGTGTTAGCCTAGCCTGGCCCAGGACGGCCCAGCCCAGCTGGCCGACGCCAGTCGTCGTCTCCACCACGCCAGAAGGACGCCGAGCGCGTGCTCGCCACGCGCGGACACGCGCCGGCCACCTCCACCCTGCTTGCCTATGCCCCGACCCCCTGGACGTCGCCACGCACGTCCCCAAACCCAACTAGCTCACTCCCGTCCTCTCTCCCCTCCTCCTCGTCGCTCCCCGCCTTGTGCCCGAGCGCCGCCGCCGTCGACGCTCGCAGCCACCGCGTCCACCGAGCCTCCCTCACCTAACTAGCCTATCCATCGGCTCCGCCTCATCACCACACGTCGACAAGCCAACATCCATGACCGCGGGAGCCCCTCGTCGCCGGTATCTTCATCGTCTTCAAGCTTCGGCACCAACGACCACCGCCATTGATTCGCTTGCTCGAGCTGCTCCCCGACCCCGTTGTGCTTCTCCACCGAATCGCGGTGAGCCGCTGAACCGTTCGCCTCTTCTCCCCATGTCGTTTGCCTGCTCTAGCCGTTCTTTCTGCCGGACCCGAGACCTCACTGCCGCCGGCAATGTCGCCGTCGTGGCTAGGGTTGTGTCACCATGCTTAGAAGCTCCCCAGCGAACCCACACACCCACCAACTACTCCTCCCGTGCAATGCAGCACCGTCCTCGCCGATGCCTGAACTCCGTTCGCCGCCCTCGTGGTTGTTGTTGTCGTTCTGGTGACCCTGCGGTCCTCCCGTTCGATCTATTAGATGCAGAAGAGAGCGGGCTACCTTCCGGTGGTCTCCGGGCGCCTAACCGACGCCATTAGCGCTACTCTGGTGATCTTCCATCGTGGTTTTGGTCGCCGCCGGCCAATCTCTGACGACGGCCGACGTGGCACCGTCATTAGTGCTAACCCGTGCCACTAAACATCCCTATTAGTCACAGACAGCGGGCCCTACCCCTGGTCAAACCCCAGTCAGCATAGAGTTTGACCGGGATTAGTCCCTGTGTCACTGACATGTGGACCCCACACGTCAATTTTGACCTAGACAGCCCCGTTGACACGATGACGTCAGCATGAGGTCATCCTGATGAAGTAAATATTTTCTGGGATTTTAAATAAATCAGAAATGATTTATTTATTTCAGAAAATGGTTAAAACTTCTAAAAATCATAGAAATTAAACCGTAACTCCAAATGAAATAATTTATATATGAAATATTATCAGAAAAATATAAAGAATCAGTTTATGGAATTTTCATGCATGTTTGAGCAACCCAAAGCTACTGCCTATGACAATTTGAATTAATGGCATTTGAAATGCCTTAAGTGAAGTTTGAATTTGAACATTTGGTTCAAACCAACTTCATTTAAATCATTGCTAGTTGCATTAGCTCAAATCACAGCATATTGCCATGTCACATTCATGCATCATATTGTTGCATTGCATTGATTGTGTTTCCTCTTGTTGGCCGGTGTTTGTCTCCTCTCAGTAGACGTTGTTCCAACGCTGTGATCGATGACACTGATGAAGACCCAGTACTATCTTCAGAAGTGCCAGGCAAGCAAAACCCCCTTGTTCATTCCGATACAATCCCAATCTCTTGCCCCTTCTCTCTTTTACTGCATTAGGACAACAACGATTCAACTGTTACATGCTGCGGTAGTTGAAGCCCTTTCCACTGCATGACCTGTCTTTGCCACAGTAAATAGTTGAAACCCACTAGCATGAGTAGGAGTTGTTTGAGCCATTATGTGCCTACTCATTCATGCTTGTTTGTCATGCCTGCTATTTCTTAGAGTTGAGTAAAGTCTAATTCATCGGGGATGAATTGGAATGTGGTGAACATGTCTTATTGTTGAGGGCTAAGTCTGTGAACACGATTTGGTAAAGGTAGCGGTGAGAGGCCATGAAGGACTACATGGTGGATTGTCTCATTGAAACCGTTCTCAGGAACTGAGTTTTGTGTTTGTGATTGTCGGGGTTTTGGGACAACATATGCCAATGGATGGCTTATCATGCATGGGGTCAAAAGAACGTCGCCGGGCTCGGGAAGCGGGATAAAGAGAAACTTAGGACGCCTACGGATCTTACCCAGGTTCGGGGCTCTCCCAGGAGATAACACCCCAAGTCCTGCTCTGCGGGGGCTCCGCGTCATGACTGATAGCACTAAAGTAGCTACAAGATTGCTCCTTGAGCTGTGTGGTTCAGAGGAAGAGGATGAACAAGGCTAGCTCACCTCCTCCCTCTATCTAGGGTTTAACCTTGTGATCTTCCAACCCCTCCTCATGGAGGACCCTGGGGGTTTATATAGTCCTACCCCCCAGGGGTATAACGGTCAACTCGACGGTGTGGCGCCTGTCTGCTGGGGCCCGCCGCCCGAGGGCCCCTCGAGATTGTCTTTCACTGTGGGAATGCCTCTGCTGACGACAGCCTCGTCGAGGGGGAAATGGCTACATTACCATCGCCTCCCGCCGTACGCTGCCGCCTCGCCCAGTCCTGTCATCTTGATGATGCCCGGACTTCTAGGCTGAGGTTTGCCGTCTGTTACCAGGCGGCCGTCTCCCCTGGCCGTCTGCCAGGGGCGGCTTGTTCATGAGCTACCCACTGACCGATGGGGCCAGCCACCTACTGGTCCCGCCGTTTGCGGTTAGTGGGATCGTGGCCTCCTCTGAGCGATGCTTGGTCACGAGCTGCATGGCTACAATGATCCGCCGCTTAGGAGATATTCCTAAGGTAGATGGTCACTGTAGCCACGTCCTTATAGATCTTCTAAGGACATGTTCTCCTGGAGCCACGCCTCCGTGCGCAGGGGTCCCCCCTGCGTGCTTCCTGGGGAAGGAGTGCGGGGCCGTCTGCTGGCTGGTGGTGTTGATGTCGCCGCCTGCTGGGTCCCTGCTGCCTGCTGGCAGCCGCCTCCTAGGGCAGGATACCCTAGGAGGCGGCTCGAGGAGCAGACGGCCGCAGCGGACCAAGCGGCCGTCATTTGTCTTAAAATACCAAGGGTGGGCGCCGAGGGTACCCATGGTCAATATCTCCAACAGTAGTCCACGAAGCTGGTGGAACTCCGAGGCGGGTGCTGGATGTGCCGAGGGGATCCAGCAGCTTCCCCTCCTAGGCAAGGCCATCGTCCTTCACTTGTCTGCTAAAGATGTCCATCCGCTGACAGCCGGCTCTGCGCCGCTGGAGCCGGCTCTTGGCAGCCGAACCGTTGTCTCAGAGTCTTCGGCGAGAAGGCGCCGCCTGGTCAGTGGGCAGTCGAACAGGCCCGCACACCGTTGGCAGCGCCCACGCGTCACCGTCCTGTCGAATTGGCTTGCCAGCCCACGCGCGTGACAGGACGTAACAGTGGGCCGGGGCCCGCCACTAAGGGCCTCGGGCCCCGCGCGGATCCACAGTGGCAGGGGTAATCGATTACCCTCCCACGCGCATTTAATGCGCGCGGATTAGGCGCGAGGAAATCGGGGGTCGTGCGGGACGTGGAGCGGTTAATCCCACGCCCGCCCCCTCGCCTTCGACGCCCGAGCCTATATATAGGCCGGGGGAGAGGGCTGGCGCCGTTCTCGCGCTCACTCTCCCCCATCCTTCATCTTCTTCCTCGCTTTCCTCGTCGCCGTCACAGCGAACCACCGCCCGAGCCATGTCCGGTCCAGCGCCTCCCTGACACCACGGCCAATGGGACGGCAGCGAGGTCTTGCAAGAGCACATGGACGTCCTCCGACGGTCGCTGAAGCTCCCGCCGGCCGACAAAGTCGCCGTGCACTTGGCGCCGGTGGCAGAGATCAGGCCGGCCCCGCAGCAAGGCGAGCGAGTCATCTTCCGCTCGCACTTTCCGTGCGGGTTCGGCCTACCAGCGAGCGGCTTCTTCCGCTCCTTCCTCGACTTCTTCCACATCGAACCTCATCATCTCATGCCAAACACGGTGAAGACTATTTCTTCCTTCATCGTTCTCTGCGAGGCTTACCTCGGCATCCTCCCCACCATTGAGCTCTGGATGGAGCTCTTCTATGTGAAGCTCGGCATCGCCGTCCAGAGCGTGGCCGCTCAGTGTGGGGGGTGCATTGTGGTGAAGCGCACAGGGGCGAAGAACTTCTTCCCGGCGCCGAAGCTCGTGGGATCGGTGAAGCAATGGCAGAAGACGTACTTCTACGTCTCCAACGTCGACCCCGAGCAAGACTTCGTCTGCTTGCCGGAGTGGGTGTCGGGGCCGCCTGCTGAGCCTCGGGACTCCTGGATGACCCGGCCCGTCGCCCTTACTAAAGGCGCCTCCGTCGCCCTAAGCCGTCTCCGGGAGCTGAGAGACGACGAGGGCCTAGACTTCGCAGATCTGCTGCTGACGTTTGCTGAGCGCCGGGTGCTGCCGCTGCAGCGCCGTCCCCACCTCATCTGTGACATGAGCGGGCGCCGGGACCCCAGCTGGACTTGCACCAAGCCCCTGCCTTACGGGGAGGTGGCCCGGCTGGTGAACCATATCTCCAGCTGCCAGGTCTTCGACTCCGGCTGGGCCTTCGGCAAGGCGCCGTACAGCCGCGCCAACCAGCCGCCCGCAGTAAGTTTTTCATCCTTCCACTTTCTTTCTTCTTTATCCGGCTGCTGTAGCTGTCTTGTGCTAATACTTTGTTCAGATTTTCCCAGGCCAGCCGGCACCGGGCTCCAACCAACTGGGCCGCCCCCTAGAGCCGGATCGCTCCCAGAGCGATACGAGTGACCCCGATCTTGGGGCCGCCGCCGCCATGGAGGAGGAAGAGGTGACGGGCGGCGAGGACCAGCCATCAGGTGCCCTGCCAGAAGGCGGCCTCGAGAGCTGGTCGGATGATGACGAGGGGATGGAGGAGGCACCCGTCCGCGCCAGCCAGCAGGCGAGGCCGTCTGGCACAACCGGTGGTGGGAAGCGGCGGTCCTCGTCAGGGCCGACTGGTGCCCCACCCAAGAAGATCCGGCTGTCGACCGCTGCCACGAGGCGTCGGGAGGCGGCCGTCAGGGCGAACGTGCCAAAGAAGCCCAAGGCCAGGCCGGTTGTGTCCGGGTAAGTATCCTTCATCCTTTCTTTGCGTGGTATTCTTTTTTCACAGCCGATCCCTTCTTGGTTGACCCTCCGTTTCCTGTGGGCATCCGCGCAGCGCACCGCTTTTCCTCTCGTGGGTGCTAGTGGGTTTTGTAGTGGGAGGCCCAGATGCCCCTCCTGCGCCCCCTCGCGTGTATCCTGCCGCCGCGCTCTGGGAGGCGACAGAGAGGAATGCCCGCGAGGCGCGTCCGGAGCGCGAGGCCGCGGAGCGCGAGCGAGCGGCAGCCGATGCCGCCGCCCAGGCAGAGGCCGAAGCCGCCAAGAAGGCCGAGGCAGACGCCGCCCGCGTCCGAGAGCGGGGAAAGGGCCCCCAGCAGCCAGCGGGCCGCGTCGTCCGCCCGGCGTCAGAGTCTCAGGAGCCATCTGCCCAGGCGCCGGCTATTGACGAGCAGCCGACTCCAGGAGATGGGGGAGATGAATGCGTCATCTTGGAGACGCCGCCACCACCCCCCGCGCTTCCTGCTGGGGAGCAGGGCAGCCGGCTAGTGGGGACGGAGGTGCCGCCGGTTGGGGGCGTGTTGGTGACTGGCCCACAACCGGCCCCCCGAGGCCCAGCCCGCCGGCGCCTTGCGAGGACGACTTCTATGCCCCAGTAGGTGGAGGTTGGCGGGGCCAGCTCATCCGCGCCGGAGAACAAGGCGACCAGCGCGGCGCCATCGAACTGGAGGTCCGGAGGAGGCAGCGCGTGGATCGTCGCGTCGCGGGACGTCCTGGACCGCATGAACTCCTTGGGCAACGTCGTGTAGATGGCGATGCAGAAGTTCATCGCCACGCGGTCCTCCGTTTGGGTAAGTGTGCTTCGTTTTCTTCTGTTTTTATTCCTTCAATTTCTTACGTGTGGGCGCGTCAGCGCACCCACTCGGTGTAGTCCCCGAGTTCCGAGCCGGCTGCTGAGCAGGCGGCCTGGAACTCCAAAGTGCACATCCTGATCTGATCTTGCCTCCTGTTGCAGGAGTACCACAACCTCCACGTGGCCTCCTACAACGCTCACCGCCAGGAGCAGGCGCAGCTGCAGGCTGCCTTGGCAGACAGCCGAGGTGAGTGCCTCCTCTTCTCCTTGCGGGGGCGCGTCAGTGCACCCGCTGGGTGTAGTCCCCGAGTTCCGAGCCGGCTGCTGAGCAGGCGGCTTGGAACTCCAAGGTTATGTTTTTTGCTGCTGACCCTCGTTCTTTTCTTTCTCCCTTGCTAGTGGTCGCAGCCGACCTCCGCAACCAGCTAGGCGAGGCCCTGACGGAGCTGGCCACTAAGGAGCGGGAACGTGGTCTCGCTACTCAGGACCGCGACCGCCTGGCCATGGAGCTGGCGGACCAGGCGGCGGCTCACAAGACCGAGCTCGGCAAGATGTCTGACACTGAGTCCCTTCTGCGGGCCGAATTCGAGACTGAGCGCTCGAATTGGGCCGAGAAGGAGGCGGCTCTCCAAGACGGCTATGTAGCCATTGGAGACATGGTCGACGGTGAGACGTGTACCCTTTTATTTTGTTTTCGCCGTTTGCAGCAGCCGTCTTTCTTTTCTTCTGATCCTTCTTCTAGTCTTGGCAGAGTTCTTCCCGGGCAACTCTATGGCCGCCACCCAGGCCATCGAGGCTGAGCGTGCTGCGAGGCGCCAGGCGGGCCGGGTGATCGCACCCAACGCGCCCAGGACCCCGGCCAAGGAGCTTCTTGCCATTCGGGTGCGTCTTCTGCCAGTCCGCCGTCTTCTTCGCCGGCTGCAGCTTGCCTGCGCCCAAGTCCTGGCCGCCCTCTGGCCAGGTGTTCCAATGCTCCACACCCCCAGCCAGACGGCCGCCTGGCTGGAGGCGGCCGGCCAGCGGTTCGAGGCCTGGAAGGGCTCCGCAGCAAGGGCTGGCACGCGGACCGCCCTGGAGTTCGCCAAGAGCTGTTATCCTGGCCTGAGCCTTGAACAACTGGAGACCTTCCGCGCGGAGGCCCAGCCGGAGCTGGCTGATGAGTAGAAGGAGCTCGTCCAACGTGCTGCCGCCCTCGCTGAATACGCCGACACCTCCATCTTCATCTCGGGGTTGGATGAGAGGGGCCATGTGGTGCCGCCTGGCAACTTCGGGCTGGACTTGGCGGCGTCGGAGGAGCTGGACGAGGAGATCGCCTCCAGCGAAGGTGACGAGGAGGAGGAAGCCAGCGACGAGGAGGCCAGCTCCCAGGAGGCGGACCCAGCGGCCAGTCGCCAGCCTGACCAATCCTCAACAAGCGGACCAGGAGTGATGGCCCCGCCTGCTGCAGGAGACGGCCAGACCGAGACCCACCATGCGGCCTCCCCGGAAGCCGGCTCCGTCGTGCCACCTGCCCAGCCTGCTGCGCCTTATGTTTTTGTTTGCATCTTCTGCTTCTCGGTAAGACTTGTAGGGTTAATCCGAACAATTCCACCCGCTGGGTGTATTAGTAAGTTAATACTGCAAGGCGGCTTTTGATGCCTTTTGGATGTAAATATTCTTTTTAATGATGCATCGTTTTTATGCAATTGTGCCGAGTCCTAGGATTAGCCTTGCCCTAGTTTCCTTGTGGCGGTTTTCTTCTTGCCGACTCCTTGAACTGTCGTCCTGCCAGCCAGACAGCCACTCTGTGGTTCCGTGGCTGGGTCAGGGACTTGGCTGTTTTCGGGGTGGGCAAGTATCTCGCCTTCTGGAAGGCGGTCTGGCCAAGCCTAAAACCGGTTGGCCGGCTGCTTGGCAGCCGGCTGTTAGTGTGAAGGGTCGGCTGGCCCTATGTCTTTTTTCCTTAGCCATTTTTCATGTGGGCACCATTTCTTGCCTTTGGCTCCTGCCAGCCGGACAACCGCGTTCTGCGAGTCCGTGACTTGATGCAGGAGAGGGCTTGGATGCCATCACATTACTTGTGTGACTTTTTAAGGAGAATTCCCCAGACATAGGGCTAGGCGGCCAGTCCCCGGGCCGTCTACTAGGCTCTGGTGCCGGACAAAGGAGTGTGCAACAATCATTCACGAGCATGATTCTTATCATATAGATAAAGGGTTGGGCAGTCCCCGAGAACTCCTCGGGGTTCCCACGGATTCTCAAAATAACTTTAGGTAGCACGACACATACTGCCTTTCAGCTATAAAAGCGACAAAGAAGATTTGCGTTCCATGGGTGCTCCGACTCCTTGCCTGAGTCGTCTCTCTTGCGCGCTCTTGGCTTCTGGGCGTCAATGAGGTAGTAGGCATCGTTGCCCAGTACCTTGCTGACGATGAACGGTCCTTCCCAAGGAGCCGAGAGCTTGTGCTGGCCGGCTATTCGCTGGATCAGCAGGAGCACAAGGTCTCCCTCGCGGAAGGAGCGTGGCTTGACTCGCCGGCTGTGATAGCGGCGGAGACCCTGCTGGTAGATGGCGGAGCGGCTGAGTGCTACCAGCCGGGCCTCCTCCAGCAAGTTCACGCCGTCTTCGCGTGCTTCTTTGGCTTCAGCTTCCGTATACATGGTGACATGAGGCGAGTCAAACTCGACGTCCGTTGGGATGACGGCCTCGGCCCCATAGACGAGGAAGAAAGGAGTGAAGCCGGTGGATTTGTTCGGAGTGGTTCTGAGGCTCCACAGGACAAACGGCAGTTCTTCGATCCAGCAGCCGGCCGACCGCTCCAAGGGTTTGACCAGCCGAGGCTTGATGCCGGACAGGATGAGGCAATTGGCGCGCTCGACTTGGCCGTTAGACTGTGGGTGGGCAACGGATGCTAGGTCTAGTCGGATTCCCTGAGTTGCACAGAAATGGGCAAGTGCGCCTTTGGCAAAATTTGTGCCATTGTCGGTGATGATGCTGTGCGGTATACCATACCGGACTATGATGTCTGCAATGAATGTTACAACAGTTGGGCCATTGAGTTTCTTGATTGGTTTGGCTTCGATCCACTTGGTGAATTTATCTATTGCCACGAGCAAGTGTGTCAGGCCTCCTCTGGCAGTCTTGAAAGGTCCTACCATATCCAAACCCCAGACGGCTAATGGCCAAGTGATCGAAATAGTTTTGAGTGCAGAAGCCGGCAAGTGTTGCTTGGAGCTGAAGCGTTGGCAGCCGTTGCACTTTCTTACCAAATCTTTGGCATCGTCCAAAGCAGTCGGCCAAAAAAACCATGGCGGAAAGCTTTGGCTACGAGAAACCTTGAGGCCGCGTGGTGGCCGCATTCCCCTTGGTGAATGTCCTTCGGGATGGCTAGCCCTTTTGTTGCCGCTACACAGCGCTGGAAGACGCCCGTCGCACTCCATCTAACGAGCTCTTTGTTGACAATGGTGTAGGCTGAGGCTCGGCGTTGAACTTGTCGTGCCGAAGTTTCTTCTGCTGGCAGCTCTCCTTTGAGCAGGAATGTGAGGATTGGCTGTGCCCAAGACGGCGCTGAGACTTCAGTTGCTTCGGCCAGAGAGACCAGGGTGGTTGGGCTGGGAGGTGGAGGGCTGGGCTGAGCCGCCTGCTGTGTATTCGAAGTCCCCGAGCCGTCTGCTGGAGCCGGCGCCTCCTGGCCGTCTGCTGGAGCCGGCGCCTCCTGGCCGTCTGCTGGAGCAGTCCCCGGACCAGGAGCTGGCGCGGCTGTAGGTGGTCCGCGTGTTGGAGTTGCAGTGTCGTAGCCGCCTGCTGGGGCAGTCTCTGGGCCAGCAGCCGAAACCGCGAGGCCCCCTGCCCCGGGGTCGGATGGTATGAAGATTGACTCCGACTCTTGTGAAGGCTTGATAGACGGTTTGCGCAGGCATTGGAGAGATACGCCGGCTGGTATTGCTTGGCGGGTGGAGCCGATTCGTGCCAAGGTGTCCGCTTGCATGTTATCAGCTCGTGGCACGTGGAGGAACTCGCAGACGTTACAGTGTCCACTAATCTGCTGGACAAGGAAGCGATAGCTTGCCATGTTTGCGTCCTTGGTGTCCCAGTCCCCAGACGACTGCTGGACAACGAAATCAGAGTCACCGTAGCACAGCACTCAGCGGATGCCAATCTCCTTGCCATCCGGAGCCCGTGGATAAGTGCCTCATATTCGGCCACGTTGTTGGAGGCGGCGAAGTGGATCTACAGGGTGTACTTGAGCTTGTTGCCATTGGGGGAGGTGAGGACGATGCCGGCTCCCAGGCTGGTGTGCATCTTTGACCCGTCAAAGTGCATCCGCCAATGAGTTGAGTCTGGCACAGGCGGGAGGTACTAGGTTTCGGCCCAATCGACGAGGAAGTCAGCCAATGCTTGCGACTTGATGGTGGTGCGCGGCTGGTAGAAGATGGTGAAGGGGGCCAGCTCGATGGCCCACTTGGCCACTCTTCCTGAGGCATCTCTGTTCCCCATGATTTCAGCAAGCTGGGCCGTGCAGACGACCATGACAGAATGCTCTTGGCAGTACTGCTTGAGTTTCTTGGCGATGAAGTACACGCCGTAGCACATCTTCTGGTAATGGGGGTAGTTCTTCTTGGACGCTGACAGCACTTCGCTCAAGTAGTAGACGGGCCTCTGGACGGGCAAGGCTCTGCCGTCCTCTGGGCGCTCGACCACAATGACAATGCTGACCACCCGGCTAGTGGCGGCTATGTAAAGGAACATGGGTTCCTTGTCTCCTGGCGCCACCACGACAGGCGGGGTGGACAGCAGTCGCTTGAGCTGCTGGAAAGCCTCGTCTGCCTGGTCGTTCCACTCGAAGCACATGGTCTTCTTCATCAGTTCGTACAGGGGGAGTGCCTTTTCTCCCAGCCGGCTGATGAAACGGCTGAGAGATGCCAGGCATCCCGTGAATCTTTGAACATCTCGCACACGGGTCGGTCATTCCATCCTCTCAATGGCTTTGATCTTTGCCGGGTTGCACTCAATGCCACGTTCGGATACCAGGAAGCCAAGGAGCTGGCCTGCTGGTACCCCGAAGACGCATTTCTCCTGGTTTAGCTTAATCCAAAAGCGGCGCAGATTCTCAAATGTTTCCTGGAGATCCTCCAAAAGGGTTCCTCTCTTCTCCGTCTTCACCACAATATCGTCTACGTAAATGTGGGCGTTCCTGCCAAGCTGCTTGAGGAGACACTTCTGCATGCAACGCTGAAAAGTGGCGCCGGCATTTCTCAAGCCGAACGTCATGGTCAGGTAGCAGAATGCCCCAAACAGCATGAGGAAGGCGGTCTTCAGACGGTCAGCTGGATCAAGCATGATTTGATGGTACCCCGAATAAGCATCAAGGAAAGAAAGCAGCTCGCATCCGGCTGTGGAGTCGATCACTTGATCTATTCGTGGCAGAGCAAACGGGTCTTTAGGGCAAGCTTTGTTTAGGCTGGTGTAATCAATGCACATGCGCCATTTGTTCTTCTTCTTCAGCACTAGCACTGGATTCGCTAGACACTCGGGATAAAAGACTTCCATGATGAAGCCGGCTGCTAGCAGGCGGGCAACTTCTTCCCCAACGACTCTTCTCTTCTCTTCTGACAGGCGGCGCAGCGGCTGCCTGACAGGCTTTGCATCTTCTCTCACGTGTAGCTTGTGCTCAGCGAAATCCGTCGGGGCACCAGGCATGTCCTTGGGGGACCATGTGAAAGTGCAACTAATCCCCGGGTGGTTTTGGTAATTAATAACAACATATATATCATTGAACTAATATTCACTTGAGAATCATTTCAGAAAAGTTCGATGATATGGGTATGGAAATGTCTGAAGAAGTGGACCCCTCAAAATGCTAAGACAAGCATTGGCAAAAGCTCAAGACTCTATTTTTGGTTTAGTGATCAAAGATCACATTGAGTCCATAGGAAAAACCAATACTATTAAAAGGGGATGAGGTTGTGTTAATGTTCTTGTTGCTCAAGTGCTTGGTGATCTAGCTCCCTCAACTATCAGCACTCTTCACTTATCAACACACTCATAAGTAATATCGGTCAAACCGATTCTGCAAACTCAGTCCCACCGAGATGAACCACTTCAGCTATTTCCCCAAACCCTAATTTCTCGGTCCATCCGATTCTGATTTTCGGTCTCACCGAAAATGGTCTGCCAACCTTCTGTAACCAATTGACAGCATTTCGGAATATCCGAGTTGTTGTTTTCGGTCACACCGAGATGGCAAACCCTAACCTTTGACTCACTTCGGACACACCGAGATGGTATTTTCGGTCCCACCGAAAATCCCAACGTTCACTATATTTGAACTTTCGGTCTGACCGAGTTTTAACTTCGGTCTCACCGAGATTGATCAAATGTGTGTGTAACGGTTGGATTTTGTGTGGAGGCTATATATACCCCTCCACCCCCTCCTCATTCGTGAGGAGAGCCATCAGAAAGTACCACCACTTCTACCACACACTTTCTGAGAAGTGAACCACCTACCCTTGTGTTGAGATCAAGCCATTCCATTCCTACCATATGAAACTTGATCTCTAGCCTTCCCAAATTGCTTTCCACTCAAATCTTTCTTCCACCACAGCCATATCAGTGAGGAGAGTTGAGTGTTGGGGAGATTATCATCTGAAGCACAAGAGCAAGGAGTTCATCATCATCAACACCGTCTATTACCTTTTGGGGGGTGGTGCCTCCTAGATTGGTTAGGTGTCGCTTGGGAACCTCCGTCTTTGAGATGTGGAGTTGAACCAAGAAGTTTGTAAGGGCAAGGAGATCGCCTACTTCGTGAAGATCTACCCCGAGTAAGGCTAGTCCTCCGTGGGCGTAGGCCGTGATGGAATAGACAAGGTTGCTTCTTCGTGGACCCTTCGTGGGTGGAGCCCTCCGTGGACTCGCGCAGCCGTTACCCTCCGTGGGTTGAAGTCTCCATCAACGTGGATGTACGATAGCACCACCTATCGGAACCACGACAAAAATCTCCGTGTCACCAAACTGCGTTTGATCTTCTCCACCTCTCTTTTACATGTGCAATTTACTTTCCGCTGCTTATACTCTAGAATTGCATGTGTAGGGTGATACTTGAATTGATCTTAATTGTGAAACTGCCAAAAACATTGCATGATCTAAAGGCAGATTTTTTATATTGTCAAGTAGTCTAATCACCCCCCCTCTAGACCTACTTTCGATCCTACAAGTGGTATCAGAGCTTTGGTCTCCATTGCCTTGGTTTCCATTGCATTGGACTCCATAAGCTTGGTTTCACAACCTAGGAGAGTATGGCGTCTAGTGAGGGTAATTATCGTAGAGGTCCTTACTTTGATGGTACAAATTTTGCTAGTTGGAAGCATAAAATGAAAATGCATATTCTTGGTCATAACGCAGCCGCATGGGGCATTATCTGTGTTGGTATGCAAGGTGATTTCTTTGAAGAAGGAAAAGTTCCGGATCGCGAAGCTACACCCGAAGAGTTGCGGATGTTGCAAAACAATGCTCAAGCTTGTGACATTCTCTTCAATGCTTTGTGTCCCGAAGAGTTCAACAAAATCAGCCGTCTTGAGAATGCTAAAGAGATTTGGGATACTTTGGTTGAAATGCACGAAGGTACTGAATCTGTGAAGGAATCAAAGCTAGATATTCTTCAAGGTCAACTTGACAAGTTCAAGATGAAGGATGGTGAAGGAGTCGCTGAAATGTACTCTAGGCTTGCTCTCATCACAAATGAGATTGCCGGCTTAGGAAGCGAAGAAATGACCGACCGATTCATCATTAAGAAGATTCTCAGAGCTTTGGATGGAAAGTATGACACCGTGTGCACTTTGATCCAAATGATGCCAAACTACAAGACTCTCAAGCCAACTGAAGTCATTGGAAGAATTGTTGCTCATGAGATGACACTTAAGGATAAGGAAGAGCTTCACAATAAGTCAAGTGGTGCTTACAAAGCTACAAGTGATGCTCCTACTACCTCGAGTGACAAGCTAATTTCCAATGAAGAGATAAGCCTAATGGTCAAGAACTTCAACAAGTTCTACAAGAATAGAGGCAAAGAAAGAAGCTCAAAGTCTAGATCATATGATGAAAAGAGATCTTCTAGTCGTGATCGAAACTGCTACAATTGTAGAAGACCCGGACACTTCTCAAATGAGTGTACGGCTCCCCACAAGAGAAGAGAAGAATCTCCAAGAAGAAGAGCAAGAGATGAATCACCTCGGAGAGAGAGAAGGAGTAGAGATGATCGTTATGAACGAAGACCCTCTCGGAGAAGCAAGGATTCGGAGAGGAAAGACAAGTCATCAAGGAGCTACACAAGAAGAAGACATCAAGCTCATGTAGGTGAATGGGTCTCCGGCTCCGACTCCGACAATCAATCCGATGGAAGCTATCACTCCGACTCCGACTATAGTCAAGATGAAGGTGTTGCCGGACTTGCACTCGTATCCTCCAACTCCAACTCCTACAACTTATTTGATTCACCAAATGAGGGAATTGGAAGATGCTTCATGGCTAAAGGCCCCAAGGTAACACACCCTGAATTCATTGACTTTGATAGTGATGAGGATGACTTGCTTGGTGAAGATGAGCTCTTGCATGATAAATCTAGTGAGCTTAGTAATGATGAAAATGCTAGTAGTCTTTATAGTCGAGAAGAGTCGAATGACAATGCTATGAAGGAGATTGAGCGTCTAACTAAAGAACTAAACACTCTTAAGTTAGCTCATGAAACAACTCAAGAAGATCATAGAGAGCTCCTAAGATCTCATGAGAAGCTACGCTTCGAGAAGCTCACTCTAGAGCAAGAACATGAGTTTCTAAAAGCGATCAATGACGATCTTCGAAAGAAGAGTTCTTCATATCTTGCCAAACGACTTCTCTTGTCTAATTTCTTGCCACCTATTAAGACTAAGCATGACAAGCATAAGAAAAATTCTTCCTCTAGTAGTAACAATAACAATGTCAAATCCAATATTGTTGCTTCTAGTAGTTCTCTTGATTCCACTAACAATGTTTCAAGCCAAGTTACACTTGAGCAAGAAAATAGCTTATTGAAGGAAATCATAGAGAAAGGTGTCTACAAGAGTCTTGCCGGAAGCAAGAACTTTGAGGAGATTGTTCGCAAACAAGGAAGACACCGGAAGAATCAAGGGATTGGTTTTGAGCGAAAGTTCAACGCCAAAGGTGTTGAGTGGGAAGAAGGTCAATACCCTACTCCACAGTTTGTCTCACAAAAGGAGAAGTATGATCCTACTTCTTCCAATGTGTAACAAGCTCAAGATGACCTTCCACCACAAGACCACAAGCTAAAGGCCAAGGACAAGCTTCAAGAGGAGATTGATGCATTCATTGAAGCACCTCAAGCCATGGTCAAGTGGGTTCCCAAGGACACATCAAGTTCTACTTCGTCAAGCTCAACTACAACACCAAGGATTCCCATCAATATGATGTGGATCCCAAAGAAGAAGAACTAGTAGGTTCTTGAGGGTGACTCCGCCAACAAACTTCACTCATATTCTTTTTGGCAAGAACTTGTGCAATCAACTTCCACATCATGCACTTGTTCATGGAGTCACAAACCCTCTTGTTGGTAAGTCAAGGGACAAGGTAATCATTGCTTTCATGGACATCATCTTTTTGTGTACTTCACTCTATGTCTATGGATATTCTTGTTTGTTCCTTGTGGGACTAACCCATGTAGGTATTGAAAGTGCCCTAATCCAAAGGATTGCTCCCAACTCTTGATGATCTACATCAACATTGAGCATCCACATCTTCAACATCTACATGAAGTCTTCTACGACAACCCAAGGTTAGTTTGACCCTTTAAAAAGGGGTTCTCACATCTAGGGGGAGCTTTGCTCTAAAAATTGAGCTAAAGCATCTCCAAGTGATGTGAACACATAAATGCTTTATGTAAAAGTGGTAACCCCACTTGTGCTTAAACGATGAGTATGACCTATGATCAAATGTTCTCATTTGGCTCCTAAGTCAATATACTCATATATAGATGACCTAGTCATCGACAAATTGTGTGCTAGTAGCTAGAGTGATTGGTTGTGCATGTTTGACACATATTTCAGTTGCTATCTTATTGTGTGAGCATGTTGAATGCATGATTTCATCCATTCAAGGACATCCATTTGTTGTTTTGATTGTTTTGATTTTTCTGGCCAAATGGATGGACAAGAATGCCTAAGAACCTTCCCTAGCTATCTATGCTTTCTTGTCTCAAAATTCTATTCATGCTCATATCACAACTTTGAACAAGTCTTTTTCGGACAGTCCGAGTGAGGAGCACTCGGAACCACCGATTCGTCTAAGGCTGACTTCCAAAACCTTCTAAGTCCATTTCGGTCTGACCGGTTTCTCAATCTCGGTCCAACCGAAACGCTTAGACTGATCTAGGTTTCATCTCGGTGAAACCGAGTTTAAACTCTCGGTCTGACCGATATGCGTAACTGCACAGCAGTTATACATCTCGGTGACACCGAGTTTTTCAACTCGGTCCCACCGACAGCACGGGGTTATATATACCTGAGGGGCTGCGCGCGATTTCTTTCTTCAAACCGTTCGCCCCCAAGACCCCTGCTGCCGCCGCCCTGGTCTACGGATCGTCGCCTTCGTCGCCTGTGCGCCCTCGCTGCAGGTCTCCGCCGCCGTCAACGGTAATCATCTCCACCGTTGCCGCCGTAGAGGGACACCACCAAGTTAGGGTGTGTCCCGATCCCTTTTCGTGCTCCACTTCCGATTCTTGCACGATAGGTTGCCATGATTCAATCCATGTTTGATATGTTCCCCATACAGTAGTTCAGATCTTCTAGTCTCGAGGAAAATTCTTAGGTTTAGGTTTCCACGGAATGCATCTCGGTGAAGCCGATTTTGAAAATCGGAATGACCGATTTGGCCTCTGGCCATTGCACTGCATAGTTCGGTTTAACCGAGTTGTGCCAATCGGAACGACCGAAAAGTAGTTTCAGTGAAACCCTAAGTTTTCGGTAGGACCGAAACCCATTTCGGTCTGACCGAAAGTGGTGTGTAGGTTTCTGTTGAGCACTTCGGTTGCACCGAAACCTGAAATCGGTTTGACCGAAATACATTCTGTGAAAACTCAAAACTAAGTTTTGAACTCATTTTTTTTTGCAAAAACCTCTGCAGTTGTGATAACTCTTCTACTCTGCCTATACCTTATCTTTTCACAGGTTTTTCAGCCATGTCAGATGTCAGTGACAGCCAGAACAGGTCTGAATCACCGTTTGCTGAAATTCCAGAGGCAGACACAAGTCCTGCGAGCAGCTCTAGTGATGATGGTGAGAGGAGCACCCCTAGTGGTTTGCCTCCTGCAGCCACCAGAACAAGGAAGAAGAGAACTTCTGATGATGAGGACTCCGACTTTGTTGCTGAGGAAGTTACCTCCAAGCCCAAGAGGAATGTGGTTGCCAAAGAGCACCAAGGGCAGCAGCCAAGGAAAGGCACAAGCAAAGTGAAGCAGTCAGCAGTTGCTAAGAAGCTCAACTTGGAAGAGCCTGCTGCAAGCAAGGTGAAGAAGACTTCCAAAAGGAAGAGGGTAGTATATGCTGAACCTCAGGATGATGCTGAAGAAGAAGAAGAAGAAGCACCCCAGCCTCCTCCTCAGAAAGCTAAGTTCATGGGTGATGCTATTCGGGCTCAAGCCTCTTCTAAGCCCAAGAAGCCTGCTCCAGTCAAGGCAGCTCCAGCCAAGCCCAAGAGAACAACCAGAAGCATTCCAGCTTCTGAGAAGAACAAAGGTGAGATGCCACTGTCTGAATCAGATGAAGAGCATGTGTTGCTTAAGCTCCGTCCCAAGTTGCCACTCCACAATGATGCTCATCCTCAAGCTGAGGACATGAAGGCAAGAAAGGACAAAGGTCTCAGGCTATGGAGACAGTCTGATCCATATGCCGTAAGGAGAAGGACTGCTGTGGACCCCAGATTCCACACCAGAGAGCAGCAGGATTTCTATGAGACCGTGCTAATGGATAAGAAGCCCATTGTTGCTGACACCAGGTATGTTGACTGGAAGTACATTGACAGTGAAGAGCACCGGGACTTCTTTCCCCATGTGCATGAGAGCTTTACTGCATGTGGAGTTGCTGATTTTGTGGGTCAAGAGCTGACAGCTTGGAATGACGAGATGATCATGCAGTTCTATGCCACAGCCCACTTCTATCCTGATGGCAAGATCACCTGGATGACTGAAGGTCAAAGGTTTTCTTCGACTGTTGAAGAATGGGCAGAACTTCTGAATGCTCCAGTGCAGAGAGAGGACGACATTGATGTCTATGGGATTCCTAAGAAGAGTCATGATTCCATGAAGAATATGTACAAGGAGATCCCAGCTGCTGATTTGGAAGGATGGAAGCTTGGCTCAGTGTATTATCTCCAGGCAGGTCTGACCACCACTAACACTATTCTGAGGCATACATTGATGCCTAAGTCAGGAGACCACCGGATGATACGAGGCTATTCTATCAACATGCTGCACATTCTCGATGAGAAGGCACCCTTTAAGGTGATGGACTTGATGGTAGAGACCATTAAGAGGACTGCAGCTGACCAGAAGAGGTCGTGTGGGTTTGCACCGCAGATACAGATGCTCATCAACGCCAAGTTTGGCACGGGCAAATTCATGTTGGATAGGAAGCACTTTCCACTGCAGCCAGAGCATGAGGACAACGTAGTTGTGATGGATGAAGAGGATCCTACCTCAGTTGAAGGACAAGCCAAAATCGAAGCTGCAAAGAAGGCTAAAGCTGACAAAGAGGCAGCAGCAGCAGCAGCTAAGCCAAAGAGCTTTGGAGAACAAATTCTTGAAGCTACCCAGAGGATTGAACAACGCCTGGCCAGCATTGAGCAATCTCAGGAGAGCCTTGAGAGGATTGTCGAGGACAAGATCCACGCTCTGGACGTGAAGCTGACTGAGATTCAGGTGTCTGTCAACAAGCTTGAGGCAGACATGGAGGAGACTAGGCAGGAGAGAGCAGAGCTTATGCAGCATGATCTAGTCCAGGACTCTCATCGCCAGACTGCTCAGATTCCCAGAGGATCCAGATCTGCAGCTATCCCAGTGACAGACTCCAGGGCTACCACTTCAGCACCAGCTACAGCTCCAGCAGTTCCTCCAGCTCCAGCATCCACTCCTCCACCGCAGACTTCAGCAGAAGTCTTCGCAGATGCAGCTATCTCTACACCGACATCTACCCAGACGGGAGCCGCCAGCAGAGCCCGCAGTGACGTTTAGCTCTATACCTTTTCGAACTTTTTGGTAACTTGTTGCCAAAGGGGGAGAAATTGTTATAGATCATAGGGCTTCGAGAGAGAGAGTGTTCTTTCGTCTTTCGTTCTTTTGCCGGTTTTTCGTTGAGATACATTGGTTTCTTTTGGTTCCTGATACTTTATGTGTGCTTGCTACCACGTTTGATGCTACCTTAATGAGTGCTTAGTCATACTATGCTTAATGTGTGCTTATTGCTTATCTTATGCTATTCCTCTTTGTATGGCTATTTATTCTTGTCTTGGTGATTGAGTGCATGTTATTCATTCTTATCATTTTGTGCGCTCCACCAAGATGTATGTGACATGGAAGAGTGACCCATAATCCTAATCGATTGTGCATTTGCATTCAAACGCAAATTTTAAATAATGCACAAATTTAGGGGGAGCTCTTGTTTATCACATACTTCTCAAAGCGACGATATTATTCCTTGATTATATCCTTTGTCGAAGCTTTGATCTATATGTTGTCATCAATTACCAAAAAGGGGGAGATTGAAAGTGCAACTAATCCCCGGGTGGTTTTGGTAATTAATAACAACATATATATCATTGAACTAATATTCACTTGAGAATCATTTCAGAAAAGTTCGATGATATGGGTATGGAAATGTCTGAAGAAGTGGACCCCTCAAAATGCTAAGACAAGCATTGGCAAAAGCTCAAGACTCTATTTTTGGTTTAGTGATCAAAGATCACATTGAGTCCATAGGAAAAACCAATACTATTAAAAGGGGATGAGGTTGTGTTAATGTTCTTGTTGCTCAAGTGCTTGGTGATCTAGCTCCCTCAACTATCAGCACTCTTCACTTATCAACACACTCATAAGTAATCTCGATCAAACCGATTCTGCAAACTCAGTCCCACCGAGATGAACCACTTCAGCTATTTCCCCAAACCCTAATTTCTCGGTCCATCCGATTCTGATTTTCGGTCTCACCGAAAATGGTCTGCCAACCTTCTGTAACCAATTGACAGCATTTCGGAATATCCGAGTTGTTGTTTTCGGTCACACCGAGATGGCAAACCCTAACCTTTGACTCACTTCGGACACACCGAGATGGTATTTTCGGTCCCACCGAAAATCCCAACGTTCACTATATTTGAACTTTCGGTCTGACCGAGTTTTAACTTCGGTCTCACCGAGATTGATCAAATGTGTGTGTAACGGTTGGATTTTGTGTGGAGGCTATATATACCCCTCCACCCCCTCCTCATTCGTGAGGAGAGCCATCAGAAAGTACCACCACTTCTACCACACACTTTCTGAGAAGTGAACCACCTACCCTTGTGTTGAGATCAAGCCATTCCATTCCTACCATATGAAACTTGATCTCTAGCCTTCCCAAATTGCTTTCCACTCAAATCTTTCTTCCACCACAGCCATATCAGTGAGGAGAGTTGAGTGTTGGGGAGATTATCATCTGAAGCACAAGAGCAAGGAGTTCATCATCATCAACACCGTCTATTACCTTTTGGGGGGTGGTGCCTCCTAGATTGGTTAGGTGTCGCTTGGGAGCCTCCGTCTTTGAGATGTGGAGTTGAACCAAGAAGTTTGTAAGGGCAAGGAGATCGCCTACTTCGTGAAGATCTACCCCGAGTAAGGCTAGTCCTCCGTGGGCGTAGGCCGTGATGGAATAGACAAGGTTGCTTCTTCATGGACCCTTCGTGGGTGGAGCCCTCCGTGGACTCGCGCAGCCGTTACCCTCCGTATGTTGAAGTCTCCATCAACGCGGATGTACGATAGCACCACCTATCGGAACCACGACAAAAATCTCCGTGTCACCAAACTGCGTTTGATCTTCTCCACCTCTCTTTTACATGTGCAATTTACTTTCCGCTGCTTATACTCTAGAATTGCATGTGTAGGGTGATACTTGAATTGATCTTAATTGTGAAACTGCCAAAAACATTGCATGATCTAAAGGCAGATTTTTTATATTGTCAAGTAGTCTAATCACCCCCCCTCTAGACCTACTTTCGATCCTACACCATGCAAAGATGTCCCGATTCTCACGGAGGAAATCGACGAGCTCGCTTTCCTATTTGCTGTGTAGGCATGACCCTATGGAAGAAAATCGCTTCGGGTGAGACAGGTCCAAGGCAATCTTCTTTGTGTCCTTGGTTGGCTAGAACGAGCCTTGCGGCTCCGCCTCCCTGGGATCGGCTGGTATGGCCGACTGCTCGCCAGCCATTGCCACCAGCCGCTCCAGACGGCGCTTTTCCTCAGCCACAACAAGGGTTTCTGCTAGGCGACTGCTGGCCGTTGCGCATGCAATGGACTTCTCGTAGTCCCCGGCTATGGTGATTATTCCCTTGGGACCAGGCATCTTCATCTTGAGGTAGGCATAATGGGGGACTGCCATGAACTTTGCAAGGGCTGGCCGGCCCAAGATCACGTGATAGGGACTTTCGGGTTCACCACTTCAAACCAGACGGGCTCTCTCCCGAAGTGCATCTTGTCACCAAACAGGACATCGACCCTGGCCTTGCCGATTGGTGAGCAAGAGAGGTCTGGCACAATGCCATGGAACACGGTCCGGGAAGGTTGAAGTTGCTTCTCTTTGATGCCCAACTTCTCCATGGTATCCCAGTACATGATGTTGATGCTGCTGCCGCCGTCTACCAGTGCTCGGGAGAAACGATAGGCCCGCCTGTCAGTGGAGAGAGTGGCATCCAGGACCAAGGCATAGGCTCCTGGAGATGGCATGACAGCCGAGTGATCCTCTCGGCTCCAGCTGACAGGCCTTTCAGACCAGTGCATGAATTCTGGGCTCTTGAAGGCAAAAGTGTTGACTTCTCTGCGTTGCTGGCGCCGGCTGTGCCTATCGTCCGTCTGGCTGGTGAAGACAACATAGGCTCCGTTTTCTTCTGGGAATTCATCCTGGACTGGGCCGCCAGGATGGGCAGCCAGCGGATTAGGAGGCGGGGCCGGTTGTCCAGCAGGCGGCGGAGGCAGAGCTTATCCCCTCGCAATTCTTGTGAGCCGACGACACTTTCGTGTGGTGTGGTTGGAAGGCTTCGCGCCACTGTGGAACTTGCAGCGAGGGTCCAAGGCTTGATCAAAGGAAAAGGCCGGTTGCCACACCGGTTTGTCGCCCTTCTGGCGCTTGGGTCCTGCTTGAGCTTCTGGCTGCTACCCGTCGACCGCTGCCACCAGCCGGCTGTTGGCAGCCGGTGCGTGGGCCTTGCGTTTCTGGTCGCTGGTCTGCTAGCGCCGGCTGGATTCTCCTGCTGGCGTCTTGGAAGTTGGAGGGGTCATCTTGCCAGAAGCATCCACTTGCAGCTCGGTCTTCATGGAGGAGTCAGCGGTGGCGTACTTGTCTACTATGCTCAGCAGTTCATCCAACGTGGACGACTCGTCGCACAGGAGCCGGTGTTTGAGTAAGGTGCCTTCTCTGCACCCGGCTGTGAAATACTCGATGGCTTGTACCTCGTGCACTCCTTCACAAGAGTTTCGCAGCTCTGCCCAGCGCGTCAGATAGTCACGGGCCGACTCGTCTGGGCCTTGGACACACAGGGAGAGCTGACGCGGCTTCGGAGGACGCTTGTAGGTGCTGGTGAAGTTGCGAGTGAAGGCGTCAGTGAAGTCTAGCCAGCCATTGATGTTGTTGGGCTTGAGGCTGTTCAGCCACGTCCGAGCCGTGCCCTGGAGCATGAGGGGCACGTACTTCACCGCGACACGCCTGTTGCCGGTGGCTATGCTGACAGCCGTGGAGTAATCCACCAGCCAGTCCTCTGGTTTCACCGATCCGTTGTACTTGGGGGTGTCTCTGGGGAGCGAGATGCCCGTGGGAAAAGGCTCGTTGCGGATGCGAGGGCCGAAACAGGCCGGACTGAGGTCATCTTCTTCCCCAACCGCCTGGGAACGAGCCAGACGGTCCAGGCGGTGGCGAGCGTTGTTTTCCCCAACCCCCTCGCGGCGGCACAGACGGCCTGCCAGAGAGGGATGGTCAACAGGCGGGGGAGACACGCGCCTCTCCCGCCTGGGAGGAGGCGGATGCTCCCCTCATCGTTCTACGGCCCTTGGGCGGCCGTCTTCGTCGCGCTCGATGGTGACGCTAGTTTGCCGGCTGCGGCTGGCAGCAGGCTTTGAGTCTCGCCGGTTGGTGGCACTGACTGTTGGAGAACGGGATGTGGCTCCTTGCTCCCGCCAAAAAAGGCGGTTGTTGGCGTGAGCGCCCGCCTCTAATACCCGGCGATAGGCCTACTGCTGCGTAGCAGCAACGTCGAGGTGCTGGCGGGCACGCTGGGTCATGCAACGGAGCTCGTCTCCCTCTAAGTGGCCCATCTCATCGACTGCCGCCTGGGCAGCCCTTAGGTTCTCCGACGGAGTGAGGTACATAGGCCGCAGGGCCCCCAGCATGTCTGCTAGAAGCCCGCCGCGATCGCGGACAGCGCCGGCTCGGCTAGGCTCAGCAGCAGCCGGCGTGCCACATATTGCGCGGTCCATTTCGCGGCGGTAAGCTTCAGTGAGGCGTCGGGAGGCAGCCAACTTGTTGGCTCTGTCGAGGAGAGAAACGCGGAGCGCCTCCAACGCCGCGCCGTCTGCCCCCGCCGCGACAGGGGTGGCGAGGTGGTGCAGAGCGGCCTCGAGCGGGTCTGGGCCCGTTTTGCATGATGGTTCGCCGTGGTCGGTGACGAGCACCTCCGTGACGGTGCTGATGGTGCCGCAGATCGGAAGAACGGGAAGAGGGTCGTTGATGATCTCCACGTGCTCGGGGAAGGAGTCGACCGGCCCTACGTCGACCTCGACGATCATGTCTACCAGCGGGTCAGAAGAGCCCACTGACTCCACGTCAGAGGCGCGCTCGTCGACGAGGTGGAGCTTGTCGAGGAGCTCGACGACGAAGCTCTCTGGCGCCACTGGCTCGGCTGCCGGAGAGGGTTCGTCGTGGATGCGGGTGGTGTCGATCAAATCGGCGAGCCCGCTCACGGCGCATGCAGCCTCGGTGCTGCGAAACATCCCGGTCTCCACGTCAGCGAGCGTGCCGGGCTGGCTACTCTCACCAGGAAGGAACAGGGTTCCCGTCCAGAACATGTCTCCGGACGATGGTGCACCTAGCTCCACGGTGGGTGCCAAATCTCGAGGTTTTGGGATGACATATGCCAACGGATGGCTTATCATGCATGGGGTCAAAAGAACGTCGCCGGGCTCGGGAAACGGGATAAAGCGAAACTTAGGACACCTACGGATCTTACCGAGGTTCGGGGCTCTCCGAGGAGATAACACCCCTAGTCCTGCTCTGCGGGGGCTCCGCGTCATGACTGATAGCACTAAAGTAGCTACAAGATTGCTCCTTGAGCTGTGTGGTTCAGAGGAAGAGGATGAACAAGGCTAGCTCACCTCCTCCCTCTATCTAGGGTTTAACCTTGTGATCTTCCAACCCCTCCTCATGGAGGACCCTGGGGGGTTTATATAGGCCTACCCCCCAGGGGTACAATGGTCAACTCGACGGTGTGGCCTCCGGCCGTCAGTGTCTTCTGGCGCCGGCATTGCCGCCTGTCTGCTGGGGCCCGCCGCCCGCGGGCCCCTCGTGATTGTCTTTCATTGTGGGGATGCCTCTGCTGATGACAGCCTTGTCGAGGGGGAAATGGCTACAGTACCATCGCCTCCCGCCGTACGCTGCCTCCTCGCCCAGTCCTATCATCTTGACGAGGCTCGGACTTCTAGGATGAGGTTTGCCGTCTGTTACCAGGCGGCCATCTCCCCTGGCCGTCTGCCAGGGGCGGCTTGTTCATGAGCTAGCCGCTGACCGATGGGGCCAGCCGCCTACTGGTCCCGCCGTTTGCGGGTAGTGGGATCGTGGCCTCCTCTGACCGATGCTTGGTCACGAGCTGTGTGGCTACAGTGATCCGCCGCTTAGGAGATATTCCCAAGGTACATGGTCACTGTAGCCATGTCCTTATAGATCTTCTAAGGACATGTTCTCCTATAGCCATGCCTCCGTGTGCAGGGGTCCCCCCTGCGTGCTTCCTGGGGAAGGAGTGCGGGCCGTCTGCTGGCTGGTGGTGTTGATGTCGCCGCCTGCTGGGTCCCTGCCGCCTGCTAGTAGCCGGCTCCTAGGGCAGGCTACCCTAGGAGGCGGCTCGAGCAGCAGACGGCCGCAGCGGACCAAGCAGGTGTCATTTGTCTTAAAATACCAAGGGTGGGCGCCAAGGGTACCCATGGTCAATATCTCCGACAATGATCCATGAACAGTTACTACCACACATTGAGTTCCGGTAACTCGACCCCTCTCGACTTATTAATCAACTTGATCTCTATCCAGGAGTTGCAACTAGTTTCTATTGTTTGTAGGTAGTGTTAGTAGTCTACCAAGTGGCACCCGGTACAGGTGGGCTTGGCACAGACTAGGGACTGTGGCCGGGTATACTATGCATCGCCCATTTGGTGGGCTTGGAACCTTGTACACATCGTTTGGGGCCGTGAGTGACACCCCGGCCGGATCTCCTTGCGGATGGAACCCGAATAGGCGATAAACCTGGACTAGAGACTTGTGTGGTTAGTCAGGTCATGGTCGACTCCCTCGCCAGGCTTCCACTTGAAGGTTGCCGAGATACACGACATGTACATGGTGGTAAGTGGCGAGAGCGTGTGTGAAGAAGTGCACCCCTACAGGGTTAACATCATTTAGGGTTTCCTATATAGTTCATATACAAGTGAAAGTGGATACTCTAAAATGCGCAAGACAAGCGTGAGTGTTATGGATGGCCTTCTCGTAGGGAGACGGGAGCGGATCCATAGTGGTGTATTGATTAGTGAATATGTGGACTCGTGTGCGCCACCTCAAAGGAGTTACCAGCAGTCGTAGTACATGATAGCCATTGAGTCAAAGCTGGCTTGCTGCAGTTTAACCCCACAACCCCCTTTGTTGATAATGATGCATATGTAGCTAGTTCTGATGCAAGTCTTGCTGAGTACCTTTGTACTAACGTTTGCTTAATTTATGTTTTGCAGAGAGACTTCAGTCTCACTAGTGGTTCTGCGTGGACTTCGATGTTTAGATTGTTACCTCAGCTATGATCTTGTACCCTTGGGAGGGTCTTATAGATAGTCAGGCTTGATAGCCTTCTTCCTTTTTTGATGTCTGTACTCAGACATGTTTATGCTTCCGTTGCCTGTATGCTCTGAATGATGGGTCATGAGACCCACTGCTTGTAATAAATGCTATGATGGCTCTTCTGGGCCTTAATCTATATGAGTTGTTGAGTTATGTTGTGATGCCATGTTGTACAGCGCATACTTGCATGTTATGCGTACGTGTAATGTGTATTGCTATGTGTGGGATCCGACACCTAGTTGTTTACCCTTGGCAGCCTATCTTATGGGGAAATGCCTCCTAGTGATTCCACTGAGCCTTGGTAGCTTACTACTGCCCAGGAAAACTTAGGCTGGCCAGCATGTGTCCTTCTTCGTTCCTGTGTCTGTCCCTTCAGGGAAATGCCACGCATTTTTCCTTTAAGTCCTTGTAGCTTGCTACGACTTGGGTTCATACGTTAATGACCGACACGTTCATTGCTGGGTCATGTATGCATGTCCCTGTAATTTAGCGCCACTTTTGGTTTACAACTAGCATGTCGGCCCGGGTTCTCTATCATATGGATGCTAGCGACAATATCATATAGGTGAGCCAAAATACGTAAATGGTCCCGGGCCAGGTAAGGTGGCACCCGTGGGGATACCGTGCGTGAGGCTGCAAAGTGATATAATGTGTTACATGCTAGATCAGTGTGACATAGGATCGGGGTCCCGACAATGGGAATGAATTTCAAACACCCTGCCACCGTCACTCGACTTAAAACATTGAGATACCTGGTTTTTAAATTCTAGTAAATCCAAAACTTGTTTGAAATTCATGGAACTTGGCATGCTATCATGGAGTGGCATCAACAAGCCATGGTAAAATTATTGTCCCATCTGGGGCAGGTTTGGGTATAAGCTACTCACAAACCAGAGTTTCTCACAACAAGCGTGATGGTTTCGTTGGGAACGTGCCACCTTTGGGGATGAAATGATAACCGTTGCCTCTTATTGCTTTCAAAAAAATTCTAGTCTCAACATAGAACAACAGGAGTGTTGTGTCTAATTTTGTAATTTTTCAGGGTTCGTTTGGACATTTTTATACATTAACTGGGTTTTCTAGGCATTTTATGTGCATAATTCAAATTTGAACTACATGCACATGCTCCAGTGCATATAAACGGGTTGAAAAATCAAATATGTGTCCTTCGGTGCATGCTTAGATCCCATGCAAGAAATGGTAATGAATTTCAAACACCGGCGCACTGTTGATTGCCAACAAAACTTTGAGATATGTTCTTTTTAAATTCTAGTAAATCCAAAAATCATCTCCAATGCAGGATTTGTGCAGCTCTTGTCGCAAACGTTCTAGTTAGAATACCCGTATACAAACCGACAGCTTCCCCAAGAAGCCAAGAGAAAATGTGTCGAGCATGATTTCTGCAGCTCTTGATCTCAAACATTTTAGGTAGAACACCCGTATGCAAAATGAGAGCTAAAGTCTTCCCCTTAAGTCGAGGGAAAATTCGCAGCGCATGATTTTTGCATCCCTTCAATGCAAACCGTTGTTTTGGATGAGCCATGTGCAACCATGTATAAACAATTTGTCAATACTTGTAACAGTGCAATTTGTCAAAATATGCAGCTAAAGATCACTAGGACTATCTAATTGTTGCAACTAAAATACAGTAATTAAGCATAGATTTCATTCATAGATTAAGCATGCATTCTTAATTTATACAAACGGTTCAACTCGATAGCTGAACCGACCAAACTTTTCCCCAATTGTTGCCAACCACGTACTAAAATAGCTAGTTCAACATATATACTAGCTAATTTTAAGTACGTTGTATAGTTCCACCACATCTATAGTTAGATGAACTGAACAAAATTGCCTCTAAATACTACTACTACTACTACTACGGAGGGGCTTTGTGCTACTTCCGGCAGCCGATCTCCTCTGCCGAGCACGCTTAGTAAGAGGCAGAGGAGGAGGAGGAGCCTACCGACGAGCTGGACAACTGCAATATGGTGCCTACCGCTGTTGCACGTTCAGCGACGCTCGCCAGCTCGAGTGCCCACTACCGCTCCAGATGACCCCTCTTGAAGCGGCGTGACAGCTCGTAGATCTCCTGATTCCTCGCCTCTGCGTCGGCGTGTGCTGCGGCCATGGCTGCAGTAAGGCTTTTTGCGTGCTCAACGAGGCGCTCCTCCTCCTCTCGCGAGAACTCGATGTAGCGCGCAAGGTCACTGACGCATGTGCGGGCCTCCACCTCCGCCTCCCTCCTTCGGGCAGCGGTGGCGAAGCGGGTGATGATCCCGGTGGTGGACGGTGGGCTGGCAGCCACGGCGGCTGACGATGGGGTGGCGGCCACGACGGCCACCTCCCGCCTTCAGGCGACGGTGGCGGAGCGGGTGATGGCCGGCAGTGGGGTGGCGGCCACGATGGCCACCTCCCGCCTTCGGGCCGCGGCGGCGGAGCGGGCGATGGCCCTGGCTTTTGACGATGGTGTGGCGGCAACGGCGGCTGGCAAGAGCTGCCGACGGGCAGCGGTGGCGGAGCTTGTTCCGCGAACACCAATAGGGACGCCACGCGCACTACACTATGCCGAGGACTGCGCCGCTGCCACGGTGTAGCCTCCCAGCTGGAGCTATCCTCTGATGACAGCGGAGTGACTGAGCGACGACGACGGACCGGTGCCACTGGCGATTGTGGGAGAAGCAGACGAGATAAGCTACATGGAGGGAGGGGGAAATGCGACGCAAGTCTCGCCGGCCGTGAGGGTTTATATAGCAAGCCAGTAAGCATTGGGATTTCGGGGGATTTCAGGGGATGTCACCGAGTCGGGCGGGAAATTTGCGCCGGAACCTGCGAGGTTGCGCGGGAACGGGCTCACCGACGATTCATTGGCGCCACCTTTTGGCCAAAAGAACACCCCCGCGCACTGCGCAAGCTTGCGTTGTAAGCCGTCTGCGGTAGCGGGGTGACAAGACGTGCGAGAGGAGGACGAAAGGACACGTACACATACAGTTAATACATAAAATCGTTTGCGATTTAATTACCTACTATACCCCGTCCTGGTTTATAAGTTGGATTTAACTAATAAATTACGAATGCACATCGCTCGCACAGTTCATCTTATTTGCCACGTATCCCTATGCCGGCCTCTGCTCGTGTCCCTCGGCAAGCTCTGCTCATCGTTAGGCGCCGCAGCGCGTTGTGCTCACCGTTAGGCGCCGCGGCGCGCTCTACTCGTGTTCGTCGCTGCACTCGGCTTGTGGAAAGATTCTCCTTCCGTGTTCAACTGATATATGCACGCACACACACACACACACACACACACACACACACACACAC
>LR738715.1:546874504-546981415 GCA_902687465.1 Secale cereale | reverse complement strand
ACACGCGCGCACACACACACACACACACACACTCACACACACACACACATATATATATATGGTTGCTCGCCGTTGAGGCGACTGCGGAGCACTCTGCTCACGTCCCTCTGTGCACGCTCTGCCAGCGGTTGGGCGTGCGCACGATCACGTCGGGGGGCCCATATGCATGCGGTTGCACCGCGCGCGTTGCCATGTGATGTAGTTATGTGCGGCACGATGGAGTTACACGCTGCAAATTAGAGCTGCCATCAGGGCCTGCCGATATTCCTGGCCGTTCGGATTCCCCTTTAATTCTCGCGGCCATTATAAACTTAGTCTCTTCAACCTTTCGATCGTGCCCCACAACACAACAAGCACACCCACGATGACACATAGAGAGGGGATGTCTAGCGGCGCTCCAATGGAGTTCAGCGAGCATAAAGTGGAGACCTACGCGAGAGAGAAGGGTCTCTCGGTGGTGTACACCATCGATCTAGCCGTGGTGGACGACTACATCAACACCGTTCAGTAGCTGCTTGCTGGACACAAGTACAAGCTGGTCGGCATCGACCTCCAGTACACTGCCGGTCATCCCGACATAGATCAGAAGGTTTCCGTCGCCCACTTGTGTGTGCGCCATCATGCCCTCGTCTACCACTACTACATGGCCATAGAGCCTTGCGACTGTTTCAACAGGTTTGTCAACAACACCTACTATAAGTTCGCCACGATGGAAACCACCGACGATGTAAAAGCGCTCAGGCTTACGAGCTTGGCCTGCCAGAACCTTGTCGAAATCCGTGAGCACTACAGGTTCTTGGGCAGCACGAAGAAGGACTCCCTAGTTGAACTCGCCTCATCCATTGATAACCCACTAGTGTAGGGGGTCATTTGTAGCCTTTTTCGATAAGTAAGAGTGTCGAACCCAACGAGGAGATAAAGGTAGAACAAATATTCCCTCAAGTTGTATCGACCACCTATACAACTCTACGCACACTAAATGTTTGCTTTACCTAGAACAAGAATAAAACTAGGAGTACTTTGTGGGAACTTGAAATGAAGTACTTTGCAAGACAATAAAAGTAGAGTAGTAGCAATCTTTTGGTAACACAAGAGAATGATTTGTCCATAGGCCATCAACTACAGTACTAGATTGATAGCAAGTTTATATGTGGGAGAGGCCACTGCTAGCATATCTTCCCTTACTTGGAATTCTATGCACTTATGATTGGAACTCTAGCAAGCATCCGCAACTACTATCCTTCATTAAGGTAAAACACAACCATAGCCTTAAGATATATTGGTCCCCTTCAATCCCATGTGTATCAATTTCTATGCCAGGCTGAAGCTGCTCTCACCCTTGCCCTCCAATACATAGTCCTATCAGCATACAACTAACCCTATGGTGTGATCCACACGCACGCTGATATGATGGGCACCAAAGGACAGCAACATAACCACAAGAAAATTAAACCAACCATAGCAATTTCACCGATAAGCTCGTAGGACAAAACAGATCTACTCAAACATCATAGGATAGCCCAAATATCATTGGGAAATAATATATGTAGTTCAGAACCATGTTTAAGTAGAGAATTACAGTGGGAGTAGAGAGGTTACACCGATGCATAGAGGGGGGAGAAAGTGGTTGTTGACGGTAGCAAGATTGTTGATGTAGATCTTCGTCACGATCCTAGCCCCGGCGGCTTTCTGGTGCCACCAGGAGAGAGGGGGAGAGAGCACCCTCCTTATTCTTCTTCCTTGGCCTCCTCCCTAGGTGGGAGGAGGGTTCCCCCTATGGTCCATGGCCTCCATGGCTTGGGAGGGGTGAGAGCCCCTCCAATATTGGATATGTCTCTCTGTCCTCTTCTGTTTCGCGTCCCCTAGATCTGGCCGAAAACCATTTCTTATATTCTCAGAGATCCGTAACTCCGATTGCGCTGAGATTTTTACATGAATTTTTTCCTTGCGCCCGAAGTAGAGGTCCAACCGACGTACGAGGTGGTCACGATACACCAGGCCACGCCTGGCTCCTCCTGCGCGCTGTGGTGGGTTGTGCCCACCACGGGCCTCCGTTTATGGTGTTTCCAACTCTCAAAAATCACATATATTCCAAAATAATGCTTTGTGAAATTTTATTGCATTTGGACTTCATTTGATATGGATACTCTGCATTACAAAAAACATGCAGAAAACAGGAAATTGCACTATTACATGCGGCAACTGGATGAACCTCACCTCCGATTCGTGGCCAAGAGCGTGTACACATGCTACAAGATGCACAAGTGGATCGTTGACATGAGGAAGTGCCTTGTTACCCAAATCGACGAGTCCGGATCAAGCCACAGGCAGAGCAAGCGTCCCAAGAAGTAGATGATGATTAGATGATTGTTTATGCTAGTTGATCATGCATGTAATATATAGTTTACTTTATCGGTGTGTGGAAATGTCATGTGTGTAGTAGCCACCTATGTAATTATGCATGTAATAGTTTACTTTGGTGTGTGCAAATGCCATGGTTGTATAGTAGCCACCTATGTAAGTGGATGTTTAATTTGGTTATGCAACCATGTACTATAAGTGTGTGTGTGTGTGTGTGTGTGTGTGTGTGACACACACACACACACACACACACACACACACACACACACACACATTGTTTTGTATGCAATCCCATTGCACAAAACACACGTCTTATTAGCAGCAACCATCTGTGTTATTATAGGTCTTAGAACACATTTTTTATTATAGACCTGTTTGCCGCGTATCACACACATCTTCTTATATTGAACCGTTTATGTTCTCTTGTCTCAAAACAAACAGTTCATCCGAGTGAACCGCGTGCCGTATATCACACACACATTAATCTGGCTGACCATTTCTTTTGTGTTGCCTAATCACAAACGGTTCATCCGACTGGACCGTATGTTGTACATCGCACACGCCTTCATCTGGCAGCCCGTTTCCTTTGTTCACCCTCATCGCAAATAGTTAATTGAACTGAACCGTATTCCAACCATCAGACACGCAACCAAAATCTGAACCGTGTTTGATGCATCCTCCATCGCAAAAGTTTTGCACCTTTTTTTACGTTTTTACACCCCCGTTTGCGATTATGGCATAGCACATAGTTTCGCCCAAGGGTCTCTCATCGTAGTGTCGCGTTAGCAACATCCTGCAGTAGTCATAGCACCGACGTGTACTAGTGTAAGCATGCAACCAAGGACACATATTTGAATTTTCAACCAATTTATATGCATTAGAGCATGTGCTTGTAGTTCAAATTTGAATTATGCACATAAATACATTGAAAACTCAAATAATGTATAAAAATGTCCAAACGAACCCTGGAAATTTCCAAAAATTAACAAAACACTCTTGTTGTTCTATGTTGCCACTAGAGAAAAAAATTGAAATCAAGAAGAGGCAACAGATATCGTTTCGTCCCCAAAGGTGGCACATTCCCTATCGAAACCGTCAAGCTTGTTGTGAGAAGCTTATACCCCAACCAACCCCAAATAGGACAATATTTTTACCACAGCATGTTGATGTTGTTCGATGATAGCATGTCAAGTTTCATGAATTTTAGACGAGTTTTCGATTTACTAGAATTTTAAAATCGTGTATCTCAATGTTAGCGGCCAAGCGATGGTGGCAAAGGTGTTTGGCATTCATTCCCATTTCTTGCATGGGACCTAGGGTTGCAACCAAGGACACACATTTGATTTTTAAACCCGTTTATATGCACTGGAGCATGTGCATGTAGTTCAAGTTTGAATTATGCACATGAATGCATAGAAAACTCAAGTTAATGTATAAAAATGTCCAAGCGAACCCTGAAATATCCCAAAAATTGCACAACAATCCAGTTGTTCTATGATGACACGATAAAAAATTTGAAAGTAAGAAGAGGCAACAGATATCGTTTTGTCCCCCAAGGTGGCACGTTCCCTACCCAAACCATCAGGCTTGTTCTGAGAGAAGCTCTAGTTTGCAAGAAGCTTATACCAGAACCTACCCCAAATGGGACAATATTCTTTTACCCCAACATGTTGATGCCGCTCCATGATAGCATGCCAAGGTTCATGAATTTCGGACGACTTTTGTATTTACTAGAATTACAAAAGCAAACACCTCAACGTTTGTCGAAGAGAAATGGTACTGTGGTGTTTGAAATTCATACCCATTTCTTGAACGGGACATAAGCACCAACCCATGGACACATATATCATTTTACAACCGATATTGGTGCACCGGAGCATGTGCATGTAGTTCAATTTTGAATTGTGCACCTGAAATGCCTAGAAAACAAAGTTACTGTATAAAAATGTCCAAACGGACCCTGAATAATTCCAGTTATTTTGATAACACACATATAGTTGCATGTTCACTGCAGATAAAAGTTCTAGCAATTCAAACACCATCCTTTGCAGCTGTGACCCCATTATGTAATTCAAATCAAGACGAAAAATCAAGTAGATCGCACACAGTTTATTATCATCAACCGTGTAAGATGCAGTACAAAATATCTTGGAGCACCGTTGGTGTATTGTACGCATACAGCTTACGCGAGAAGGTGCGTCGGCTAAAGTTCACAGCCGGTGTGTCAAGCACACTAGCTCGCTCCCCAAATATCATTCACTGTCCAATTGTCGCCGGTGAAAGATGGCAGCGTGGACCCGGTTCGTGAGGGCAACTTCGGCGGCCCACTCCGGCTAGAGCGCGGCCGCAGCCGCCAGGCACGTGTTAACAAGCATCGTGAGCGCGGCCGCAATTTGTGATTGGGCGGCAAGGCAGCCCAAACGGTCGCTATTGCTTCTCTGGTGGCAGCAGCAACATCTTCCTTGGGGATAGTAACTGGCGAGAGCGACACAACAGTTGTCTGTTCTGCAGCGGCGACCTTAGCCCTGTTGGAGGCTGCCCAAGACCATGTCGAGGAAACCCATGCCCAGTTGATGGCGGTCACCACACAAATCAAACGAAGCTTCTCCGACAACGGTCGGCAAACCAAGGCCGAAGACTTGGAAATCGCCGAGAGCGTTTGAGCAGCCGTCCGTTCCTGCATGGCATACCTTGCCATGACGGAGCCCGCCCAAGCCAAGATCGTGGCCGCCCATGCCAAGCTCGTGGCTGCTGAGGGAGTCCTAGATTTGGGGGTCCATGAGGATCCAGTCTACCGTAGCTGAGCCAGAACCATGCGCCATGAAGACGAAGACATCCCCCTGTCTGGCTGGGACTCCTATATATGAAGAAATGTAGAATAGATGTTCGTATGTGAGAATTTCTTCCTTCCCAAGAAATCTTTGTAACCCTAGGTCTCCTCCGGTGGATATATAAACCAGAGGGCCTAGTCCGTAGAGGGTAACAGAAACATAATATCTAGGCTACACTTCTAGGGTTTAGCCATTGCGATCTAGAGGTAGATCAACTCTTGTAACCCCATATTCATCAAGATCAATCAAGCAGGAAGTAGGGTATTACCTCAATCGAGAGGGCCTAAACCTAGGTAAACATCGTCTCCCCAGTCTCCTGTTACCATCGATCCTCAGACGCACAGCTTGGGTACCCCTACCTGAGATCTGCCGGTTTTGACACCGACAATGATGCTTTCATTGAGAGCTCCGTTGTGCACTCGCGAGAAGTGATCGATGGGGCATTTCGTCATCAACAACGATATCACCCTCGGAAACAACCTGGCCATGGGCCAGATCCTCCAGCTCGGCGGGTTTGCTGTATGCGCTCGCGTGGCCTCCAGGTCAGCCGCACTCTCCGCGGTCATCGAGCACCACTCCTATATCGGCTCCGACAAATCCAATGACACGATTTCGGCAGATTCCTCGTCTTTATACAGGCTGCTGGATCACATTGTTGCCTTGGGGCTTTCATCACCCGATGATCAGATCGCGCTTAGTTCCGATCAAGAGGAAGTCAATTCCACCCCGATCACTCAACTGGTTGCGGCAATCGAGGATCGAGCCGAAGATACATCTCCTCTCAAAACGGACACCGACACTATTCAGATCTCCGAACCCATCGAGCCGAACACACCTCTGTCAGGTGGCACACTGTGACTTTGGAGCTCTGGGACAGACGCTGGTCCCGCGGAACATTCAGATCCTGCTGGGCCCAGATCGTCCACGCCAGAGGTTGCAAAACCCCGGACACTACGTTGGGTCAGGACTCAAATTTATCCACACCCACCCACCACAGTACACACTCTCCAAGTAACTCTGGACTACCGGACATATGTGATCTCACGTACATACAACAGCAGCCCCAGGAGATGGTTCATCACTTTTGGGCCAGATTCCTACTTGTTAAAAACAATATTAAGGACAGCTGCGATGACGACACGGTGCCCATATTTCACCGCAATTGCATGGACGATGGAGTCTTGAATGCCCTCAACCGTCGTCGAATACGGAGCTTTCATGAACTATTTCATTTGGTACGAAAGTACTGTGCTATGGAAAACACTTGGGAATCCCAGAATACACCTCTGGAATAGTCCATCTTCGGACGATATGCCGCTAAAGCGAAACGGACATACCCTAACAGGGCATCTGATAACATACACAATGGCAAGAAAAAACAGACCTTTCACACGACACAGGTCCATTCTGGACGAACTATTGGATAAACCTTGCCCAAATACATGCCACCCCGGACAATATCCCAAACCACTGCCTTAGAGCATGTTGGGTACTCCGACAGGTAGCAAAGAGCGGTGAAGCAATCCACGCCACCGCAATGCCAGGGGAGAAAGACCTCGATGTCTTCACTGTCTTCGAGACGTTCTCCTCAAACAACCGGCGCAAAAGAGCAAATCACAAACTTGCCGAGGTCCATCATATCAGCACTGCAAGCCCATGGAACGACACGACAATCAACTTTTCTGCCGAAGACGAACCACGAGTCCGGATGGTCAGAGCCATAGCCGCTCTTGTACTAAACCCAATAGTAGACGGCTTCTGCCACACTAAAGTACTCATGGACGGGGGCAGCAAACTCAACCTCATATATGAGGACACGCTTGCAAAAATGCAGGTCGATAAATCCCGCATTGAACAAAGTAATACAACCTTTCGAGGAATTATTCCCAGCCGGGAAGCCCAGTGTTCGGGAAACATTAAGTATGATGTAGTATTCGGTACACCCAAGAACTATAGGTCGGAGGAACTGCTCTTCCATATTGTACCCTTAAACAGCAGATACCACGCTCTTCTAGGGCGGGACGCTTTCTCACGCTTTCAAGCTATACCCCATTACGGGTACATGAAGCTCAAAATGCCAGTTCCCAATGGAATAATCACAGTTGCAAGTGATTCGGACAGAGCACTCCGCGCAGAGAACAAAACCGCATCCTTAGCCCTAGAGGCACTATCTAAAGCCTTCGTGACCATAGAATTAACCACCTTACGATCTACAGTGTACAGGGACGATGTAGTCCTTGACAAAAGATTGAAATCTACCTCTTTTAAGCAAGCAGATGAAATTGTAAAATTCCAAGTGGACCCAACGGACCCCAATAAGAGGATGTCCATTGGGGCACAGCTAGACCCAGAAGTAGACGGCGCTTTGCGTGCCTTCCTTCGCGAAAATTGGGACATATTCGCTTGGCATCCTTCAGATATGTCGGGAATCCCATGCAGGCTGGCCGAACACAGCCTCAACATCATCAAAGGGTTCAAGCCAGTCAAGCAGTCACTACGACGATTTTCTGAACCCAAAATACAAGCTATGGTGGAAGAGCTGGCCAAGTTACTGGAAGCCAGATTCATAAGGTAAATCAAACACCCGGACTGGCTAGCCAACTTAGTCATGGTACCAAAGAAGGACAAATCTTGGCGCCTTTATGTCGATTTCACAAACTTAAACAAGGCTTGCCCTAAGGATCCCTTTGCACTGCCTCGCATTGATCAAATTATCGATGCAACCGCAGGACATGACTCATTGTCTTTCCTCGACGCTTACTACGGATAGCATCAAATAAAAATGAAGGAATCCGATCAGGCCGCGACGGCATTTATCACTCCGTACGGGCCCTTTTGTTTCAACACTATGCCATTCGGACTCAAAAAAGTTGGTGCCACGTATCAACACATGATTCTAACATGCTTAGAGAAGCAAACTGGCAAGACAGTGGAGGCATCCATTGACGATGTAGTCATCAAGACTAAACATGTCGAAACATTGGTGGATGATCTCCACCTTACGTTCGAAAATCTCCAAACATATGACATATGACTCAGTCCAAAAAAGTGTGTCTTCGGCGTTCCGGCCGGAAAATTATTAGGATTCATCGTATCTCATAGAGGAATCGAAGTGAACCCAGCTAAAATCTGAGCGCTGTCACAGCTAACTACGCCAACCGATCTAAAGCAAGTGCAAAAGCTAGCAGGCTGCGTAGCAGCCTTGAGCCGCTTTATCTCCAGATTAGGAGAGAAAGCACTACCACTTTATAGACTGCTGAGGCACACAGACAACTTTGAATGGACGGATGCGGCCATGGACGGATTGGAGGAGATAAAAACCCTATTAGCAGGCAACCCAATACTAGCCGCTATGGGTGTTGGCGAGCCAATGCTGCTTTATATCTCAGCCACTCACCAGGTTGTGAGTGCGTTACTCGTCGTCGAACGAGAGGAAGAGGGGCATAAATTCCCCGTTCGAAAACCCGTATACTATGTATCCGAGGTTCTTACACCTTGTAAATCACGATACCCATTTATAGCATCTCAGAAGCTCTGACACTACTTTCAAGAGTGTTCGATCACAGTGGCATAAGAAGTACCACTCAACGATATCATAAAAAATAAAGACGCCACAGGACGCATAGCTAAATAGGCTATCGAGCTCTTGCCGTTCGAAATAATTTACAAACCACGCCGGACTATTAAGTCCCAGGTGTTGGCCGACTTCGTCGTGGAATGGACCGAAGCCGAACTCCCTAAATAGTACGAAGCATACTCCCACCGGACCATGTATTTTGACGGCTCTAAAACGCTAGCTGGATTGGGGGCCGGCGTCATCTTGATATATCCAACAGGGGCCACAGTCCGTTATGAACTACAGATCATGTATATGGACTCAAACAATGCGGCCGAATACGAGGCACTATTGCACGTTCTCCGCATGGTCGTATATATCCATGGGCATACAATGCCTCGAGGTGCGCGAAGACTCAAACCTCGCCATATCTGAGGCAAACGGAGAATTTGACGCAAAAGATTCAAAGATGGCAGCTTATAGAAGTGCCATATTAAAAATATTGGCTCGATTTGAGGGGAATTTCACCATATAGCTCGGGACAGTAACCAGGCAGCAGATATACTTGCTCGTTTGGGCGCCAAGCGCGACCCAGTCCCGCCTAACACCTTTGTGGAAAGGTTGTTCAAGCCATCAGCAATGTGGTAGGATGAGAGCAAGGACGCTAATCCGGACCCGAACACGCCCCTAACCGAACAAAATAATGAGGTCATCAGGGACTCAGACTCGGAAATAACATCCTCAACTCACGAGATCATGGCTGTCATAGCTCCCTAGACCGAGCCTTTCCTAGCCTACCTTAATAGGCAAGAGCTCCCCGAGGACCAAAATGAGGCCCGCCACATAATTCGGTGCTCTAAAGCCTATAAAGTTAACGAAGGAGAACTATACAAGAAAAGCACTACGGGCATTCTCCAACGGTGCATCTCCGAAGAGGAGGGACGACAACTTTTGGCCAAAATACACGCTAGCATGGGCGGCCATCATGCCGCAGCTCGAGCTCTTGTAAGCAAGGCTTTTCGAACTGGTTTCTTCTTGCCAACTGCGCGAGCAGATGCATAGACCCTAGTCCAACATTGTGTTGGATGCCAGCTTTTCGCAAACCAAAGTCATATGCCTCCCACCACTCAGAGAACCATCCCTATTACTTGGCCCTTTGCGGTCTGGGGGCTGGATATGGTCGGACCTCTTAAAGGGGGAAGCCATAAAAAGAAATATTTACTGGTCATGGTGGACAAATTCACTAAATGGATTGAAGCCCATCCAGTCCGAACAGCTGAGGCAGGGCCAGTGATAGATTTTATATCCGGTGTAATACACCATTATGGTATCATGCACAGTATTATCACAGATAACGACTCCAACTTCACAACTGACGAGGTGAAAAATTAGTGCGCTAAGTTAGGCATTAAACTCGATTACGCCTTTGTGTACCATCCTCAAACAAATAGTCAAGTCGAAATAGCCAATGGCTTGATAATGAGCGGCATTAAACCCTGACTAGTGTGCTCCCTACAAGAGTCAGATAAACACTGGGTGGAGGAGCTCGACTCTGTACTCTGGTGGCGACGGACCAGACCTAACCGAACAACCGGATACACGACTTTTTTCATGGTGTACGGCGTAGAGGTTGTTTCCCTTGCGATATTATTCATGGCTCACCTCGAGTGCGCATGGATGAAGAGCAAGAGGCCAAGCTCGATTGGCAAGATGACCTAGACGACCTTGAAGAGGAGCTTGATATCCCACAAGCCCGTTCTGCATTTTATCAACAACAGGACAGGCGATACCAAAGCAGACAAGTACGGACCAAGACACACAATGTTGGCGAACTCGTCTTACGCCTCCCGAAAAAGAAAAAGGACAAGATCCAACCAAGATGGGAGGGCCCCTTCATTATTGACGAAGTACTCACCGGTGGGGCCTATCCCCTTCGAAACGCATCAGACAATTGCCTTGAGCGAAACCCATGGAACGCTGCCAGGCTCCGATGATTCTACGGATAGTTTGGTAGCACCTTTTTTTCTTTTCAGTCTAGGTCTTATCCCTTGTTTTTATTTTAAGTTCTCCTCTTCTTTTCTTATTTTTCCTTATCGATAAGTATTCGTCTCAACCGAACTATCACAGGGTAGCACATCCTCAAATGTATATTCCTCAAAAATACTTGAGGGCTTCTATAACGAAGCTCATCATTAAAAAGCATATTGCTTACAATACTTATGTGGTTTGTTTCATACAGTCTCCTTGCCATTATATGCACCTTTATGACTTAAGTTTTTGCCAAGCTGGGTTGCCTGGCTCCTGTGTTTATACCGTATGTTCTCGATTGTTTGGCTAGGGTGTAAAGGGAGCACCTCTGCGATTGTTACAACCGGGTCGGACATGTACCTCAGACAAGTGAAGCAAAAAGCTAGCGGTCTTAAGGGAATCATTTTTCCGAGGATAAACGATGTACCACTTTTAAAGCGCATAAACTTTAAAATCCCATAGGATAAGGCTTCCTATAATCCTATTTTTTTTAAGGATCAAAGCCTAGGCACGCGTACATATGCATGCTGACCCAGGGAAAGGAACCCTTAACGGAACTATTCTCTCTGGAAGATGTTTCTTACGTTAAATAGTAATATAACATAACTCCCCGAACATAGTTTGTCTGTTTAAGCAAATTTGACCAGATTGCTTGGTTCCCGAACATACCACGTGTTTTCCACAGGTATAGTATTCGGAAATACTCCAGCCCTTGGGTTTTCGAAGATTAAAGCGGAAGGTCTGCCATGACAATCTCTCAAATAAATTCAGCAGGAGATAAGTTTGATAATAAAGTACATTGTTACATAGAATCAAACGCCTATTCTTCATCTATACCATCTATAAGACAGTCTAATTTACAGTCTTGTTCAGAATACTTGGCGGCTGTCTTTACTTGGTCGTATACCAAGCTTACAGGGACTTCTGGTCCTTCTGGCCCTCGAGGTCCAACCCGAGCCATATGGTTCGGGTCAAGTCCGGTGTAGTGTGTCTTCACCATAGCCCAGGCTTCTCGAGCACCTTCTCGACATGTTGATGCTTTCCATAATTCAGAGCGGCGTCGAGCCCCTTTGAATAAACTCGCCAGTTCCTCCATAATTTCTGGAGGAGAATCGGCTGGCCATAAAGCCTTGGCCATATTCTTCATGGCTTTCCAAGCTCGCTCGTGTACCTTGGAGAGCTCTTGTAGCAGGTCACCTTGAAATCCGGACACCTCTCCTTCGGGCGGCCCAGTTAACAAGCCTGCATGAATAGTTTCATAAAAAACTTTGAATCAAGGGACTATAATGAAAGCTAGGTTCAAGGTCATACTGAATATGCCGCCTTTAAGCTTCTTGTTCCCTTTCAAGGCATCCGAGAGTTGGGCTCGTACGTCCTTTAGCTCCTCGGCTAGCTTTATATTTGTATCGTACAACTTTTTTTTCTCATCTAAGGTCTGTGTTAGTACACGTTGACTAGCAGCTGTTTGCCCTTCGGCTTGCTCTTTCGCCACCAGAGTAGCGCTTAACTTTTCCTTCGGTTGGACTCTTGATCCTGTTGCTGCAGTTCAAACAATGTTTACTTAAAGATCATTGATTGGCACAGGACCATACCATCAGAGACCTTCTTGGACTTCTTCTAATCTTCCAATTCGATGGTGACAGCAGTAAGCTTGGTACGGCATTCTTCCAGCTCCATGGATAATACGTTATTCTTTTCCTTGAGTATCTAAAAACATAGTGATCCTTAAATTAGTTGGGCCAAGTGCTTTAAGTCTCGGGGCTACTGGCATATGAACATTGATTAACACTCACCTGCATATCCTTGGAAAGCTGGTGAGTGACTCCGGCAAGTTCGTCTCGAGCGGCTCGGATATACGCATCCGCAGAACTGAAGGCGTTAAATGCCTCCTCGGTAAAAGATGGGTCACGCATGGCTGCTTTTTGCTGTCGATGATTCATTACGCTTTCCACTTTGAAATTAGTAACAAATACCTCATCCGAATCCACTTAAAGAGGACAATCAAGCGTTACACCCGTATCAACCCTAGTCCTTGTGGATGGGCCTGTTGCCGGATTGGTTGGAGCATGACCAGCAGGATCCCCGGACATAGTCCAGCGTATGATCTTCCTAAAAGGAAAAATAAAGCGGAAAATTATGATTTGGCTCCGCCACCAAGCATATGTTAAGAAGTCATACCTCTTCGATGAAGGAGGAGGTTCAGTGGTGTCTCCCGTCCCCTTTCGCTTCAGAGACCCACCCTGCACAGGCGTCGCCTTCTTGGAAGACGCTCTTGATGCAGTACGGCGGGATGAGCGTTGCCCCTTTTGAGCATGAGATAATGCGGTAGGTGAGATGCACGGGGAATATTCTGTTTGAAGAGGTGTCTCATGGGTAGTTACGTGGGAGGAAGGAAGAAGACCAGGATAATCAGCTATAATAGCCACTTCAGTACCATCATGGCTGGCTTGATTAAAAACTTCATCTTTAAGGTCTATGCCTATGTTCGGATCTTCTTCAAATCCGGGATCCATGTCTCGAATATGGTCCTCTGGCTTTAGGATGGGACTATGAATCCCTTCGACCACCTTCCTCCACTCCTATTGGAATTAACCGAATTCAGTTCTGTTAGTATATCTGAAAAAATCAAGCGAAACTAGCGATCAGAGAAGGGCTTACCCAGTCGATGGGGTTATACATAGAGAAACCTTCCCGACACTTCAAGCAAAGAAAGTCCTCCTTCTCCCCTTTGTAGAGATCAGCTAGGATGGCGGCCAGGGTGGCATGATTGTCCAAGCCCTGGCGTAGACAGCGTGAGGCATCATCCTGGCCATCATAGTGCCACATAGGAAACCCTGTGGCCTGAAGCGGCCACACGCATCACGTTATTGAGATTGCCATCACTTCGATTATTGTCAGCTCGAGGTGGGCAAGTAATCCGATCTTGCTTACTAGTCTTTCGATCTCCGCACTATCTTCCTCCTTGTGGACGCGGGGACACCAGTTGAAGCGCTTCTTTAAGGAAGCACTAGAGAATCGGGGAGGCCTTGCCGGATTCGATCCGGAAGAACGACGTCTTCAATATAAAACCACTCTGAGGGCCACTCTTCGGATGCCTTCTCCGGAGTGCCGGACAGATAGCCTGTCCCTTCTATACGCCATACTTCGGCACCGCCCACCTCGAATATAGACCCCTTTTGGGAATGGGGGGCGAGGCAGTTTTTTTAGCCATGGCTCGAAATGAGCCTCACAGCCCAGAAATAGCTCACAAAGAGCAACGAAGCCCGCGATGTGCAAGATAGAGCCTGGTGTAAGATCATGCAACTAGAGACCATAGAACAATAGAAACCCCCAGGGGAAAGGATGCATAGGGAATCCTACGCCTCTCAAGAGGAAGGAAACAAAGCTCACCCACTCCTCCTTGGTGGGACTGGGGAAATTTTCGGCCAGGGCTTCACCGTCGATAGAAGTTAATCTAGCCTAGATGGGGGCTAGATCCTCTGGAGGGAGATACCCTTATGCCTGAAGTTTACTTAGGTGCGCATGGGATACTAAGCAACTTTCCCAATCGCCTGTGTGAGGGCCTTGAGGGCGCGAGTAGGAGCTATGAACGCCGGCCATGTTTGGAAATTTTCCGTGGCAAGCTCTAAGGATTTTCCGTGTGGAGTGGAATGGCTTCTGAGATTTAGTCTCTTTAAATAGGCACTGTCCTTACACAGTCGAGGGGTTAAATGTAAAAATACCCAGACGGTTCGCATTCATCTGACACATGGAAGTCGAAGCAATGGCGGTAGGGAATCAACATGATAGAATATTAAATTTGGAGCCGAACTATCATCTATTCCGAAAAAGAACCTGCCTTGCAAGAGCAAAGACATAACGCCGGATACAATCTCGTTATTGAAAGCAAGTTCGGGGGCTACTGAGGGAGTCCTGGATTTGGGGGTCCATGAGGATCTAGTATACCGAAGCTGGGCCAGATACATGGGCCATGAAGAGGAAGACATCCCCGTGTCTGGCTGGGACTCATGTATATGTAGAAAGGCAGAATAGATGTTCGGATGTGACAATTCCTTCCTTCCCATGAAATTTTTGTAACCCTAGGTCTCCTCCGTTGGATATATAAACCGGAGGGCCTAGTCTGTAGAGGGTAACAGAATCATAATATCATAGGCTAGACTTCTAGGGTTTAGCCATTACGATCTTGAGGTAGATCAACTCTTGTAACCCCATATTCATCATGATCAATCAAGCAGGAAGTAGGGTATTACCTCAATCAAAAGGGCCTGAACATGGGTAAACATCATGTCCCCAGTCTCCTTTTACCATCGATCTTTAGACGCACAGCTTGGGCACCCATACCCGATATCTACCGGTTTTGACACCGACAGCTGCCTATTCCAAAGATATGGGGGATGCGGATGGCGAGATGCTTGCCGAGTATGGTGCGATAGATGCCATGGAGCCCCTTCCCCAGGAGATCGTCGGGCGTGAGCTGCACATGGATGAGGCGGTGGAGATCGACGAGCACCAGCCGTAGTAGTACTCTTTGTTTTGTTTAATTAAGAGCTTCGGTCTTTAATTTGTTAGAGTAATGTTTAGGTCAGCTAGCTCTGTTTAATTGCTGAAATTGCTCGATTAAGAAGTGTGGGTGTGCTGTAGTGTCCTTTGTGTACGCAAATTATGCAATGGCGTGGATGACCACTGTAATGAGGGAAATTTGAACAAAAAAATTGACATTCAAACTCATCACACACGGGTTAAGCTATCTGAACCGTTTGTAATGTTCACATATCACACAAAGTGTTGAATAAGGGACCGTGTCTGATGACACTTTATGCGCTAGTTTTTTCGCTGAACCGATTCAAAAATTTCGGCTTCCACGGAAATATCTACCTCCCGCCCACTCCCCTTTACCAAAAGCCATATTTCCCTTGTTTCCGCCTACCTTTCCAAGTTGAAACCTTCACTCCTTGCTTGTAGCACCGCCACCTCATCGGCGACCCTCCTTCACGTTGCTCAGCCTCGTTTCTCCAGGCAGGTAATCCGCACTCGACCCCAATCCTCCTCCTCCTTCCACATCCCACATGCCCCGACCGCTCGCGTGACACCTTCCACCCAAATCACAGACGCTTCCACCAAATAAGTGATGCCCTAAGCCATGGTGCACGCAGTATAGCTAGGAGCTCAAGGAGCATTTGGCAGCAGAGAAGCAAATCGCGGCCGCACGAGCGGATGAGGTTGCGATGGCTGCCATTCGTGCCGACCCCCAGATCTTGGAGCAGCACCTCGCCATCCAGCCCACCGTTGACACCTCACGCGCCGACGCCGCAACGTGGTTGGCTACTTTAAACGACAGTTCATGGAGTTTTATCGAGGTCACCCTCGGTGCCTTCGACCAAGACTACGAGGTGTTTTCTCAGCGTGCTCGTGCTTACCTCAACTCGAGAGCCAGCAGGTTGGTGCCCGAAGCAGCTCAGGCAACTCACCACTATGACGATGGCACCCACGATGTGGAGGCCTCGCCCTCTTCCATGTCCAAGGAGCCAATCGTCATTGATATCTCCGACAATGAGGAGTAGCTTGTCTTATTAGCTCACTATAAGGACCCATGTTCAGTTTGCTAGCTACTGCCTTTCCTTAACAAATTCTAGTGAATTGTGCTATCTACTTTTACCATGAAATATGTTGCTCTAGTGTATATGTTCTATATGTCGTGCAATGTGGTGCTCACTTATTAACAGTTTGGTTAATTTGTTGTCGTGTTTAGTTAACAGTTTGGTTCAATTATGCAAATGTGAAGTTCAATTCTTCAGGGTGCAATTTTGTATTGTATTCCATGTGAGAAATAAATCAAATTTTTCTTTACAAAATACATGAGAAACAAATACAATTGCTATATTTCCAAGTTGTCAAGCAAGCTTGGTTTGGTTAACTATCTGATCTTCTAGTATGTTATACATTGTGCAATGTGGTGCTCAGTTAACGTTTGGTTCATATGTTGTGGTATTTAGTTAACTGTTTGGTTCAATTCTGCAATGCGATGTTCAATTGTTGTGGGTGCATTCTGTTATTGTATACCATGTGAGAAATAAATCGAATTTGGTTGTACTAAATACATGAGAAACAAATACAATCGCTATATTTCCAAGTTGTTAAGCATGCTTGATTTGGTTAACTGTCTGATCTTCAATTACGAGTATGTTATATTGTGCATGTTGGGGAATGTAGTATTTCAAAAAAATTCCTACGATCATGTAAGATCTATCTAGGAGAAGCATAGCAACGAGAGGGGAGAGTGTGTCCATGTACCCTCATAGACCAAAATCGGAATCGTTTAGTAACGCGGTTGATGTAGTCGAACGTCTTCGCGATCCAAACAATCAAGTACCGAACACACGGCACCTCCGCGATCTGCACACGTTCAGCTCGGTGACGTCCCTCGAACTCTTCATCCAGTTGAGGCCGAGGGAGAGTTTCGTCAGCACGACGGCGTGGTGATGTTGTTGATGAAGTTACTGACGCAGGACTATGCCTAAGCACTGCGGCAATATGACCGAGGTGTGTAACTGTGGAGGGGGCACCGCACATGGCTAAAACAACTGTCAACTTGTATGTCTTTGGGTGCCCCCTTGCCCCCGTATATAAAGGGGCAAGGGGAGAGGCCAGCCGGCCCTATAGGGCACGCCCCATGTAGGATTCCTGCTAGTTATAGGAATCCTATTCCTAGTAGGTTTCCAACAAGGGAAGAGAGGGGGCAGGAAGGAGAGGGAGAGAGGGAGAGGGAAAGAGAGGGGGTGCCGCCCCCTCCTAGTCCAATTCGGACTCCTCATGGGGGGGCACGTGGCCAGCCCTAGAGGCCCCTCCTCTCTCTCTCACACAAGGTCCATTTTGGTCCATTAGTTCCCCAGGGGGTTCCGATAACCCCCCGGCACTCCGGTATTTATCCGGTGACCCACGGAACTCATCCGGTGTCTGAATAACATCGTCCAATATATCATTATTTATGTCTCAACCATTCCGAGACTCCTCATCATGTCCGTGATCTTATCCGGGACTCTGAACAACCTTCAGTACATCAAAACACATAAACTCATAATATCGATCATCACCGAACGTTAAGCGTGCGGACCCTACGGGTTCGAGAACTATGTAGACATGACCAAGACACATCTCCGGTCAATAACCAATAGAGGATCCTACATGCTCATATTGGCTCCTACATATTCTAAGAAGATCTTTATCGGTCAAACCGCATAACAACATACGTTGTTCCCTTTGTCATCGGTATGTTACTTGCCATTATACCTAGTTCAATCTCGTTACCGGCAAGTCTCTTTACTCGTTCCATAATACATCATCTCGTGACTAACTTATTAGTCGTTTGCTTGCAAGGCTTATTAGGTTGTGTATTACCGACAGGGCCCAGAGATACCTCTCTGACACTCGGAGTGACAAATCCTAATCTTGATTTATGCCAACACCACAAACACTTTTGGAAACACCTGTAGATCATGTATATAATCACCCATTTACGTTGTGACGTTTGATAGCACACATGGTGTTCCTCCGATATTCGGGGGTTGCATAATCTCATAGTTAGAGGAACATGTATAAGTCATGAAGAAAGCAATAGCAATAAAACTAAACAATCATAGTGCTAAGCTAACGGATGGGTCTTGTCCATCACATCATTCTCCTAATGATGTGATCCCGTTGATCAAATGACAACACATGTCTACGGTTAGGAAACATAACCATCTTTGATTAACGAGCTATAGTCTAGTAGAGGCATACTAGGGACACTCTGTTTTGTCTATGTATTCACACATGTATCAAGTTTATGGTTAATACAATTCTAGCATGAATAAAAGATATTTATCATGATATACAAGGAAATATAAATAACAACTTTATTATTGTCTCTAGGGCATATTTCCTTCAGTCTCACACTTGCACTAGAGTCAATAATCTAGTTCACATCGCCACGTGATTTAACACCGATAGTTCACATCGTCATGTGATTAACACCCATAGTTCACATCGCCATGTGACCAACACCCAAAGGGTTTACTAGAGTCAATAATCTAGTTCACATCGCCATGTGATTAACACCCAAAGAGTACTAAGGTGTGATCATGTTTTGCTTTGTGAGAGAAGTTTAGTCAATGGGTTTGTCACATTCAGATTCGTATGTATTTGGCAAATTTCTATGTATACAATGCTCTGCACGGAGCTACTCTAGCCAATCGCTCCCACTTTCAATACGCATCCGGATTGATACTTAGAGTCATCTGGATTAGTGTCAAAGCTTGCATCGGCATAACTCTTTACGATGAACTCTTTATCACCTCCATAATCGAGAAACATTTCCTTAGTCCTCCTGTTACTAAGGATAATTTTGACCGTTGTCCAGTGATCCATTCCTGGATCACTATTGTGCCACCTTGCCAAACTCATGGCAAGGTACGCAGTGGGTCTGGTACATATCATGGCATACTTTATAGAACCTATGGCTGAGTATAGGGAGTGGGTTTCATTCTCTCTCTATCTTCTGCCGTGGTCAGGATTTGAGTCTTACTCAACTTCATACCCTTACAACTCAGGCAAGAACTCCTTCTTTGGCTGATCCATTTTGAACTCCTTCAAAATCTTATCAAGGTATGTACTCATTGAAAGTCTTATCAAGCGTCTTGATCTATCTATATAGATCTTGGTGCCCAATATGTAAGCAGCTGACCGAGGTCTTTTATTGAAAAACTCCTTTTAAACAATCCTTTATGCTTTCCTGAAATTCTACATCATTTCTGATCATCAATATGTCATTCACATATACTTATCAAAAATGTTGTAGTGCTCCCACTCACTTTCTTGTAAATACAGGCTTCACCTTAAGTATGTATAAAACCATATCCTTTGATCACCTTACCAAAGCGTATATTCCAACTCTAGGATGCTTACACCAGTACATACATGGATCGCTGGAGCTTGCATACTTTGTTAGCACATTTAGGATCAACAAAACATTTTGGTTGTATCATACACAACTCTTCTTTGAGAAATCCATTAAGGAATGCAGTTTTGACATCCATTTGCCAAATTTCATAATCATAAAATGCGGCAATTGGTAACATGATTCAGACAGACTTAAGCATCGCTACGGGTGAGAAAGTCTCATCGTAGTCAACTCCTTGAACTTGTCGAAAACCTTTCGCAACAAGTCTAGCTTTGTAGATAGTAACATTACCATCGGCGTCAGTCTTCCTCTTGAAGATCCATTTATTTTCAATGGCAAGCCGATCATCGGGCAAGTCAACCAAAGTCCACACTTTGTTCTCCTACATGGATCCCATCTCAGATTTCATGGCCACAAGCCATTTTGCGGAATCTGGGATCATCATCGCTTCCTCATAGTTCGTACGTTCGTCATGGTCTAGTAACATGACTTCCAGAACAGGGTTACCATACCACTCTACTGCGGAATGTACTCTGGCTGACCTACGTGGTCGAGTAGTAAATTGATCTGAAGTTTCATGATCATCATCATTAGCATCCTCACTAATTGGTGTAGGAATCACTAGATCTGATTTCTGTGATGAACTACTTTCCAATTCGGGAGAAGGTACAATTACATCATCAAGTTCTACTTTCCTCCCACTCACTTCTTTGAGAGAAACTCCTTCTCTAGAAAGGATCCATTCTTAGCAACGAATATCTTGCCTTCGGATCTGTGATAAAAGGTGTACCCAACAATTTCCTTTGGGTATCCTATGAAGACACATTTCTACAACTTGGGTTCGATCTTATCAGGTTGAAGCTTTTGCACTTAAGCATCGCAGCTGCAAACATTAAGAAACGACAACTTTGGTTTCTTGCCAAACAACAGTTCATATGGTATCGTCTCAACGGATTTATATGGTGCCCTATTTAACGTGAATGCAGCTATCTCTAATGCATAACCTCAAAACTATAGTGGTAACTCAGTAAGAGACATCATAGATCGCACCATATCTAATAAAGTACGGTTATGACGTTCAGACACACCAATACACTATGGTGTTCCGGGTGGCGTGAGCTGTGAAACTATTCCACTTTGTTTTAAATGAAGACCAAACTCATAACTCAAATATTCGCCTCCACGATCAGATCATAGAAACTTTATTTTCTTGTTACGATGATTCTCTACTTCACTATGAAATTCTTTGAAATTTTCAAATGTTTCAAACGTGTGCTTCATCAAGTAGATATACCCATATCTGCTCAAATCATTAGTGAAGGTCACAAAATAATGATACCCGTCGCGAGCCTCAACACTCATCGGACTGCATACATCAGTATGTATGATTTGCAATAAGTCAGTTTCTCACTCCATTGTTCCGGAGAACGGAGTCTTAGTCATCTTGCCCATGAGGCATGGTTCGCAAGCACCAAGTGATTCATAATCAAGTGACTCCAAAAGCCCATCAGCATGGAGTTTCTTCATGCGCTTTACACCAATATGACCTAAACGGTAGTGCCAGAAATAAATTGCACTATCATTATCAACTTTGCATCTTTTGGCTTCAATATTATGAATATGTGTATTACTACGATCAAGATTCAATAAACCATTTACCTTGGATGTATGACCATAGAAGGTTTTATTCATGTAAACAGAATAACAATTATTCTCTCACTGAAATGAATAACCGCATTGCAATAAACACGATTCAATCTTGTTCATGCTCAACGCAAACACTAAATAACATTAATTTAGGTTTAACACTAATCCCGAAAGTATAGGGAGTGTGTGATGATGATCATATCAGTTTTGGAACCACTTCCAACACACATCGTCACCTCACCCTCAACTAGTCTTTGTTTATTCTGTAACTCCTATTTCGAGTTACTAATATTAGCAACTGAACTAGTATGAAATACCCAAGGGCTACTATGAAGACTAGTAAGTTACACATCAATAACATGTATATCAAATATACATTTGTTTACTTTGCCAACCTTCTTATCCGCCAAATATTCGGGGAACTTCCGCTTCTAGTGACCATTTCCTTTACAATAGAAGCACTCAGTTTCAGGCTTAGGTCCAGCTTTGAGCTTCTTCACGGGAGTGAAAACTTGCTTGCCATTCTTCTTGAAGTTCCCTTTCTTCCCCTTGCCTTTTTCTTGAAACTAGTGGTCTTGTTAGCCATCAACAATTGATGCTCTTTCTTGATTTCTACTTTTGTTGATTTCAGCATCACGAAGAGCTCGGGAATCGTTTTCGTCATCCTTGCATATTATAGTTCATAACGAAGTTCCAGTAACTTGGTGATAGTGACTAGAGAATTCTGTTAATCACTATCTTATCTAGAAGATTAACTCCCACTTGATTCAAGTAATTTGTAGTACTCAGACATTCTGAGCACATGCTCATTGGTTGAGCTATTCTCCTCCATCTTGTAGGCAAAGTACTTGTCAGATGTCTCATACCTCTCAACACGGGCATGAGTCTGAAATACTATTTTCAACTCTTGGAACATCTCATATGCTCTATGGCATTCAAAACGTTTTTGAAGTCCCGGTTATAAACTGTAAAGCATGACGCACTAAACTATCAAGTAGTCATCATACCAAGCTTGTCAAACGTTCATAACGTCTGCATCTGCTCCTGCAATAGGTTTGTCACCTAGCAGTGCATCAGGGACATAATACTTCTGTGCAGCAATGAGGATAATCCTTAGATCACGGACCTAGTCCGCATCATTTCTACTAACATCTTTCAATTTAGTTTTCTCTAGGAACATATCAAAAAACATAGGGGAGCTATAACTCGAGCTATTGATCTACAACATAATTTGCAAATACTATCAGGACTAAGTTCATGATAAATTAAAGTTCAATTAATCGTATTACTAAAGAACCCCCACTTAGATAGACATCCCTCAAGTCATCTAAATGATCACGTGATCCAAATCAACTAAACCATGTCCGACCATCATGTGAGATGGAGTAGTTTTAAATGGTGAACATCTTATGTTGATCATATCTAGTATATGATTCACGCTCGACCTTTCGGTCTCCAGTGTCACGAGGCCATGTCTATACATGCTAGGCTCGTCAAGTTTAACCCGAGTATCCTACATGTGCAAAACTGTCTTACACCCGTTGTATGTGAACGTAGAGCTTATCACACCCGATCATCACATGGTGTCTTGGCATGACAAACTGTCGCAACGCTGCATACTCAGGGAGAACACTTGTACTTTGAAATATTGTAAGGGATCATCTTATAATGCTACCGCCGTACTAAGCAAAATAAGATAAACATCACATGCAATCAAAATATGTGACATGATATGGCCATCATCATGTGGTTTTGATCTCCATCTCCAAAGCATCATCATGATCTCCATCATCACCGGCTTGACGCCATGATCTTCATTGTAGCGTCGTGGTCATCTCGCCAACTATTGCTACTACTACTATCGCTAACTCATAGTTATAAAGTAAAGCAATTACATGGCTTTCACAATTCATACAATAAAGAGACAACCATAAGGCTCCTGCCGGTTGCCGATAATTTAAAAAACATGATCATCCCATACAATAACGTATAACTCATCACATCTTGACCATATCACATCACAACATGCCCTGCAAAAACAAGTTAGACGTCCTCTACTTTGTTGTTGCAAGTTTTATCTGGCTGCTACGGACTTAGTAAGAACCGTTCTTACCTACGCATCAAAACCACAACGATTTTTCATCAAGTATGTTGTTCTAACCTTCACAAGGACCCAGCGTAGTCACACTCGATTCAACTAAAGTTGGAGAAACTGACACCCCCCAACCACCTATGTGCAAAGCATGTCGGTAGAACCATTCTCATGAACGCGGTCATGTAATGTCGGTCCGGGCCGCTTCATCCAACAATACCGCCGAATCAAAGTATGACATGCTGGTAAGTAGTATGACTATTATCGCCCACAACTCATTGTGTTCTACTCGTGCATATCATCTACGCATAGACCTGGCTCATGATGCCACTGTTGGGGAACGTAGTATTTCAAAAAAAAAATCCTACGATCACGCAAGATCTATCTAGTAAAAGCATAGCAACAAGCGGGGAGAGTGTGTCCACGTACCCTCGTAGACAAAAAGCGGAAGCATTTAGTAACGTGGTTGATGTAGTCGAACATCTTCGCGGTCCGACCAATCAAGTACCGAGCGCACGACACCTCCATGATCTGCACACGTTTAGCTCGGTGACGTCCCTCGAACCTTTGATCCAGTTGAGGCTGAGGGAGAGTTTCGTCAGCACGACGGCATGGTGACAGTGTTGATGAAGTTACCGATGCAGGGCTTCGCCTAAGCACTGCGACAATATGACTGAGGTGTGTAACTATGGAGGGGGGCACCGCACATGGCTAAAACAATTGTCAACGTGTGTGTCTTGGGGTGCGCCCTTGCCCCCGTATATAAAGGAGCAAGGGGAGAGGTCGGCGGACCCCTATAGGGCGCGCCCCATGTAGGATTCCTACTAGGAATAGGAATCCTATTCCTAGTAGGTTTCCAACAAGGGAAGAGAGGGGAACGAAGGAGAGGGGGAGAGGGAGAGGGAAAGAGAGGGGCGCCACTCCTCCTAGTCCAATTCGGACTCCTAGTGGGGGGGGCACAGCCAGCCCTGGAGGCCCCTCCTCTCTCTCTCACAAGGCCAATTTTGGTCCATTAGTTACATCGGGGGTACCTATAACTCCCCGGCAGTCCGGTATTTATCCGATGACCCACGGAACTCATCTGGTTCTGAATAACATCGTCCAATATATCATTGTTTATGTCTCGACCATTCTGAGACTCCTTGTCATGTCCGTGATCTTATTCGGGACCCCGAACAACCTTCGGTACATCAAAACACATAAACTCATAATACCGATCGTCATTGAACGTTAAGCGTGCGGACCCTACGGGTTCGAGAACTATGTAGACATGACCGAGACACTTCTCCGGTCATTAGCCAATAGCGGAACCTGGATGCTCATATTGGCTCCTACATATTCTACGAAGATCTTTATCGGTCAAACCGCATAACAAGATATGTTGTTCCCTTTTGTCATCGGTATGTCACTTGCCCGAGATTCGATCGTCGGTATCAATATACCTAGTTCAATCTTGTTACCGGCAAGTCTCTTTACTCGTTCCATAATACATCATCTCGTGACTAACTCATTAGTCGTTTGCTTGCAAGGCTTATTACGATGTGTATTACCGAGAGGGCTCAGAGATACCTCTCCGATACTCGGAGTGACAAATCCTAATCTTGATTTATGCCAACACCACAAACACTTTCGGAAACACCTGTAGAGAATCTTTATAATCATCTAGTTACGTTTTGACGTTTGATAGCACACAAGGTGTTCCTCTGGTATTCTGGAGTTGCATAATCTCATAGTCAGAGGAACATGTATAAGTCATGAAGAAAGCAATAGAAATAAAACTAAATGATCATAGTGCTAAGCTAACGGATGGGTCTTGTCCATCACATCATTCTCTTAATGATGTGACCCCGTTGATCAAATGACAACACATGTCTATGGTTAGGAAACATAACATCTTTGATTAACGAGGTAGTCTAGTATAGGCATACTAGGGACACTCTGTTTTGTCTATGTATTCACACATGTATCAAGTTTCCGGTTAATACAAATCTAGCATGAATAAAAGGCATTTATCATGATATACAAGGAGATATAAATAACAACTTTATTATTGCCTCTAGGGCATATTTTCTTCAGTGCAATGTGGTGCTCAGTTAATGTTTGGTTCATTTGTTGTGGTGTTTAGTTAACTGCTTGGTTCAATTCTGCAATGCGATGTCCAATTGTCATGGGTAGAATTTTGTATTGCTCTGCATGTGAGGAATAATCGAATTCAGCTGCACTTAATACACGAGAAACATATACAATTGCTATATTTCCTAGTTCTTAATCATGCTTGGTTTGGATAAATGGATTTTCCTTGTGGCTTGAATTAATATGATCTATCTGCAATGTGCTTATTTTTAATCAATATATTTTACTAATAGCATTCGAACCCTCAGTTAACCTGATCACTAACTACCTTATATGTGTTGCAGGGAAACAATGGGAAGCACTGAGGTTTACAATCGAGGTTTGCACATGCAATGTCCTTTGTCTAATAGCACATTATTGTGCAATTGCAGGAACCATTCTAATATTTAGGTTTTTAACAATTTGGTCTTGCACATGTAGGTCCTGTTGTCCGAGGTTTTGACCCATTGTTTGACCATTTTTGCATATGGGGAAATGAGTTGTCCATGAATATCAGTGAACTCAAGAAAATCAGAAAGATTGTTAGGATAAAGAAATTAGCGACAAAAAAAAACAAGATCTTTAACTGCACAATGAAGATGCCATCAGTTCACTATAGGATGGTACTAACTATTATACCTTGCCTTTTTTTATTCCTTTGCCCCATTTCCAATATAGAGAAGATATTTATGCACATCCTTATTTTCAGACCTTTTCAAAGCAGTTCACTGATGATTAATTCTCAACACACATGTATGGTCAGGAGGCGAAGAAGGTATTCATACAACACCCATGGTTCAATATTGAAGTGTTCCTGAAGAGGACGAAGGATGGACGGTCAATCATCCACACGCATTGGCCTAAAGTTGTAAAGACCTTCAACATCAATGAAGGCTCAATATTCGCCTTCTGCTTTAGTAGTTTTCCAGATGAGATACATCTGTCTATGTACCATCTATGATGTTAATTTTGAAAGGTTATAGATGTTGCATGTGAAACTTGGTGCTGGTGCAGTTGTGTACTGGGGTATCTAAGTGCTGAAGCTATATGATGTTGTACTCTAGTGTATTTCAATTATGAAAATGAAATATATTGTGTGCTTAATATGAAATGTCAATTATATTAATAAATGGATTATAAATAATAGGATAATTATCCTGTTAATTGGGTTTTTCTACTGCAAACGGTTATTGAGAAAACACCGTGGGCGATGACCTTAGGCAACACACACAGTTTCTAGGAATAAACCATGTTGGATTAATGAGCAATCACACATGACATCCTCTTGAAAACTGTTTGCGTTAGGCCACCAAGCGCAAAATTTTACCACATAAAAATTGTGTGTGATGGACAGTCTTTGCCACATAGTTTCTTCTATGCACCGTGTGTGATGCATTCAATAACGCAAACGATAAAATTCTTAATACCGTGTGCAATGGAAACGCTATCACAAATAATTTAACGAGGAAATTGTGTGTGATGTACGTGCGAACAGAAACGTTATCCTTGGAGCGACTGTGTGGGATGTATATACTATATACAAACGGAAACGTTTAGCGAGAGACTAACTATGTGGGATGAACTTACCACCGGATATGATTTCGCCTGTATAATTGATTTTTAGCACTACTGTACGTATAACCATATTTGATCGCTCGCCGGTCGCACACGACCTCATTCTGTCGAGCGTGTGTGCCAGGAGGGCATATCCCCGATGATTTCTGGGTCGTGAGGGAAGGACCCCCCATTGTAGTTACTAGGCGACGGTTCCAAATGTCGTCGTGGAAAGGGGTTAAAAACCGTTTGTATAGCACCTCGATGTACTAGTGCATGTATGGGAAAGAGAATAGAGATGGGCTTAGAGAAATATTGTCAACACTGAAGAATATTTCAAGAAACAGGAAAAAGAGGAAGATGGAGAATGAGATGAGATGTTGTTTGAGAAGGAGGAGGCAGTTTCCCAGTTGGGCAATGCAGAAAGGCTATTAAAGAACCAAAAGCGGAGCTGGAGAAGACGAATTCGGATGATGATGCATGCATCCACCAACATACATAAGCCGATTAGGGAAATTAATGAATATAATGTTCTAATATTGTGCTCAACATACTTTGTGCTTATGAAGGTGAACTAGCTATATGGTGTATTGTGTTGTTGTGCTATAGCTATCGTACTATGATGTTGAAATATAATTGTGTGCCTGGTAAGAAAGTGGTAACCAACTATTTGATATGAAATGTGAACTTTCTTAATAATTGGAGTATTAATAGTAAAATAATATACTTCTAAATGGGTCATGGCACTTCATAAATGTTTCTAGCAGTAAAAGAGTGTGTGACGGATAGCCCAGCGTCATACAATTTTCTTCACTGAATCGTGTGTGATATATTTAAATAACGCAATCGGTTAACTAAGGGAGAGTGTATGTTATCACTCCACCTATCACAATCGAGGCTATAGAGAAAGCTGTGTGTGACGCAGTCTGCCAACACAAACGTTTGTTCCATAATTACTGTGTGGGAGGGCAGGACGATCTCACACGGCTTGTCCGGCGAAATCATCTCTGTTAGCTCCCCATATCGCACACGAGAATATGCATTAAGCGTGTGTGACCGGAGAACCTATCGCAAACATTTTATGGATCGTGTGGGACGGACCCCCCCTCCCTATCACAGACACAGGCAAGACGACGGTTTAAACCTCTTTCACGGAAAGGGGGTAAAAACATTTGTATAGACGTCGCTGCACTAGTGACAAGTTACTAGACAACATGATGTCGATAAAGGAGCAGAACATGAATATCCGGATGGAGATGGCATCAAGCCGCCTATTCCGGGTGTTAGTGTGGAGCCTCCCTCCTCCTTCTTACTTTTCTTGTCCCTTCCTCTATGCTAGAACATCCCTCTTTGCCCAGATAGTAATATCCTTCTATCCAGATAGGCAAATGTTGGATTGTGCACTTAACCCAAGATCACGAACAATATTAACATAAAAATGTACAAGGGAATTTTATATCGGGCGTAGTCATCCACTCCAAATAAAACTAGAGTTCAACCTTTATTCTTGACTAAAAATTAATGAAACATGGAGATGATGAACATAGAGGGAGAGACAAGTTGCAAGCCGACATGACGTGGGGAAGGAGGAGAACACGACGGTGACGCCCCAAGAACGACGCTCCAGAAGACTTCCAGTTATTCTGAGTTTTGCCGTGTGTTTTACTTGCTTGTTGCATTTCATCATGTCATCATTTGCATTGCATCGATAGTTTGCATCGGCATGCATTCATAAAACTCATAGATGTTCGTAGTGCCACTTCCCGTTTGTCTCTGTTGACCTTTCTCAGACCCCTTGCAACCTGGTTGTTTGTTTTCTCTTTTGCATAAACCGGAGGAGCAGCCAGCCACCGTGGTCGTCCCGCGCCCCTGCTCCCCTCTTCTTCCCTTCCCTCCTTTCCTTCCTCGCCTCCTTTTTCTCTCTCTCACGTTGCTCTCTCTCTCTCTCTCTCTTTGTGTGTCTGATGTCTTCACAGCGCTGCCATGGACGTCCCCGTCGAGCACCTGAGTTGTTGTAGTCCGTCGCCAGTCGGATCCACACTTGCCCGCCCAATCCGCGCGCGATCCACCTCGGTCGATCTTCCGCCGCCGCCATCAGTTCCTTCCCCGCGTCCTCGCTGCCTCCGTCTCGAGCCCCGGACCCCCTGCTTCGCCTCCCCGATGCTCGTCGCCCGAGCACCAATGCTCCATGGTCGACCCTTTAGCAGCTCCCCGTCGCCTCCCTCTCCTTCTTTTCCTTCTTCCTGTACCCTCTCTCAGCTCTCTCTCTCTCTATTGACTTGGACAGGAACCGAACGCCGAGGCCATGGCCACCCTGCCGCCGGCCTGCTACCTTGCCTCCCCGACCCGTATTGGCCTGGATCCGGCCATCTCAGACGCCTCCGCGTCAGATCCCGCCGGCACCTACCCGTCCCTGTCGCCCGCGCGTGCTCCATCGTCGGCGCCCTGCTTCCTATCTCGCTCGCACATGCCCGCGTCGAGTCCCACTTCGCCATTGACTGCGCCCTCGTTCGATCTGGTCGAGTCGTCGACCAGGACGCAACCGGCCCAGCGTGTCTCCAGGCCCAGCTCCCGCGCAGGCCCAGCCTCGACTCGGGCCGCTTGTCCAGCCGCCTCCACCGACCGGCCTGTTGGCCAGGGTGAGCACCGGGCCGCCCTTTCCCATATCTAACTTCCAGATTTGGCCCATTGTTTTTTTTCCTGCTGCAAAATTAACTTTTGATCAGGGCATGCATATTTACAGAGCAGCCATCGGTTTAAAAAGTGCATAATTAAACAATTGTGCATCAGTTTAAAACAAACTATATATGTAAAATGATCAGAATTTGTGTAGCTTAATAATAATCAACTTTCATCCCTGTTAAACTTGTTATTTGCATTAATTTGAGTAAATAACATGTTAAAATGATTTATTTCATAACTAAATAACCGTAGCTCCAAATTTAATAAACTTCATATGTAAATGGGGTAGAAAAATGTGTAGAATAACATGGTGCAATTTGTTTTGCTGTTTAACAACATTAAAAATGGTAATAGGCAGAACAGTACCAAATTCAAAATATGCACATGGGGAGTTTACAGAATTGTTGTTTGTTATTTCAGGCCTCATTTAAAAATGCCTAGATATTGTAGTGTTCTCATGCTTCACCTCTTTCCATGTTAAAGAACATTTAATATTGTTGTCTACATAAACGAGAGTCAACTAAATAATCGAATGTGGTGTTTTGTCAATATGCAACTCGTTGCATATTGAGCTCCACTTAAATTGTAGTGTTGTTTGTTGCACTTTGCCATGCCATGCATATCTAAACTAGACATACATCATACTTGGTTGATCATCAGGTCTTGTTTATGTGTTGGGTGTTTACCATGTTGCTTGCTTCTTTCAGGTTTGCTTCGCTCGTTAGCTCCGGTTTCGTTCCGCGGTTGTGAGGATTCGTTCGACTACATCTTTTTGTCTGCTTCATGGACTCGTTCTTCTTCCTTGCGGGATCCCAGGCAAGATGACCATTCCTTGCGGGATCCCATGCTATCCTACATGCCTCGCTCTATTGCTTATCGCGATACCTATCCTTTTGCATGTCAGCCCCACTTTACCATGAAACCTCTAACTACCTTCCTAGCAAACCGTTGTTTGGCTAAGTTACAATTTTGCGCAAGACCCCTCTTATAGCGTTGCTAGTTGCAGCTGAACATGAAGTTTGCTCTATGAGGATTGGGTTTTGGGTATACCACCATATCTATTATTACATTAATGCACCTTATATACTTGGCAATGGGTCGAATGCTTGGGCTTTTTCTCGGTGTTTTGTTCCACTCATGCTGCCTTAAGAACTGATAAACCGGTGTTATGTTCCTTGATTTTGCGTTCCTCACGCGGTTGGGTATATGGGGACCCCTTGATAGTTCGCTTTGAATAAAACTCCTCCAGCAAGGCCCAACCTTGGTTTTACCATTTGCCTGATAACAACTAAAATTTGCATAGGGACTAGCTACCTCGAGGACTTAACTAACAACCCCGGGCCAGTGCTCCTCATGAGTGTTGGTCCAAACTAGAGCCACTTACGGTGCCACCCAGTTTACTGGGGTCTTCGGTTGCTGTACGTATTGCTCATCCGATCGTGGCCTGAGACGAGATACGCGCGGCTCCTATCAGGGTGTCGGCACGTCGGGAGGTCTTGCTGGACTCGTTTTACCATTGTCGAAATATCTTGTACACCGGGATTCCGAGTCTGATCGGGTAGTCCCTAGGAAAAGGGGCTTTTACCTCTGTTGATCGCGAGAGCTTGTGATGGGCTAAGTTGGGACACCCCTGCAGGGTAAATGATCTTTCAAAAGCCGTGCCAACAATTATGTGGCGGATGGGAATTTGTTAATATCTGGTTGTAGACAACTTGACACAAAATCTCAAACATAATACACTACCGTGTGAGTAGTCGGATGGTCTCTTTTCGAGGGAGTTCGAGAAGAGAACACAGCTGGGTTATGGATGACTCATAGCTAGATAGGATCATCTAATGATCATGATTTAGTTCACGACCGACGGCTTTCACTTCTTGTCTCACTCTGATGATACGTAAGCTAGCCACCTCATCTACGCTTAGCGCTTGCAGCAGCCCACTTATACTCTTTATCCTTACCCAAAGCTTTGATAGATTTCGTACCCGGGAATGTGATTGCTGAGTCCTCGTGACTCATAGTTTACTACAAACACAGTTGCAGGTTCAACTGAGTACGATTCAGTTGATGGCCAGGACCTCGAGTGGGAGTTCGATGAGGAATGTGGGCGTATGTATGTGACGTGTCCCGACGATAAGTTGTCGTTCCTACTAGGGCCGATGGGGCATAGTGGGTGGTTATCTTCTTTTCATTTGGACTTGTCCGTAGTCAGACCATGATTGTACTGGATGAATGTATGACTTATTTCTGCATTGTGTGAAGTGGCGATTGTAAGCCAACTATGTATTTATTTTCTCCCCTTTGTTATTGTACATGAGAATGTGTGAAGATAACTTTCTTGCGATAATACCAACATGCGATTATGCCTCTAAGTCGTGCCTCGACACGTGGGAGATATAGTCGCATCTTGGGTATTACAAGTTGGCATTAGAGCCTTTCCCGACCTAGGAGCCACTGTTTGATCGAACCGTTGCCGATGTTGAGTCTAGGCACACACACACAAAAAATGTTTTGCGTCCTATATATATATATATATATATATATATATATATATATATATATATATATATATATATATATCGGAGAGTAGGATTTCTTTTTACTCCTCATCCTCTTCGTCGCTCTGGTGAGGATTCCTGACGTTCTATTAACATCACTATCCTCAATTTTCACCAAATTGTTTTAGGATCAAGCGGGTATTGTTTGATTGTTCTGATATCTTTGTGACGAGAACATAGTTCTTGGTGCCTCCTGTCATGTAGGGGTTGTGGCAGTGTCCCGGGGAGTTGGGCTCCGAGGTGTTGTCATCACAATTGTATCCTTGTAGTTCTAGAATGCCAGAGGTGACCGACATCGAAAACTCTTCTATGCATGTCTGGTGGTGAGATAACCCCGACGTCACCCAGTACTGGGGGATAGTTCAGGAGTATTGCCACATCTAGTATAGCGGATGTGTTTCAAAGGTCCGAGGTAAACAGTTTCCGAAGGTGCCTGGTTATGTGTTGACGGATGGATATAGCTGGATGTAGGATTTATTAGTTGAGTGGTATGCGGTGCTTCCCCTGTATCCCCAACACCAGATTGCATAACCAGAAAGCTTCGGGAATTAATAGGTGGAATTCAAGTAGCTCTTAGGAAATCTTCCAATGGATGCATGATATGAGGTTGGGGTTCAACATCTAGTGGAGAGGTTATCATGGTCGTTGTTACACTGGGGGTTGCATCTTAAAGAGTCCTTGGCTATGCTGACTTGGGGATTGCAAGGCCCTTTGTAACACGTGCCGTGGGGCATCATCACGAACATGTGGGACGAAACCTCTATTATGTATTTGTTCCATTTGTTACCTTGTTGGTTTATTCTTCAATCATTCATGTGGCTTCTCAACAAGTTGATGTGTCATTTAAGCTTATGGAATTCATTCGTTCATTGCTATGTTCGGATGATATTGTGAAGATTATGTTGCAACATATCTATCCTTTGTTGTTGTTTTGATTGTGGTATTCGAGTTGCTTCGATGTCAAGTGTTGACTCCATACCTTTCCTAATCGGTGTTCTCATATTTCTATGGGAGTGCTAGTCCTTCTTTATTATCGAGATTGTTATGTTAAATTCTTTTCAATCGGCGTGCTTCTCTTCAAGTTAACTTGATCCTTTCAATATGTGTAAGACCAATTCTTGGTTTTTCTCAATGGTGTATGTTTCATTCATCCCAAGTTGTCTTTGTTATTCCCACCCCCCTCCCTTTTTCTTTAAGGAGTCAGAAATCTCAAGTCAAGTATCCATTTAATTCGTGTGAAGTCTGTTTGTTCTTTTCCTTCCATGATCTTATCCGGTGATTTATCATGAATATGCTCAGGAAGCTTCAAGTTTACCATTCTCTGTTCTCCTTTCTACTCCGGTGGACTAAATTCAAGCTTTCGGTGTTCATCATTTCACCTTCTTCAATTAACATGCTTTCCGTGTTGGAATTTCTTATCCAAGGCTATCTTATTTCTTCACATCTCTTTATTCATATACGGAGTGTTGAAGATATCCCAGAAGATTCATATTTCCATTCTTAATTTGTTCTAGTATGTCGTGGTGGTTATCTCATTCAAGCCATTTAATTCAACCGCTGCAATCTCTCTTTCAAGTAATCATTCCAACGGTGTTTTTTTGAGTGGGCCCTAACCCGCAGGTCTTTTTCCAGGATCTTACCTGACTCTTATAATTTCCCAGAGTTATTCTCAAATTCTTTTCAAAGTGTGACATAAGTATGGATTCCATCGGTCATATGCCTTCTCCAAGATCGCTTTAATTCATTGTTGGTTTAACCTTCATATTTTCATTCTTTCGGAGTATCTCAAATTCTTCATGGTATTCTCGTCGTCATTCTCAACATTTGAAGACCGAAGAAGAGTTTCTCTTAAATCTTGGTCCATTCTCTTGAAGATTCACGGTTCTAGCTTCATGCCATCCTCATAATTGTTTTCTATTGTGGGAATTGTTTTCATGCCCCTCCAGAGCAATTCATGAGTTCTTTTCATTTCTCGATCCTCCGAAGGCCATCATTTCAGAAGATTTATTTGTTCTCAGTTTTCAACTTCGTCCTCCAACTATTCTTAATTGATGCCTCTTCCTTCGTTTTCTAATTCTTTCCGGCGATTTGTTATCTTTTCTTCATTCATTTCAATTTTAACGGTGGTTCATTGGACATTTCTCTTCCATATTATCATATCAATTCAGCCGTTCTTCCAAATCCTAACGGTGGTCCGTTGAATTGTGATATATCTCTCTCCAATCCTTTTCAAGAAGAATAAGTAGTATGCCAAATCCGTTGCTTGTCATCAATTTAATTTGATGAAGGATAAGCATACAGTAAATCTTATTCTTATTTCCTCGAAGTGATTAATCTTTTTTTTTTCGGAGCTTGTCCATCATATCAAAATTCGTGGTTTCTAGTTGTTCGTCTTGTCTCTAGGTGTTCTAAGCTCTCTCTATTATCTCGTCGCGAAGATCCATCTAAATCATTGCAAGGCTTCAATCTTATTCATTTCATCCTTCACTTATAATCCTTTTGTTACCAGAGTTCTTCATGGTGGTTCTTCATGACTTAATTCATTCTCAAGTGTTCTTCAAGATTCTTATGGAGGAGCTCAAGCATTCTTCATCATGCATTCCGAAGTTCTATTCTTTCTACCTTTTGTTTTAAAGTGGTGTTATGTCATTCTTGACAATTTCCTTTCGTGTTTCATGATTCACAAGTTATCAAGAATGAGATATTTAAAACCATCATTTCTCTTTCTTGAGGAGGTCCTTGCAACCCCTCAATTAATTCGTTGGAGTAATCCTGGGTTGTATCTCACCTAAAAGCTTTTTCCTAAGGATCGTTGCTAATTATGGTGCTTATAAGTGACCCAAGTTCTCCATTTATCCTCTCGGTGAAAGAAGTTTTTCATCTCTTCTCTCATCTCAAATCAGTCATTTCATAGTGGCAGAATTTCACCTCAATTTTGAGATGTTTTCCATAGGGCCACAAAAAACTTATTCTTTTTGTTGTTGATTTTCCATCAACCCCATTCAATCCATCTTTGTAAGGATGCTTTCCAAATTCATTTGTGGGAGAATTTGTCATTTTCTTCTCCGTTCTTTTCTTTCCAACGATCTAGCATCTATTCTTTCATTCTGAGGCATTGTGATGTTGCTCTCTCCAAACCATCATCTCGTTTTATCAAGATCGTTTTCTTTCCTTTGTTTATCCATTCAACCAGAGTGTTGTGTACTCCATTCAAGTTCTCTCATCTTATCAAGTTTTGCCTCTCTTTTCAACCGGAGTGCTGTGTGAAATCTTTCTTACCCCTTGTGCCATTCATTCATCAATTCTGGAGGCAGTCTGTTGTTATATAATCAAGTATCATCCCATCTTCTCAAGTTCAGGTTAATTCCTTCCATTTCCAGTGGGAGTGATGTTCGAATTATTTAATTCGCATTCCTTCTCTATCTTGTATTAACCAGAGTGGTTTTTAAATTCTTTCAACATCCGTGAGCTCTTGTTCATGTCTTTCAACCAACAAGGTTCTCGTAATGTTCCTTGTTCCTCTTTGCTAATGGAGTGTTTGCAATCTCGTTCATCTCCATTGTATTCTTTATTTCAATTTGTTCAACCTCTCAAGGTTTGTGGTTTCACTCATTTGTCGAAGAAGCAACTTTGTTTTACCTGTTCCTTTTCCTCTTCTATCCGGTGTCATCTCCAGGATCTCAGGTCGAGATCCTCTATTAGTGTGGGAGAGTTGTGATGCCCCAAGACAGACGCTCCAGAAGACTTCCAGCTATTATGAGTTTCGCTGTATGTTTTATTTGCTTGTTGCATTGCATCGGCATGTTTTCATAAAACTCGTAGACGTTCGTAGTGCCACTTCTCGTTTGTCTCCGTTGACCTTTCTCAGACCCCTTGCAACCTGGTTGTTCATTTTCTCTCTTGCGTAAACCGGAGACTACCCTCATAGTGCATAGAGCCCCTCGTGTGCGCGTCCGAACTTCCCCGAACCCAACCTGGGCAGTCATGACCGATGGGTCCGGATCATCCCCAATTATCCCTAAAACATCTCCGTTTTCTTATTTGGCCTCCCTAGCATATTTTTCTCGATCGCCCGATCTAAATCGGATGGTCTGATCTAGCCCTCTTTTAAACCCCTACTATATATAAATGAACCTCCAATCAGTTTTAGGCAGCAACCCTAAAACCTAGGGCGCTTGTCCCGTTAGTCTCGTCACCGCCGCCACTCTCTCTCGGAATCCCAGATCCGATCTAGCCAACCAGCACCTCCACCGCCGCCCAATGACCTCCTCCTTCTTCTAGGCATAGCCAGCCACCTCCCGCAGAACCAGTAGCTCGCTGGAGCAGCTAGCCACCGTTTGCGTCCCGCGCCCCTGCTCCCCTCTTCTTCCATCCCTCCTTTCCTTCCCGGCCTCCTTTTTCTCTCTCTCAGGCTGCTCTCTCTCTCTCTGTGTCTGATCTCTTCACAACACTGCCATGGACGTCCCCATCGAGCACCTGAGTTATTGGAGTGCGTCGCCAGTCGGATCCACACTTGCCCGCCCGATCAGTGCCCGATCCACCTCAGTCGATTTTCCACCGCCGCCATCAATTCCTTCCCCGCGTCCTCGCTGCCTCCGTCTTGGGCCCAGGAGCCCCTGCTTCGCCTCCCCGTTGCTCGTCGCCCGAGCACCAATGCTCTAGGGTCGACCCTTCTGCAGCTCTCCGTTGCCTCCCTCTCCTTCTTTTCCTTCTCCATGTATCCTCTCTCAGCTCTCTCTCTACTGACTTGGACAGGAACCCGACGGTGATGCCATGGCCACCCTGCCGTCGGTCTGCTACCTTGCCTCGCCGACCCGTATTTGCCTGGATCCGGCCATCTCTGACGCCTCCGCATCAGATCCCGCCGGCAAGTACCCGTCCTCGTCACCCGCGCATGCTCCATCGCCGGCGCCCTGCTTCCTGTCTCGCTCGCACATGCCCGCGCCGAGTCCCGCTTCGTCGTTGACTGAGCCCTCGCTCAATCTCATCGAGTCGTCGAAAAGGACGCAGCCGGCCGAGCGTGTCTCCAGGCCCAACTCCCGCGCAGGACCAGCCTCGACCCGGGCCGCCTGTTCAGCCGCCTCCACCGACCGGCCTGTTGGCCAGGGTGAGCACTAGGCCGCCCTTTCCCATATCCAGCTTCCAGATTTGGCCCGTTGTTTTTTCCCTGCTGTGAATTTAACTTTTGATCAGGACATGCATATTTACAGAGCTGCCATCGGTTTAAAAAGTGCATAATTAAACAAGTGTGCGTCAGTTTAAAACAAACTATATATGTAAAATGATCAGAATTTTGTGTAGTTCAATAATAATCAACTTTCATCCCTGTTAAAAATGTTAAACTTGTTGTTTGCATTAATTTGTGTAAATAACATGTGAAATGATTTATTTCATAACTAAATAACCATAGCTCCAAATTTAATAAACTTCATATGTAAATGGGGTAGAAAAATGTGTAGAATAACATGGTGCACTTTGTTTTGGTGTTTAACGATATTAAAATATGGTAATAAGAAGAATAGTACCAATTCAAAATATGCACATGGGGAGTTTCCGGAATTGTTGTTTGTTATTTCAGGCCTCATTTAAAAATGCCTAGATAGTGTAGTTTGCTCATGCTTCACCTCTTGCCATTTTAAAGAACATTTAATATTGTTGTCTACATAAATGAGAGTCAACTAAATAATAGAATGTGGTGTTTTGTCAATATGCAACTTGTTGCATATTGAGCTCCACTTAAATTGTAGTGTTATTTGTTGCACTTTGCCATGCCAAGCATATTTAAACTGGACATGCATCATACTTGGTTGAGCATCACGTCTTGTTTATGTGGTGGGTGTTTACCATGTTGCTTGCTTCTTTCTCGCTTGCTTCGCTCGTTAGCTTCGGTTTCGTTCCGGGGTTGTGAGGATTCGTTCGACTATGTCCGTTTGTCTTCTTCACGGATGATGGCTTCTCGCCCCTTGTTGGTTACCCCAAGTGGAAGGTTTGAGATGCAGTGTAGCGGTAGTTTTCCCTTGGCAAAGATACCAAGGATCGAATTCCCCTGAGACTCCAAGGTTCAACAAGAAGGTGTCAACTGCTAATGGCGCCAGATACTTAGCAATTAACTGGACCTACACACAGATACAAATAACTTTGCTCCCAACGAGTACAGAGAGGTTGTCAATCCCTCCGGCCTTGACGTTTACAAAGGATCAAACGCAAGAGATAATAGTGATAGGTATAATTGCAACTAGTAAGTAAAAGCAGAAAGTAAATAGCGGATGTGATCGATGATGGTAATATGGACCGGGGTCCCATGATGTTCACTAGTGATGTCTCTCTCCCAAAAGACGATAAAACAGCTATGTGAGGTAAACGAATTACAGCTGGGCAATTGACAGAATTATGTGCGCAAACCAATGCTAACTATGCTGCAAGAAAGGTTGAGTCTCAAAAGCATGGGCGGTACGCCAAGGTAAGTAGACCGAAATCCATCTGCATCTACTACTAATCATCCACCTTGAGATATCTATCCAGAACATCTCGCTGGTATTAAGTTGCGAGTCCCGCCCATAGTGTAAACTCAAAGCAACAGACAACTGCATTAAAAGAACTTTGCGTAAAGTAAACAATCCTTGCACCCGCGAGTACAAGCATCGTTGTTTTCCCCCTTGTGGCAACAGCACATCCCCTAGACTCATGTTTCTGTCACTCAAACTAGTCATCGAGGGGCATGAACCCACAATCAAGCATAACGTTCCCTCTTGGAGTTACTACCTACTACTTGGCCAAAGCAATAAACAGCAACGGAGAACATGCAAGAATTACTCAAGAAAATAAATATAAAAGAGGTAAATCAAATATATTACTCACACACAATCTGAACATAATCTCACAATCCATCGGATCCCAGCAAACTCAACATAGCAACAGCATAAGGATTACATATGTGCCTCGATCATGTAGGGCAGCTCACGAGGTCTAATTAGTGAAGAACAAAGAGGGGAGGAGAACATCACATAGCTACTGGTCATGGACCCATGGTCCAAGGGAGAATACTAACAACTCATCCGGGAGGCGTCCATGGTGGTGGAGAGGCTCCCGGTGGTGATCCTCCCCTCCGGCAGGGTGCCGGGAAGAGTTCTCCTGGTGCTCCCGATCTTGGAAGCGCGGCGGCGGCGGAACAGAGATGAGATCGCGAAAAAGGGTTCCGTCCTCGAGGGTTTCGGGACGCGGTGTAAATATATGCCAAAGGGGGGCATCAGCGGAGACCTGGGGGGGCCAGGCGCCCCCCGGCGCGGCCAGGAGGGGGGCCGCGCCACCAGGGCGCCTGGAGCCCTGGTGGCCCCCCTCCGGCCCTACTTTAGCCGCAAGGAAGCTTCCGGAACGCTGATTTTTTATATAATTTTTCTGGGATTTTTCTGACAGTTTACGTAATGGGAAAGCCTGAAATACAAAAACAGCAGAAAACAGAAACTGGCACTGGGGTGCACTGAGTTAATAGGTTAGTCTAAATATGATCAAAAGTGTATGGAAGTGTATAAATATCATAGCAATATCACACAAAAGAGGCATGGAGCAAGCAGAAATTATAGATACGTTTTGGACGTATCAACATCCCCAAGCTTAATTCCCGCTCGTCCTCGAGTAGGTAAATGATAACAAGCATAATTTCTGTGGTGACATGCTATTAACCATATAAGAACTTTTTACAGTCACATGACAAGTGCTTACTGAGATAATGAATCTGTAGTAATTAAGTTGCCTTATGAGAAAATCACAAAGAACTGAAAGTTTTACAATATGATACTGAAACACTCAATAGATTTGTAATGAGCATGGTGTGCAAATATGATAAAGTGGTACCTCGCTTGCCCCCTTTAGTGAAGCAAAACATAAATGCAGGGGCACCTCCAAGGTTTAAGTGATGACTAGATACAATGATTTCAGAATAAACGATATCATAATCATGCAAAAGACAATGCTACTTTGGGACAATGCACATTACACTCAGAATGACAATCATGCTCTCAGTAGTTGGTGCTTTAAAGAAGGTGGAGACTCTCGAACTGTGGCTTTTGATGGCAAGGTTGAAAAGCCGTGGTCGGAAACAAAAACTAAACATGTACCAGAGCTCTTGGTTTTAAAAACAGAGGTAATACTTTTTTTAGATTATGCATATTTCGTCAACGAATGCTAGCAGATAACTCAATCACTTCTTGAGCTGGAAAAGTTTCGAGGAACGGCTCCCGAATGAGGACGATCACATCCTCTTAATCTCCTTTGTTTATCATTGCCAAAGTTTTCTGATTTCTCATGAACAAAGCGTGAAGGAGGGTTTGTTTGTTGTATAATTTTTTAATGAGCCGGGCGCACTCTATGCCAGTTCCTTCTCGTATTATGGGTTTGCACATTAGATATGCAATCCCGGGGTGAAGCTTGTCCAACTTAAAAAGATCATGAATTAACTACTACTTCCTCATGAACTAAAACAGAGGCACAAAAGAGAAATGCTTTTTTTTAATAATTTCGAGATGGTACATGAAAGTCTTCATTAGGAATGGCAGGTAAATACCATGTATAGGAAGGTATGGTGGACTCATATGGCATAACTGGTTTAAAAGATTTTGGATGCACAAGCAGTCAGTCCGCTTAGTACAGGTGAAGGTTAGCAAAAGACTGGGAGCGACCAACTAAAAGAGCAATGACGGTCATAATCATGCAGAGCGACAAAGCAACATTGAATCAGGCATGGAAGTTATATCGCTACTCAGAAATTAAAGATCATCAAGGCTTGATAGACTTTCTTTACAGTCTTAAATATGCGTGAGCATACGCCAAGTCAATCAAAATAAATTCTTGAAGGAAGATATCACTAAACCATATCACATCATAGGCAAACAAATCATGTTGGTACTCCAATAACACATTGAGAACCCCCCAGCTATTTGAGACTAACCATAAGAAACCATGAACTACTAAGCATCATTATGCACCTAGCATTTTATCATAGACATATCAACCAATGCAACAGAAGCCAACTCTCTTAATAAGATAAGCATGATAACTAAAGAGAGTTCCAGCGACCAACTAAACAAAAGCTCTTTAAAAAGATAAGCATGAAAACTAAGAGCTGAACATGATAGTAGCTATTGAAAGACAAAGAACACACACAACAAAGATAGACATGAAAATTCTATGTTATGTTCTAGGTTGAAGTGGAGCGTGTTTCTCTCCCACACAAAGAAAGCTGAGTTCCAACTCGTTATGAACAGCAAGCAAAGCTAAAGAAAACTAAAAAGGAAACTAAAAGCAAGACGCTCCAAGCATAGCACATAACACATGAAGTGATAAAAATACAGTTGAACGAAAGACAAACTGATAATTGTTGATGGAGAAGGGGATGCACGGGGGCATCCCCAAGCTTAGACGCTTGAGTCTTCTTGAATATTTCTTGGGGGTGCATGGGGGCATCCCCAAGCTTGAGCGTTTGACACTCCTGAATCTTTTTATCATCTTCCCTCGCACACTTGAAAACTCCCTTCATACATAACTCATCATAATCTGATTAGCGAGGTTAGTAACCATAATAAAATAATTGTTCCTTGCTGTAAATAAGGATATTCTTGAAGGTCTACTGTTTCTCAAGATTCCCAAAAGGTTTTTGCAAAGAAAAAGCAAGCTCAAGGTTTGCAAAATGAAGGAAAGGTAAAACATGACAGAATCTGTGAAAAACAGACCAGCATGTAGTAAATGATTTTTTTCGGGGCACTTCTGCAACTCAAATCAAAAAACTCAGAACAGACGCCCGAAAGACAATTGTATAGAGCACGCTGTCGAAACAATTCAAACCAAAACGATGATCTGGTGATTTTATACGAATTTTTCTATCCAAGGACAGAATCTGTTTCCTGGACAGCACGTCACAACTTTTGAACTTTCTTGCAATCAGAGGCTAAACTTGGCACAAAGCTGAAAAGTAAAGATACAATGATGATGCTACTGTAGTAACAACATCAAGACACAACAAAAGCAAAATAAAATTTTATTCATTGTGGGCTGCCTCCCAAAAGCGCTTTCTTTTATGCCTTCAAGCTAGGCATAATGCAAAGAGATCAAGTCTTATCAAGAGTAAAAGAATAGCTAGCCCGTATAACGGACTCAAAAGGTAACTTAATCTTCTTTCTAGGGAAGTGTTCCATCCCTTTCTTGAGAGGAAATTGGAATTTTATATTCCCCTCTTTCATGTCAATGATGGCATGTAATGCCCAGGATGGGACTATATCTCCTACGTGTCGAGGCACGACTTAGAGACATAACCCCATGCTGGAATGATCGCAAGTTTGGTATCTTTGCACAACTCATGTAAACGATGGGGGTGGAAAACATAAAATAGTTGGCTTACACTCGCCACGTCACACAAATACATTACATGTCCAAATCATCATTCAATAAAACATCACAACCCATCTAAGGGTAAAATCCAAATGGCAAGATACCAAACAAAATTAAAATCCACATGTCGGATCGAATCCTAGTAGAAGTCTCCAATACTGATCATCCGGATAACGAACATAGTAACGGCTACGCTCCTCGTCGTACTCCCAGTCTAGCTCAGTGCCATCACCTGGATAGCTCACCATCGGACCAGCATCTGGTGTTTTGAAGTAACTGTGAGCCACAGAGGACTCAGCAATCCCGTTCCCGGGTAACACGACTATCTAAGCCTTGGGTGTGGAAAAAGGCTGAAGAAAGAACAAGAATAAGTGGTTGCAGCAGCACTAGCACTAGCTTACGTGAATGAGAGCGAGAAGAGAAGGCGCCTCAGTCGAGAGATGATCACGAAGTGATCCTAACTAAAACCAGTCAAACATAACCCCACCGTGTTCATCTCCCGAAACCCCTTCCGGAAAATGACAGTCACGGTACTCACGCTGGTAGTGTATTAGAACAAAGTGTCAAGTTTTCTACAACCGGATATTAACAAGCTCCCATCTGCCACATAACCGCGGGCACGGATTTCGAAAGTTCATAACCCTGCAGGGGTGTTCCAACTTGGCCCATGACAAGCCCACGATCCGCGGAGTCGCAACTCCAAAGTGGGAAGGCCCGAGTATCCTCGGAATCCCGTGCTCAAGATACTCCAAACTAAGGTAAGGCTAATCCAGCAAATCCTCCCGGCGTGCCGACACCTTGACAATAGCCGCGCGTATCTAGTCTCAGGCCACGACCGGATGGGCGATCCCACAGGTTTTTACCAAACCTCGAGTTTCCTCGTGGTGGCCCCGTGTAACCCCCAGTTTGGACCAACACTCATGTGGAGCACTGGCCCGGGTTGTTGATTAAGAAAGAGGGTTAATTACTCCCTATGCAAGTTTAATTAGTTATTAGGAAAATAGTACCAATGTTGGGACTTGCTGGAAAAGACTTAGCACTTAGCGGTTTATCGAGGGGGTCCCATAACCCCAACCGTGTGAGGAACGCATAATCAAGGAACATAACACCGGTTTATACGGTTCCTAGCGGCATTAGTGGAACAAATCACCAAGCAAAAGGCTTAGCCTTCCACCCATTGCCAGTATATAGATGATTTCATTTAAGCATTTATATAGTGTGATATAACCCAACAAAACTTCAACATGAAGCAAGCATCTTCAACTTCACCTGCAACTAGCAACGCTATAAGAGGGGCTGAGCGAAGCGTACTTATAGCCAATCAAAGGTTTGCATAGGTAGGGTGGTTAGACATGATCAGGGTTACAAGTAGGAGGCTGACATGAAAGACATGGGCATCGAGGCAAAACTATAGATCGAGACATCTAGCAATAGGCAAAGATAGTAAAGGTATCGGGGTTCGGTCATCTTGCCTGAAAAGTTGTCGTTCGGATCGTAAGAAGGGTCCTCGTGCTCAACCTCGGTAGTAACCTCGTGCTCGTACTCGTACTCGGTCTCAGCTTCCGGCTCTAATCAACACAACCACACAAGGCACGAATCAACAAGATGCAATGCGCACACAAAAATGATGGATGCATGACTTATGCACTAAGGGAGCACAAAGAGCATGACAATATGCGATCAAGCAAAATGCTTCAAAACAAGATAACAATAGGATATTATGATTCTACACGAAAAATCAATCAAGTTTCATATAAGACTTGCTGCAATCGGAGCTACGGGCTAAAAGTTACACACAAAATAATAATCATGCGAAAGCTGAAAATTACAGCAACATAGCAACTTCGGAGCACTAGATAAATAAGCTACAACACTCAAACATCATGGACAAGAGCATGAACATAAACTAGACATATCCTACAACAAATAAGTCCATTGGTCCACCCCCAAAGGAGCCACGGATCAATAGCAACAATCTTGGACATATGAACTTGACAACAAAAACCTGACAGCAGTAATTTATTGCAACTTTGGAGCAAAAGTTAAATATGCTACAGCCACTCAAATAAGCATGTGAGAGCATGAATGGATAGCCAACAATATATACTACAAGGAACCATCAAGAGGCACCCCAAAACTATCATGGATTGTCCTAGAACAGCAAGCAAACATGGCATCTGGAAATTACAGATTTCAGACTTAGTGAAATTTCACTAAGTGTTAAAACAGTAGTTTCATCATGGCATCTTTGAAAGCAAGTTTAAGTCACCTCAAAACTAAACATGGCAAGTGGTAAGCACCACATCAAAGTACACATGATGGTGAACCCAAAACACCTAAGCATGCATCATGGAGATAAACACAACGACAGCAATGAGCTCCTCAATTTGGCATTTCGTAACAAGTTTAACAACATCACAGCCACATGGCATCTTGCAACAGAGATAAACATGGCAAGATAAATTCTATCATGCAAGTCTAAGCATTCATCATGTAGAGCATGACAAGACGAACACGTGGACATGTCATTTGCATCATTCGGATAAACGAGCATCAAGTTATCACTATGCAAAGGTGGCATGAAAATAACTACAAACAGCAGTTTTATCACGATGCACTTTTGCAACAGAAAAATAAGCATCTAGATGATCTCAAACATGCATGGCATAAAGGAATGAAACGTAGAGCTAGTCACCACGAACGTCTGGACATGTCATTTGCGCAAAACGGAGCACCACACAAAAAGTTATCACAGGTCGAATATTGCATCAGACAACAAAACACAGGGATTAGTGTGGGGACCCCGACTTGGAAGTCGAGATCACCGAATGCACGTGTACAGTGATCCCAGAGATCAATGCTCACTGAACACACAGAAGCTGAAATAACAAGAGTCTTACATCCATACAAATAGTCTTACACGAATTAAGGCCATTATGGCCAAGTCTTACATAGATAGAGCCTCACGGCTGAATAAGAAATAACTCAAATAGCGGAAGTCTTCGATAAACGGGTAGAACCCATGCCATCTGCCTTAACCCTACAGGCATTCTGACTAGGATAGCGTCCTAGTTCGCATGATCGTCTCCAAAGAACTCTTCCTCATATTCCTGCTCTTCCATGCCTGGCCAATTAAATAACCAGTGGCAAGCCAATGAGTACTTTGAATGTACTCGCAAGCAACCCATGATGTGGTAACAATGCAATGGAACAATAATGAACAATCCAGCAGGAAGCTAGAACAATATGCTATCATCAAGTTTATGCATCAATAACCTCGCGTAACCTCGAAGACAGGTTACTGACATCAACATGAATATGATTCATCTCATCGAGTCAAGTCACCACCTTGACTCACATACACACACATGGTTTCACAAACATTGGACGTAGCCCAAGAGCGGTTACCCAACTGTCCATGACCGTGGACACGGCTATTCGAATAGTTTGACACTCTCTAGAGGTTGCGCACTTTACCCACAAGATCCGGGGAACTTTCGTGTCATCCACGACCCGCGGTACCTCAAGTACCCGGGGTAAGCACCCGGTCATTACCTTTCCTTAGACGACACTAACATAGAGTCCACTCGTTGGCACACGGCCTTCGGGTACAAACAATAGATCACGGGACTTGCCCTAATTTCAATGTCACGCATACCCGAAGGGACCAACGGTGTGTCCGGTGCCCTGTAAAAACAGTCATGGCCGTCTATCCAAGCACGACCCCGTCCCGGGAAAGACCTCAAGTCTTCCCGTCACTAGTAATGCGGGCACCACGCTAGTATCGACCTAAGTAATCAATAAAGCCTCGTCCCATAAGGGGTAGTGTGGTTGCACATGTATGGTTGGAATAACGGTCGCAACTCAAACCAATCCGTTTGAAAAACACACACACTTGCCTTGGCACACCACTTCGTCATCAAGTGGTCACCCAACTCATCATCATCATCTCCCTCGGGCATAAATGGCACCCGACGGGGTTTTATGCAAAGACTTCAACCATGAAGGTTCATGTCACTCATGCATCACTTTCCATAACTACTAACCATATGCAAGTCATCTAGCACACAGCAAGATCAAGATCTTGTCATGCATTGTATAAGCATCATGGCCACCTATTGCATGTTATCTAGCATATAGCAAGATCAACAATAAAGCATGCATCATGTGGTGGTTCATCTAGGTTACCATCGTAACCCTAATCATCATGCATCGGAAACAAACGGGTTCCGAAGAACAAGTGTATCATGGTCAAAGGGCTGCTTGCCTGGATTGGCTTGGTCTTCAAAGTCTTCAAGTCCTTCTCCTTCATCTTCCACAGCAACTTCGTCAAATACGGGATCTATACGTCGCATAATAACCACGGAAAATAAGAATACAAATAAAACAGAAAAATCAAAGTGCTCAGAAAAATGTCAACTCATTTTTGTAAAATACCAGAGGGATTTCTAAGATGGGGAAAAAATCTTAATTGGAGTTTTGGAGTTACAGAATAGGACATATGATTTTTGAACAGGAGTTATACTGCTCAAATTTGAATTTGAATTTGAACAGTAGAGAAAAGTTTCATGGATTTGAGTGAAAGTAGTACCATTAAATAGGTTGGAATATTACAAGATTTTAGGAGTTGGAAATATTTAATTTGGATCAATATTCTTTTCTGTAGAAATGTTTAAAACATTAACAGAAAAGAAAAAAGGAAAAAGGGTCCTGTGCACTGGGCCAGAAGAGGCCACAGTGCACGGCCCAGGCGGACTGGCCCAGCCGCACGGAGCCAGCGCGCGCGCATGTCAGGTTTTCAAACCTGACGGGCGGGGCCCGTGGGTCAGCGGCACAGAGGAGGGGGAGAGAGGTGGGGGGATGACAGGCGGGGCCCGCCTGTCATCTCTAACCCCACGACCACGGCGGCGGCGAGCTCACCGGCGAGGATTCCGGCCACGGCGACGGCAACGGAGGGCAAGGTTGAGCTCAGCGTCGAGTTGCGGTTGCAGTGGTGGTGGTGCGGCACGGCGGGGGGTCCTGGTTCACCGGCGGCGAGGTGGGACGACGGAGGCTCGTCGGAGGGCGGTGGTCGAGGTCGTTTCCGACTGCCACAGAGAGGGGAAACGAGGGGGAAAGAGTCAGTGAGGTGCGGCGGTTCCGAAACGAGTGGAAAGAGAGGCAGGGGAGGCCCGTACCTCGAGATCGCCGGCGGCCCGACGCGGCGGAGCTCCGGTCGATCCCGAGCACTGGGACCTCCTGGGGTCGAGCTGGTGGTGCAGGAGTGATGCTGGGGAGGAGGAGGTGCTGCTGGTGCTGTTGGAATGGCTCGGGAGGGCCTATATATAGGGGCTCGACGAGGACCCATGGTCCAGTGCGCCGGCGAGCTCCGGCTCGACGCCACAGCGCACGGGAGGCGACGGGGATGAGTCTGGGGAGTTCCTGGACGAGCTCTACGTCCAGCTGAGGCGAGAGGAGGAGCGGGGGAGCGTCAGAGGGGGGCGCGCGTGTGAGGCAGAGGAATGGCCGAAGCGGGCGGCCGGTGCGCGTGCGACGACGCTCACTGGAGGGCGCAGGAGGAAGGGGGACAGCGCCGGGGAGGTCGCGGACGTCGAGGCGCCTCGACTGGCGCGAGGGGGAGGCTCGAGGTTGTCGGGGGAGCCTGATTGGCCCGAGCCAGCGTGCGGAGGGCACTGTTCGCGCGCTCCAGAGCATGCGTATTGCTGGCATCAGCGTGCTCTCGCCGGTTTGGTCCGTTCCAGCGTGCCCAATAGTGTCTAGTGCGTTGTAGGAGAAGTAAAGGAAGGGCCTGAGGCCTTGGATGCCCTGGGGATGCAGAGAGAGAGGGAGAGGGCTGGTGAAATGGTAGAAACCTACTGTACAGCAAGGTAAAACAGAGGTTTCACCCCTCAATCATGGAGCTGAGGTGCTGGGGGAGTTACTGGAGGTAGCTGGTAACCCAATGAGCCTGTGGTAAGAAGTTGAGGCCATGGAGAAAAGTGAAAGTGGTCAAGTTGGAGGTTTTAGAATTTCTGCAGAAGGTGTTTGATCTGTGTTTGGTCAAGAAAATGAAGTCCACTTGACATGGCACTTTACAGGGTTGAAAGACATGAGAAAATAGGGTGCTTCACCAAATTTGGGCTCATTTGAAGAAACTAGCCAATGTAACTTTGGTGAACCCTAGAAATCAACAGAAACAGTTTCATCTTGGTTGAGTCAAGCTAATCATCTCCCCTTGATGCACCACTTGGTGTATCATCATCATTTGGGGTATTGATCATGCCCACAAAGTTTGAAGCTCCAGATAAAAAGTTGGTAATGTAAAGTTGTTCAAATTTGCATTTGAACAGAAAGGGTTTTGAGGTGATCTGATCAAGTTGCTCTATTCAAATTCTTGTGCCATTTGGTCTAGGTGCCTTATTAGGCCATTCTAGCATGTGCACCAAGTTTGAGAGCATTTGGACAAGTTTGGCAATGTAAAGTTGCTCAAACTTCAAATATGGGCAGAATGGTTATGAAGGGGTTTGAGGAGGTTTTCTTGCTTCCCAAGGCATGGGACTTGTCAAGATCATCAAATATGTCATATATGACATGATAGAATTTCCCTGGAATTTTTGGAGAAAAATTCCTTTGTAAATATTTCAAAAGCTTGAAATATCCCGAAAGGGTTTTAGAAGGTTTAGCCCATTATTTTGAACATGACCAAGTGTTGAAACTCTTATATATGGACAATATATGTCCTATGAGTCTCTCTGAATTTTGGCAAGTATTTTTGAAACAGTTAAATAATTTTCCCCTATTAAAGACCATTTCTGGCCTTAAGAAAAAGCTTTTAAATAAAATAGGAATATAACTTTTAAAATTATACCTTTGTGGTTTCTGGGAGTCCTATGGCTACTAGGTCTCAAATAAACCTTTTGAAATAATTTTATCACTCTAAATCAAGTACTTGCAGTGCAAATCTTAATTCAGGGGTTTTTGGAAAACTAAATTTATAAAATACTTTTTGGCCAAATTAATTTTGTAAGAAATCACTATACTGTTATATAACACTTGGCATGATCATTGGGCAGGAGTTTAGAGTATGGAGATGAAATCTACAAGAGGTCATAGTTGACTTTAATGAGCACATGAAAAAGCAAATGAAGAAAACTCAATTCCAAATAAAGGTCAAATGATGCTAAAAAAAAATTTGCTGGTCCAAATTTTCATGCTTCAAAGATACAAATAACATGTTACAAAATGCACGGTGTGACAGACCTACCCCCCTTACAAGAATCTCGTCCCCGAGATTCCTAAACTAGGGCTTAAAAGAGGTCGGGAAACTCGGATCTAAGATAGTCTTCTCGTTCCCAGGTTGCTTCTGCTTCGGTGTGGTTGCTCCACTGGACCTTGAAGTACTTGATGGTACGGCTCCGCGTACGTCGTTCTGCTTCGTCCAGAATACGAATGGGCTTCTCGCGGTAGGTCAAATCAGGCTGCAGATCAATGGCTTGGTGATCCACATCCTTGTAGAGACTGGGCTTGTCTGGAACTTGGAGACATTTCCGGAGTTGTGACACATGGAACACATTGTGCACATCGGATAGCTCAGGTGGTAGTTCCAACTGATAAGCCACTTCTCCTCGTCGGTCGGTGATCTTGAAAGGGCCAATGAACCTTGGCGCGAGCTTCCCCTTGACGTGGAAACGCTTAGTTCCCTTCAGAGGAGTTACCCGCAGGTACACATGATCTCCGACACGGAAACTCATGTCTCGGCGTCGAGTGTGAGCATAACTCTTCTGCCTTGACTTGGCTGCCTTTAATCGCTCTCTGACTAGTTGGACTTGCTCTTCTGCTGCGCGGAGAATATCCGGTCCAAAGACTAGTCCTTCTCCAGTCTCTGACCAATTGAGGGGTGTGCGGCATCTGCGTCCGTACAACACCTTAAATGGTGCCATCTGAAGGCTTGACTGGTAACTGTTGTTATAGGAGAACTCGGCAAAAGGGAGACAGTCTTCTCACTTGGCTCCATACGCCAGGACACAGGCTCGGAGCATGTCTTCGAGAATCTGATTGACTCGCTCAGTTTGACCTCCGGTCTGTGGGTGGAAAGCTGTGCTGAAAGACAATTTGGTTCCCAAGGCTTCTTGGAATCTCTTCCAGAACCTTGAAGTGAACTGGGTGCCTCGATCTGACACAATCTCCTTGGGAACACCGTGAAGACTTACGATTCGGTTGATGTAGAGAGTTGCCAGCTGGTTGCCTGAGTAGGTAGTCTTGACAGGAATGAAATGAGCCACCTTGGTCAAATGGTCGACTATGACCCAGATAGTGTCATGTCCTTTATTCGACCTTGGTAACCCAGTGATGAAGTCCATCCCGACTTTATCCCACTTCCACTCAGGAACCTTGAGTGGTTGAAGCAATCCAGCAGGTCGCTGATATTCAGCCTTGACCCTTTGGCACACATCACACTTCGCAACATAGGTTGCAATCTCTCTCTTCATACCGTGCCACCAGAATCGTGCCTTCAAATCTTGGTACATCTTGGTTCCTCCGGGGTGGATGGAATACGGGGTGTCGTGGGCTTCTTGCAGAATCAGCGTCTTCAGCTCGGTGTTGTTTGGTACGCAGAGGCGACCTTTGTACCAAACAATCCCGTGCTCGTCTTCGGAGAATCCTGGGGCCTTGCCCAGCTTCATCTTCTTCTTGATACCTTCAATGCTTGCGTGTCCATCTTGAGCCTTCTTGACGTCGTCCATCAGGGTCGGTCTGACTTCCAAATGATCCAGAAATCCAGGGGTGACCAATTCCAAACTGAATTGTTCGATCTCCTTAAACAAGGCTGGCTGCCTCTCTTGAATAATGACATTCAAAGAGCAAGCCTTCCTGCTTAAGGCATCGGCCACCACGTTAGCCTTCCCAGGGTGATACTGAACACTGAGGTCATAGTCCTTGATGAGTTCCAACCATCTCCGCTGCCTCATGTTCAATTCCTTTTGGGTGAAAATATACTTCAGACTTTCGTGGTCTGTGTAAATCTCACACCGTTTCCCTAGGAGGTAATGCCGCCATGTCTTCAAGGCATGAACTACTGCCGCTAGCTCAAGATCGTGAGTAGCGTAGTTCTCCTCATGGGGTCGTAGCTGCCTGGAGAGGTATGCTATGACGCGGCCTTCTTGCATCAGAACGCTTCCCAATCCGATTCGAGAGGCATCACAATATATCACGAACTCCTTGTGAATATCAGGTGTTGCCAGAACTGGGGCGGTGGTCAATCTCTTATTGAGTTCTTGGAAGCTCTCTTCGCATTTTGGCGTCCACTCGAACTTCTTGTCCTTCTTGAGGAGCTGAGTCATTGGTCGTGCAATGCTAGAGAATCCTTCCACGAACTTGCGGTAATAGCCCGCCAATCCGAGGAAGCTTCTGACTTCCTTGACGGTCGTTGGAGATTGCCATTGGGTCACAGCTTCGATTTTCGCAGGATCAACAGATAATCCTTCCTCGGTCAAGACATGACCTAAGAATCCAACTTTATGCAGCCAGAACTCACACTTGCTGAATTTGGCATACAGTTGGTGCTCACGAAGCTTGTCTAGGACCATCCTCAGATGCTGCTCATGCTCTTCCTCCGACTTCGAGAACACAAGGATGTCATCAATGAAGACAACAACGAACTTGTCCAAATATTCCATGAAGACTTTATTCATGAGATACATGAAGTAAGCTGGGGCATTGGTTAACCCAAAAGACATGACCGTGCACTCCTACAGGCCATATCTGGTTACGAATGCCGTCTTCGGAATATCTTGGGGTCTGATCTTCAGCTGGTAATACCCAGATCTGAGGTCGATCTTGGAGAATACCTTGGCTCCGCTGAGTTGATCAAACAGATCTTCGATCTTGGGAAGTGGGTACTTGTTCTTGATTGTAACTTCATTGAGGGAACGATAGTCAATGCATAAGCGGATGGTACCGTCCCTCTTTGCCACAAACAGAACAGGAGATCCCCAAGGGGAGGCACTCGGGCGGATAAATCCCTTCCTTAGCTGCTCTTCTAGCTGCTTCTTCAACTCGGCTAATTCTTCCGTCCCCATTCTATAAGGCTTCTTATGAATGGGTCCTGCTCCGGGCACGAGCTCGATGATGAACTCAATGTCATGGTCAGGGGGCATCCCCGGTAGTTCATCCGGAAAGACATCAGGATACTCACATACCACCGGTACTTGATCTAGCCCAACTTCAGACAGACAGTTGACTTTAGCGGCTTGAGCGGAAGAGGAGTTGGGGGCAAACTTGACTTCTACTCCTTGGTCATTGGTCACAGTGACTGTCCGACTGGCACAGTCTAACAAGCCTTGGTGCTTGCTGAGCCAATTCATACCTAGGATCACATCCAAGCCTTGCGATCTCAGGACGATAAGGTCTGCTAGGAAGTCTACACCATTAATGGTAATACTGACTCCTTTACAGCCTATCTTGGCTCTCATCTCGACTCCGGGGGTTTGTACCACCATAGGGTTATTCAGGGGTGTAGGGGTCATGCCACTTTTTAATGCAAATCTTTGAGTGACAAATGAATGCGTTGCTCCAGAATCAAACAAGACAGTTGCAGGTGCTGAGTTGACAAGGAACGTACCCAGCACGACGTCCGGGTCTTCCTGGGCTTCTTCAGAAGTGACGTGATTCACACGCCCCTTCCCATAGTTCGGTGGATTGCGAGGAGCTGGGTTCCTTGGTGGCATTCCACGGCCTTGTCCCTGGTTCTGCGCATTGGGGCGCGGGGCATCAGGCTTCTTGTTGGGGCACACCCTGGAGATGTGTCCGGGCTGACCACATCCAAAGCAAGTGACTTGGTTTGGTGTGTTGACCTTGTTGCCACCACTGGTATTGGGGTTGAAGGCTGGCCTGGGGTTGGCATACTGCTGAGGCTGAGGATTGGCACGAGGTGCAGGAGCTCTTGGCTGCTGATAGGTTGGCTTGGCCGGGGCTGACTGCCACGGACGAGGCTTCTGGTTGCTGGAACTTCCCTTACTGACCAACTTGCGCTTGCGAGTGTCTTCCAAAGCACGCCGCTTGTCTTCAAGCATAAGTGCCTTGTTCACCAGGTCAGGGAAAGACGGGCAGTCGCACACGACAAGCGAGTATTGCAGAGTCTGATTAAGGCCTTCCATGAAGCGCTCCCTTTTGGCAGCATCAGTGCTGACATCTTCAGGGGCATACCTTGACAGAATACTGAACTTCTGCATGTACTCCTTGACAGTGCCACTTCCTTGCTTCAGGGCTCGGAACTCGCGCTTTTTGATAGCCATGATTCCGGAAGGAATGTGGGCCTTGCGGAATTCTGCCTTGAAGTTCACCCAAGTGATGTCTTGTTCAGCATGCATGACCTTGAATCCATCCCACCAAGCTCTAGCAGTTCCCCCGAGGCAGTGGGCTGCATAAGCCACCTTCTCGCGATCTTCGGTGCATCCGACTAGTTCCAAGATTTCCTCAATGGAACAGACCCAGTCATCTGCATCCAGGGGTTCAGCAGTCTCGATGAAGGTTGGCGGTGCATGCTTCTTGAACTCTGCCAACGTGGAACGTCCATTGCCATTCCCCGCCGGCTGGCGGTTGTTGGCGACAGCTTGAGCAATCAGCTGGAGAGCTGCAGTGTTGGCTTGGCGTTCCTCTCGGAAAGCTTGGAGAAGCTGAGCCATGTCCATGCTTGGAGGAGGTGGTGGTGGAGCTTGGTCGTTGGTTTGGTCGTGGCCTGCTTCTGGCTGAGAGGATGCTCCGGCTTCGGGCTGCTGGGTAGAGGTACCAGTACGAGTTACAACAGGCATCCTGTTGGAGCGGTAAAAGGTCTCATGACTCGGAAGAGGGAAAGCAAGAAAGATGGGTGCCTAGTAAGGGGGTGGGTGTGACACTAAATCAAATCATGCAAGGGCCGTAAGGCCAAAACACATTCATTAAAATCCAAATGGGTGATGTAGTCGTTTACACATTCCCGAAGGAAGATTACGACTTACATCCAGACACGACAAAAGCAAACACTAGATGGTTTCATAGGAACCATACAAGGACTCGACTGCGCATAGGGGTTACACGACCTATCCTACCGTAGGGGTTACAACGGGCATATCCGAGTAGCGAATAATGCCTAAGCGGCGGAATGCTCGGTCGCGTATTCCGGCTCTTCTGGGTCTTCCTCCTTGTCTTCATCTGTCTGGGCTCCCTTGTCACTTGAGGGAGTGGGGGAGTGGAGGAGTTGGATACGATGGTGCTTCGACGATGGTGCAGGGAAAAGCTTGCGGTATTCCCTTGCTGTCATCCGGCGTCGCCGAGGTGGTTCTTCACCCTTGGAAGACACATCCTCGACGGGCCTTCCGCCTCGATATGCGATAGCGCATTGTCCAGAAGGTGCCCCTTCTTTCTTGATCCTTTCTGCCTTCTCTTGAGCTCGACGAAGAAGTGCCTTGGTCTTGTAAAGTTCTTCCCGAAGCTTCGTTGATTCCGAGGCCAAGTCTTGTGCCAAGCTGTCGGCACATAGACTGAAGTAGGTCTGGAACCGAAGCGAGAGTCCTTCCTTCAGTGGAGGGGCTAGTGCGCTGCTTTCTTCGTCACCTTCCTTCCGGTAAGGTAAGAAGCGAGTTGCCATCTTGGCTGCCATCTCCGGAAGAAGCTCGCGGAGACGGGTTAGTGCCTTGAGTGCAGCAGCCTCAACTGCGAGTGGTAGTGTCGCCATCTGGGGTCCCTCGAAGAACCAACTTGTGGGAGGATCGTTTGCCTTCACGATCACTTCCACATGGTACTCCACCTCAGTATCGCTCACCCAATGCTCAAGGTAGGTGAGGATGGGTGCTCGGTGGAACTGACACTCCTGGAGGCTATCCTCGAGAAGTAGGGGAAACCCAGTGGTCAGGTGCTCTTCGGGAACAGCGGCCATCTACAAAGGTGGAATAGGAGGGGTTAATAAGCTGAGGAAATCTCAGGTTTAGAAAAAGAAGAGAGGTTCAAAAGGTTTTGAAAAAGGGGGTCTCAACTAACTAACGCCCATGCTAACTAAGGCTTCCTACAGTCAGGATGGCTCTGATACCAGCTCTGTGGGGACCCCGACTTGGAAGTCGAGATCACCGAATGCACGTGTACAGTGATCCCAGAGATCAATGCTCACTGAACAAACAGAAGCTGAAATAACAAGAGTCTTACATCCATACAAATAGTCTTACACGAATTAAGGCCATTATGGCCAAGTCTTACATAGATAGAGCCTCACGGCTGAATAAGAAATAACTCAAATAGCGGAAGTCTTCGATAAACGGGTAGAACCCATGCCATCTGCCTTAACCCTACAGGCATTCTGACTGGGATAGCGTCCTAGTTCGCATGATCGTCTCCAAAGAACTCTTCCTCATATTCCTGCTCTTCCATGCCTGGCCAATTAAATAACCAGTGGCATGCCAATGAGTACTTTGAATGTACTCGCAAGCAACCCATGATGTGGTAACAATGCAATGGAACAATAATGAACAATCCAGCAAGAAGCTAGAACAATATGCTATCATCAAGTTTATGCATCAATAACCTCGCGTAACCTCGAAGACAGGTTACCGACATCAACATGAATATGATTCATCTCATCGAGTCAAGTCACCACCTTGACTCACATACACACGCATGGTTTCACAAACATTGGACGTAGCCCAAGAGCGGTTACCCAACTGTCCATGACCGTGGACACGGCTATTCGAATAGTTTGACACTCTGCAGAGGTTGCGCACTTTACCCACAAGATCCGGGGAACTTCCGTGTCATCCACGACCCGCGGTACCTCAAGTACCCGGGGTAAGCACCCGGTCATTACCTTTCCTTAGACGACACTAACATAGAGTCCACTCATTGGCACACGGCCTTCGGGTACAAACAATAGATCACAGGACTTGCCCTAATTTCAATGTCACGCATACCCGAAGGGACCAACGGTGTGTCCGGTGCCCTGTAAAAACAGTCATGGCCGTCTATCCAAGCACGACCCCGTCCCGGGAAAGACCTCAAGTCTTCCCGTCACTAGTAATGCGGGCACCACGCTAGTATCGACCTAAGTAATCAATAAAGCCCCGTCCCATAAGGGGTAGTGTGGTTGCACATGTATGGTTGGAATAACGGTCGCAACTCAAACCAATCCGTTTGAAAAACACACACACTTGCCTTGGCACACCACTTCGTCATCAAGTGGTCACCCAACTCATCATCATCATCTCCCTCGGGCATAAATGGCACCCGACGGGGTTTTATGCAAAGACTTCAACCATGAAGGTTCATGTCACTCATGCATCACTTTCCATAACTACTAACCATATGCAAGTCATCTAGCACACAGCAAGATCAAGATCTTGTCATGCATTGTATAAGCATCATGGCCACCTATTGCATGTTATCTAGCATATAGCAAGATCAACAATAAAGCATGCATCATGTGGTGGTTCATCTAGGTTACCATCGTAACCCTAATCATCATGCATCGGAAACAAACGGGTTCCGAAGAACAAGTGTATCATGGTCAAAGGGCTGCTTGCCTGGATTGGCTTGGCCTTCAAAGTCTTCAAGTCCTTCTCCTTCTTCTTCCACAGCAACTTCGTCAAATACGGGATCTATACGTCGCATAATAACCACGGAAAATAAGAATACAAATAAAACAGAAAAATCAAAGTGCTCAGAAAAATGTCAACTCATTTTTGTAAAATACTAGAGGGATTTCTAAGATGGGGAAAAAAATCATAGTTGGAGTTTTGGAGTTACAGAATAGGACATATTGATTTTTGAACAGGAGTTATACTGCTCAAATTTAAATTTAAATTTGAACAGTAGAGAAAAGTTTCATGGATTTGAGGGAAAGTAGTACCATTAAATAGGTTGGAGTATTACAAGATTTTAGGAGTTGGAAATATTTAATTTGGATCAATATACTTTTCTATAGAAATGTTTAAAACATTAACAGAAAAGAAAAAAGGAAAAAGGGTCCTGTGCACTGGGCCAGAAGAGGCCACAGTGCACGGCCCAGGCGGACTGGCCCAGCCGCACGGAGCCAGCGCGCGCGCACGTCAGGTTTTCAAACCTGACGGGCGGGGCCCGTGGGTCAGCGGCACAGAGGAGGGGGAGAGAGGTGGGGGGATGACAGGCGGGGCCCGCGTGTCATCTCTAACCCCACGACCACGGCGGCGGCGAGCTCACCGGCGAGGATTCCGGCCACGGCGACGGCAACGGAGGGCAGGGTTGAGCTCAGCGTCGAGTTGCAGTTGCAGTGGTGGTGGTGCGGCACGGCGGGGGGTCCTGGTTCACCGGCGGCGAGGTGGGACGGCGGAGGCTCGTCGGAGGGCGGTGGTCGAGGTCGTTTCTGACTGCCACAGAGAGGGGAAACGAGGGGGAAAGAGTCAGTGAGGTGCGGCGGTTCCGAAACGAGTGGAAGGAGAGGCAGGGGAGGCCCGTACCTCGAGATCGCCGGCGGCCCGACGCGGCGGAGCTCCGGTCGATCCCGAGCACTGGGACCTCCTGGGGTCGAGCTAGTGGTGCGGGAGTGATGCTGGGGAGGAGGAGGTGCTGCTGGTGCTGTTGGAATGGCTCGGGAGGGCCTATATATAGGGGCTCAACGAGGACCCGTGGTCCAGTGCGCCGGCGAGCTCCGGCTCGACGCGACAGCGCACGGGAGGCGACGGGGATGAGTCTGGGGAGTTCCTGGACGAGCTCTACGTCCAGCTGAGGTGAGAGGAGGAGCGGGGGAGCGTCAGAGGGGGGCACGCGTGTGAGGCAGAGGAATGGCCGAAGCGGGCGGCCGGTGCGCGTGCGACGACGCTCACTGGAGGGCGCAGGAGGAGGGGGGGACAGCGCCGGGGAGGTCGCGGACGTCGAGGCGCCTCGACTGGCGCGAGGGGGAGGCTCGAGGTTGTCGGGGGAGGCTGATTGGCCCAAGCCAGTGTGCGGAGGGCACTGTTCGCGCGCTCCAGAGCATGCGTATTGCTGGCATCAGCGTGCTCTCGCCGGTTTGGTCCGTTCCAGCGTGCCCAACAGTGTCTAGTGCGTTGTAGGAGAAGTAAAGGAAGGGCCTGAGGCCTTGGATGCCCTGGGGATGCAGAGAGAGAGGGAGAGGGCTGGTGAAATGGTAGAAACCTACTGTACAGCAAGGTAAAACAGAGGTTTCACCCCTCAATCATGGAGCTGAGGTGCTGGGGGAGTTAGAGGTAGCTGGTAACCCAATGAGCCTGTGGTAAGAAGTTGAGGCCATGGAGAAAAGTGAAAGTGGTCAAGTTGGAGGTTTTAGAATTTCTGCAGAAGGTGTTTGATCTGTGTTTGGTCAAGAAAATGAAGTCCACTTGACATGGCACTTGACAGGGTTGAAAGACATGAGAAAATAGGGTGCTTCACCAAATTTGGGCTCATTTGAAGAAACTAGCCAATGTAACTTTGGTGAACCCTAGAAATCAACAGAAACAGTTTCATCTTGGTTGAGTCAAGCTAATCATCTCCCCTTGATGCACCACTTGGTGTAGCATCATCATTTGGGGTATTGATCATGCCCACAAAGTTTGAAGCTCCGGATAAAAAGTTGGTAATGTAAAGTTGTTCAAATTTGCATTTGAACAGAAAGGGTTTTGAGGTGATCTGATCAAGTTGCTCTATTCAAATTCTTGTGCCATTTGGTCTAGGTGCCTTATTAGGCCATTCTAGCATGTGCACCAAGTTTGAGAGCATTTGGACAAGTTTGGCAATGTAAAGTTGCTCAAACTTCAAATATGGGCAGAATGGTTATGAAGGGGTTTGAGGAGGTTTTCTTGCTTCCCAAGGCATGGGACTTGGCAAGATCATCAAATATGTCATATATGACATGATAGAATTTCCCTGGAATTTTTGGAGAAAAATTCCTTTGTAAATATTTCAAAAGCTTGAAATATCCAGAAAGGGTTTTAGAAGGTTTAGCCCATTATTTTGAACATGACCAAGTGTTGAAACTCTTATATATGGACAATATATGTCCTATGAGTCTCTCTGAATTTTGGCAAGTATTTTTGAAACAGTTAAATAATTTTCCCCTATTAAAGACCATTTCTGGCCTTAAGAAAAAGCTTTTAAATAAAATAGGAATATAACTTTTAAAATTATACCTTTGTTGTTTCTGGGAGTCCTATGGCTACTAGGTCTCAAATAAACCTTTTGAAATAATTTTCTCACCCTAAATCAAGTACTTGCAGTGCAAATCTTAATTCAGGGGTTTTTGGAAAACTAAATTTATAAAATACTTTTTGGCCAAATTAATTTTGTAAGAAATCACTATACTGTTATATAACACTTGGCATGATCATTGGGCAGGAGTTTAGAGTATGGAGATGAAATCTACAAGAGGTCATAGTTGACTTTAATGAGCACATGAAAAAGCAAATGAAGAAAACTCAATTCCAAATAAAGGTCAAATGATGCTAAAAAAATTTTGCTGGTCCAAATTTTCATGCTTCACAGATACAAATAACATGTTACAAAATGCAGGGTGTGACAATTAGGGTTTGAAGTCAACCTCAGTTCTGAAGGAAAAACGGGCTACGGGCCTCGCGGCGGCGGATCTGGCCCGGGGAACGAAGACGGGCCGGCGGCTGGGGCGGCGGACTGGACGAGGTGGGCTGGCTCGGGGCAGCGGCGGGGAAACCCTGGCGGCTGGACGGCGGAGGTCCGCGCGGTTAGAGCTGGGCCTCTGGGAGGCGGCGGCCCAGAGGATCGGCGCGCGGCTGGCGGCGTTGGAGGCGGGCGACGCGCTTGGGCCGCCGGAGGGAGGCCGGCTCGGAGGCCTCGGGCGCCTGCGATTGGGCCTTGGCGGCCGGTCGATGCGGGACGAGGGAGGCGGCTAGATGGGCGACGGAGGGAGGCGGGCTGCGTGGCGGCTGGGCCTTCGGTGGATCGGGGAGGCGGCCCAGACGAGCGACGGATCTGGCGATGCGGGAGGATGGCGACGGGCCCAGGCTGGCGAAGAGGAACGGCGGGATCGGGATCTGGCGTTGACCCCAGATCGATGCTAGCGGCGGGAGGCTTCGAGCCTGGCGCGACGGGATCCTGTGGTGGAGGGATGGCGCAGGCAGCCGGCCGGCCGGAGGAGGCGGCGGCTGTGCGGGAAGAGGCCGGATCTGACGGTGATGAGTGAGAGGAGGTGAGGAGAGGTGTTTTCCGGCGAGGTGGAGGTACTCCGGCGAAACCCCGGCGGGATTCCGGCGAAACTCCGGCGAAACCCCGGCGGGATTCCGGCGAAACTCCGGCGAGGTGGTGGTGGCTGGAGGAAGGGGATGAAGTGGGGCTAGGGTTTCCTTGATTTGGGGCAAAAATTGGGGGAGTGGACAAATATATAGGCACAAGGAGCTAGGGTTGTCCAAATGGAGTGCGGTTTTCGGCCACACGATTAGAATTGGATGGCCTAGATGATAGGAGGGGTTTGGAGTGGTTTGGTGGGCTTTTGGAGGGGTGCCTTGGGCCTCAAAGTGGAGGCACTTTGAGCCCACGAGAATAACTGTTGGGGTAGCAAACGAGCTCCAAACACAACGAGATTTGACAGGCGGGTTACACAAACCAAAACAACAACACACGACAAGACTCGCGCCAAACCGGTAACGTTGCACAACCAAACACCAAAGTAGGCCTACGGGACGCCACGGATAATGAGGGAGCTCCGGAACGCGAAACGGACAACGGGAAGGAACGCGTGGAACCGGATGCAACCGACAACACAAATGCAATGCGATGCACATGACTACATGATATGAATGAATGCCATACACGCACACAACAAAACGATGAAAACCCGAAAGACGAAGAACCCGGAATGGAATAGATGAAGCCAGAGATATATTATATGCCCAAAAGGGAAAGTATTACATTCGGGGCATTACAAACTCTCCTCTACTACAAAAAAGATCTCGCCCCGAGATCTAGGACTGGAAAAAGGAAGGGTACTCGGAACGAAGATGATCTTCTCGTTCCCACGTAGCTTCTCGGTCGGTATGGTGTGACCACTTGACTTTCAAGAATTTGATGGACTTGTTGCGGGTCTTGCGCTCGGTTTCTTCGAGAATAGCAACTGGGTGCTCTCGGTAGGACAAATCTTGTTGAAGATCAATCTCTTCAAACGGAATCATGTGTTCAGGTGCCTTGAAGCATTTGCGGAGTTGAGACACATGGAACACATCATGAACATTGGCGAAGTTTGAAGGGAGCTCAAGTTGATAGGCTAGGTCGCCTCTTTTGCCAAGGATCTTGAAAGGCCCGACGTATCTAGGAGCAAGCTTTCCTTTGTTACCGAATCTTTGGGTGCCTTTCATAGGAGAAACAGGGAGATAGACATGGTCACCAATGTTGAAAGCCAAATCACAATGCTTGCCGTCATAGTAGCTCTTCTGACGCGACTGAGCGGCCTTGAGATTCTCACGTATGACTTTGCACATCTCTTCGGCTTTTGAGATCAAGTCATTGCCAAGAAGTTGACGTTCGCCTGTCTCGGACCAGTTGAGAGGGGTACGGCACTTTCTGCCATAGAGGATTTCAAACGGAGCTTTGCCGGCACTTGCTTGAAAGCTGTTGTTGTAAGAGAACTCGGCAAATGGAAGGCAATCTTCCCATTTCATGCCAAAAGATATGACACAGGCTCTGAGCATGTCTTCTAGAATCTGATTCACTCTCTCGACTTGACCACTAGTCTGAGGGTGAAAAGCAGTGCTGAACCTGATCTTAGTGCCCATGGCAGACTGAAAGGAGTCCCAGAACTTGGATGTGAACAAACTTCCACGGTCTGAGGAGATAACTTGAGGAATGCCATGTAAAGACACAATTCTGGAAGTGTACAACTCTGCCAGTTGAGCTGCATTGATGGATTCTTTGACTGGAAGGAAGTGAGCGACTTTGGTAAGCTTGTCAATCACCACGAAGATAGAATCATTCCCTCTCTTGGACTTAGGGAAGCCAGTGACGAAATCCATTTCAATGTGGTCGAATTTCCACTCGGGAATAGGAAGAGGTTGGAGAAGACCGGCTGGACGTTGATGTTCTGCCATCACTCTTCTGCAGACATCACATTCATTCACGAATTGGGCAATCTCCCTTTTCATGCGTGTCCACCAGTAAAATTGCTTGAGGTCTTGGTACATCTTGGAACTGCCAGGATGAATGGAAAGGAGAGAATCATGTGCTTCTTCCATTATGAGCTTCCTGAGATCACCTTTGGGAACCACGAGTCTGTCCTCAAAGAACAAGGTATCTCTCTCATCAACACGATAGCACTTGTATTTTGGAGTGCCCTTTGCAATACCATGTTTCACCTTCTGCACCATGGCATCACTGAGTTGGGCCTCACGGACCTGATCTTCCAAGGTAGGAGCAACTTGAAGATTTGCAAGAAAACCCTGCGGAACAACTTGGAGGTTGAGCTTCCTGAAAGCTTCACAAAGCTCAGGCTGGAACGGCTTGATAAGAAGGTTGTTGCAATATGCATTTCTGCTCAAAGCATCTGCAATCACATTTGCCTTGCCAGGAGTGTATTCGATGTTGGGATCATACTCTTGGATCATTTCAACCCAACGAGTCTGACGGAGGTTCAGATTCGGCTGTGTGAAGATGTACTTCAAGCTCTTGTGATCGGTGAAGATGTCGACTTTTCTTCCCAATAACAGATGTCTCCACGTAATCAAAGCATGTACCACAGCTGCTAGTTCAAGATCATGTGTGGGATAGTTCTTCTCACTTGGCTTCAGCTGACGAGAAGTGTATGCCACAATTCTCTTATCTTGCATAAGCACACCACCAAGTCCTTGAAGAGAAGCATCACAGAATACTTCGTAGGGCTTGCATTCATCTGGAGGAGTAAGAACTGGAGCAGAGACGAGCTTTTCTTTGGGAGTTTTGAATGCCACTTCACAATCTGGAGACCAAAAGTATTTGACATTCTTCTGCAGCAAGTTGGAAAGAGGCTTGGCAATCTTGGAGAAGTTCTCAACGAACCTTCTGCAATAGCAGGAAAGACCAAGAAAGCTTCGGAGTTGCTTGACATTCTAAGGAGCTTCCCAGTTGACAATTGCTTCAACTTTCTCGGGGTTTACCGCAATACCGTTAGCTGAGATGATATGGCCCAGGTACAAAACCTTATCGAGCCAGAATTCGCACTTGGAGAACTTGGCATAGAAGTTATGCTCACAGAGTCGATCAAGAACCAGACGTAAGTGCTTTTCGTGATCTTCTTCATTCTTGGAAAATACCAGAATATCATCCAGATACACAAGCACAAACTCGCCGGTATAGGGGTTGAAGATGTAGTGCATCATTCTCGAAAAGGTAGGAGGAGCATTGGCGAGACCAAAGGACATGACTGTATATTCATATGAGCCGTAACTCGTTCTGAAGGCAGTCTTGGGGATGTCTTCCTCACGAATGCGAATTTGGTGATAGCCCATTCGGAGATCGAGCTTTGAGAACACTTTAGCTCCTTTGAGCTGCTCGAACAGTTCATTGATGTTGGGGAGCGGATACTTGTTCTTTATTGTCTTCTTGTTCAATGGCCGGTAATCAACGCAGAGATGCTCCGTGCCATCCTTCTTCTTGACAAATAAGACACCACAGCCCCAAGGAGACGTACTAGGCCTGATCAGACCCATACGCTCCTGTTCATCAAGCTGCTTCTTCAATTCCTTCAATTCTTTAGGAGAGAGCTTGTACGGACGCCGGCATGCTGGCTCAGTACCCGGCTCGAGTTCAGTGACGAATTCCACCTTACAGTGTGGAGGCATGCCTGGAAGTTCTTCAGGAAAGACGTCTTCGTATTCGTTTACCATCGGAATTTGAGAGATGGCATTAATCTCGCCCTTATCATTGAGAGAGAAAAGCCTGATAGTGTTATCCCTGGAGGCGAAGATAATCACATCTTCATCAGGATGAGTAATCTTGACTTCCTTCTGTGCACAATCAATTTGAGCATCATGCTGAGAAAGCCAGTCCATCCCGAGGATGAGGTCAATGTCAGAATTGCCAAGAACCACCGGTTTAGCCAGAAATCGATAATCACCCATGCGAATAGAAACATCAGGAGCAAATATCTTTGAATGCAATAGTTTGCCTGGAGAAACAACTGACAATTCTCTTGGCAAACTTTTGGTGACAATGTTGTGCTTGGATGCAAAAGGATAGGACATGAAAGAACATGTAGCACCTGAATCAAACAACACTTTAGCAGGAAAAGAGTTAACTGGAAGGTTACCCAAAATCACATCAGAAGAATTCTCTGCTTGCGCTGCATTCATCAGATTGACCCTTGCAGACTTTGGAATATGCTTGACAATAGCTGTGCTGACAGGTGGAGGAGGTGGAAGTCGCTTCGGGTTCGGGCATCTGTTAGCATAGTGACCTTTCTGAGTGCACTTGTTGCAAGTCACTTATGAGAGAGGACGGAAATGAGAACCACTTGACTTGGAACCTTGAGACTGAAACTGGTTCTTCGACTGGTTGCTCGGGTTGGGTGGGTGGGAGAAACCACGACCACTAGAGTTCTTGTTGCTGTTGGAGTTGTTGGACTTGTTGTAAGGAGCTCGAATCACTGGAGGAGGAGGAAGCCAAAATTTCTGTTGTTTCGAGACCATCTGAGACGATGAGGAAGAGTGAACGGCATCTCGAATCCTATTTTTGGAAGCCTCCATCTTGAGCTGGGCTGCCTCTTGTTTCAAAGCCATGTTATAGAATTTGTCGAATTCATCGGGCTCGAACAAGGTGAGAGTAAGTTGAAGTTCATCTTTGAGACCTCCTCGGAACTGATAGATCTTGCTCTTGGCATCCGGAATGTCTTGCTTAGCATAGCGGGCGAGGTTTTGGAACTTGACATTATACTGGTAGACAGTCATAGAGCCCTGCTTCAGGTTGCGGAATTTCTCATGCATACCCTCGATGACACTTGTTGGAATGTGGTGAGAGTGAAAGTCCTTGCAGAAATCCTCCCAAGAGATCACACGACCTGGCCTGGAGTCTTTGTACTGCTGCCACCAGTCAGCTGCTTGGTCTTTGAGTTGGAAGGCTGCAAACTTCACATAGTCCTCTTCTCTTATGTTACTGCACTCAAAATGCTTCTTTATATCGGTTAACCAATCTTCAGCATCAAGAGGGTCGACACAATAACTGAAAGCTTTTGGATTATTGGCCAAGAACTGGTTGAGAGTAGCATGGTGCTGCTGGTTGAAGAAGTTGCCTTGATTCCCTGGAACACCCTGATTAGCTTGATTAGCTTGCATCTGTTGCATCATCTGCATCAACAACTGGGTGTTCTGATTTGTAGTCTGCATAATCGCTCTCCAAGCCTCAGACGGAGGAGGAGGGGAAGGAGGACGATCTGGAACCTCTTCACCCTCTGGGTTAGCGTTGGGAACCCGTTTCGGAGCCATCCTGAAAGAGATGACCACGAATCAGCAATTGATTGAAAGAAGGTATAAGCTGAATCAACGGATTGAAATGCAACATAGTCTTCACAATAATCATTCGAACAAGAGGAACGAATGAAATTCTCAGTTAAATGATAACATCAATCTTCACGAGAAGCCACATAGAGGACAAAAGGTAAATAAGAAAAACAACAAGGTACGGATGGAACAAACACAAGATAGGAGCTTCGTTCTAACATCTTCGTGCTGAAAGCATATGAACGCGTTACGAAAGGGTTTTGCAATCCCCGGATCAGCATAGCCAAGGACCCTTTAAGATGCAACTCCCGATCGTAACATCGGTCATAAACCCACTTCACTCAATGTAGAACCCCGAACTCGCTAACCTGCATTCGTTGGGAGAATGGCTACGATCTACTGGATAAACCCACCTATGAATTTCCGAAAGATTCCAGTTATGCAATCAGGTGTTGGGGATACAGGGGAAGCACCGCGCAATCAACTCTAAACCTACATCCAGCTGTATCCATCCTTCAACACATAACCAGTCTTTCTCGGAAACTGTCTACCTCGGACCTTCGAAAAGCATCCACTATACCAAGCTATGGCAATACTCCCGAACTACCTCCCCAGTACTGGGTGATGTCGAGGTTATCTTGCCACTAACCGTATAGGAGAGATTTTCGATGTCGGCCGTCTTAAGTATTTAGTACTGCCGCGATATGCTTCTGACGACAATACCCCGAAGCTCAACTCCCCGGGACACTGCCACAACCCCTAATGTCAGGAGGCATCGAGAACAATATTCTCGTCACAAGAACATCGAAACTATCCAAGAATACTCGCGAGATTCCTAAAAAAAATTTGGTGCAATTTTTGAAATAGAAGAGGTAAGAGTAGACGTCAGGAGTCCTCACCAGAGAGAAAGGGGATGAGAAGCAAAGAAATCCTACTCTTCGATATAAATATAGGACTCAAAATATTTTCAGTGTGTGCCTAGACTCGACCATCAACGATTCAATCAATCGGTGGGGTCTTCTAGGTCGGAGAAGGCTCTGAATACCAACTTGTAATGCCCAGGATGGGACTATATCTCCTACGTGTCGAGGCACGACTTAGAGACATAACCCCATGCTGGAATGATCGCAAGTTTGGTATCTTTGCACAACTCATGTAAAAGATGGGGGTGGAAAACATAAAATAGTTGGCTTACACTCGCCACGTCACACAAATACATTACATGTCCAAATCATCATTCAATAAAACATCACAGCCCATCTAAGGGTAAAATCCAAATGACAAGATACCAAACATAATTAAAATCCACAGGTCGGATCGAATCCTAGTAGAAGTCTCCACTACTGATCATCCGGATAAAGAACATAGTAACGGCTACGCTCCTCGTCGTACTCCCAGTCTCGCTTAGTGCCATCACCTGGATAGCTCACCATCGGACCTGCATCTGGTGTTTTGAAGTAACTGTGAGCCACAGAGGACTCAGCAATCCCGTTCCCGGGTAACACGACTATCTAAGCCTTGGGTGTGGAACAAGGCTGAAGAAAGAACAAGAATAAGTGGTTGCAGCAGCACTAGCACTAGCTTACGTAAATGAGAGCGAGAAGAGAAGGCGCCTCGGTCGAGAGATGATCACGAAGTGATCCTAACTAAAACCAGTCAAACATAACCCTACCGTGTTCATCTCCCGAAACCCCTTCCGGAAAATGACAGTCACGGTACTCACGCTGGTAGTGTATTAGAACAAAGTGTCAAGTTTTCTACAACCGGATATTAACAAGCTCCCATCTGCCACATAACCGCGGGCACGGATTTCAAAAGTTCATAACCCTGCAGGGGTGTTCCAACTTGGCCCATGACAAGCCCACGATCCGCGGAGTCGCAACTCCAAAGTGGGAAGGCCCGAGTATCCTCGGAATCCCGTGCTCAAGATACTCCAAACTAAGGTAAGGCTAATCCAGCAAATCCTCCCGGTGTGCCGACACCCTGACAATAGCCGCGCGTATCTATTCTCAGGCCACGACCGGATGGGCGATCCCACAGGTTTTTACCAAACCTCGAGTTTCCTCGTGGTGGCCCTGCGTAACCCCCAGTTTGGACCAACACTCATGTGGAGCACTGTACCGGGTTGTTGATTAAGAAAGAGGGTTAATTACTCCCTATGCAAGTTTAATTAGTTATTAGGCAAATAGTACCAATGTTGGGACTTGCTGGAAAATACTTAGCACTTAGCGGTTTATCGAGGGGGTCCCATAACTCCAACCGTGTGAGGAACGCATAATCAAGGAACATAACACCGGTTTATACGGTTCCTAGCGGCATGAGTGGAACAAATCACCAAGCAAAAGGCTTAGCCTTCCACCCATTGCCAATATATAGATGATTTCATTTAATCATTTATATAGTGTGATATAACCCAACAAAACTTCAACATGAAGCAAGCATCTTCAACTTCACCTGCAACTAGCAACGCTATAAGAGGGGCTGAGCGAAGCGTACTTATAGCCAATCAAAGGTTTGCATAGGTAGGGTGGTTAGACATGATCAGGGTTACAAGTAGGAGGCTGACATGAAAGACATGGGCATCGAGGCAAAACTATAGATCGAGACTTCTAGCAATAGGCAAGATAGTAAAGGTATCCGGGTTCGGCCATCTTGCCTGAAAAGTTGTCGTTCGGATCGTAAGAAGGGTCCTCGTGCTCAACCTCGGTAGTAACCTCGTGCTCATACTCGTACTCGGTCTCAGCTTCTGGCTCTAATCAACACAACCACACAAGGCACGAATCAACAAGATGCAATGCGCACACAAAAATGATGGATGCATGACTTATGCACTAAGGGAGCACAAAGAGCATGACAATATGCGATCAAGCAAAATGCTTCAAAACAAGATAACAATAGGATATTATGAATCTACACGAAAAATCAATCGAGTTTCATATAAGACTTGCTGCAATCGGAGCTACGGGCTAAAAGTAACACACAAAACAATAATCATGCGAAAGCTGAAAATTACAACAACATAGCAACTTCGGAGCACTAGATAAATAAGCTACAGCACTCAAACATCATGGCAAAGAGAACGAACATAAACTAGACATATCCTACAACAAATAAGTCCATTGGTGCACCCCCAAAGGAGCCACGGATCAATAACAACAAGCTTGGACATATTGAACTTGACAACAAAATCCTGACAGCAGTAATTTATTGCAACTTTGGAGCAAAAGTTAAATATGCTACAGCCACTCAAATAAGCATGTGAGAGCATGAATGGATACCCAACAATATATACTACAAGGAACCATTAAGAGGCACCCCAAAACTATCATGGATTGTCCTAGAACAGCAAGCAAACATGGCATCTAGAAATTACAGATTCCAGACTTAGTGAAATTTCACTAAGTGTTATAACAGTAGTTTCATCATGGCATCTTTGAGAGCAAGTTTAAGTCACCTCAAAACTAAACATGGCAAGTGGTAAGCACCACATCAAAGTACACATGATGGTGAACCCAAAACACCTAAGCATGCATCATGGAGATAAACACAACGATAGCAATGAGCTCCTCAAGTTGGCATTTCGTAACAAGTTTAACAACATCGCAGCCACATGACATCTTGCAACGGAGATAAACATGGCAAGATAAATTCTATCATGCAAGTCTAAGCATTCATCATGTAGAGCATGACAAGACGAACACGTGGACATGTCATTTGCATCATTCGGATAAACGAGCATCAAGTTATCACTATACAAAGGTGGCATGAAAATAACTACAAACAACAGTTTTATCATGATGCACTCTTGCAACAGAAAAATAAGCATCTAGATGATCTCAAACATGCATGGCACAAAGGAATGAAACGTAGAGCTAGTCACCACGAACGTCTCGAAATGTCATTTGCGCAAAACGGAGCACCACACAAAAAGTTATCACAGGTCGAATATTGCATCAGTCAACAAAACACAGGGATTAGGGTTTGAAGTCAACCTCAGTACTGAAGGAAAAACGGGCTACGGGCCTCGCGGCGGCGGATCTGGCCCAGGGAACGAAGACGGGCCGGCGGCTGGGGCGGCGGACTGGATGAGGTGGGCCGGCTCGGGGCAGCGGCGGGGAAACCCTGGCGGCTGGACGGCGGAGGCCCGCGCGGCTGGAGCTGGGCCTCTGGGAGGCGGCGGCCCAGAGGATCGGCGCGCGGCTAGCGGCGCTGGAGGCGGGCGACGCGCTTGGGCCGTCGGAGGGAGGCCGGCTCGGAGGCCTCGGGCGCCTGCGATCGGGCCTTGGCGGCCGGTCGATGCGGGACAAGGGAGGCGGCTGGATGTGCGACGGAGGGAGGCGGGCCGCGCGGCGGCTGGGCCTTCGGTGGATCGGGGAGGCGGCCCAGACGAGCGACGAATCTGGAGATGCGGGAGGATGGCGACGGGCCCAGGCTGGCGAAGAGGAACGGCGGGATCGGGATCTGGCGTTGACCCCAGATCGATGCTGGCGGTGGGAGGCTTCGAGCCTGGCGCGACGGGATCCTGTGGTGGAGGAGCGGCGCAGGCAGCCGGCCGGCCGGAGGAGGCGGCGGCTATGCGGGAAGAGGCCGGATCTGACGGTGGTGAGTGAGAGGAGGTGAGGAGAGGTGTTTTCCGGCGAGGTGGAGGTACTCCGGCAAAACTCCGGCGGGATTCCGGCGAAACTCCGGCGAGGTGGTGGTGGCTGGAGGAAGGGGATGAAGTGGGGCTAGGGTTTCCTTGATTTGGGGCAAAAATTGGGGGAGTGGACAAATATATAGGCACAAGGAGCTAGGGTTGTCCAAATGGAGTGCGGTTTTCGGCCACACGATTAGAATTGGATGGCCTAGATGATAGGATGGTTTTGGAGTGGTTTGGTGGGCTGTTGGAGGGGTGCCTTGGGCCTCAAAGTGGAGGCACTTTGAGCCCACGAGAATAAATGTTGTGGTAGCAAACGAGCTCCAAACGCAACGAGATTTGACAGGCGGGTTACACAAACCAAAACAACAGCACACGACAAGACTCGCGCCAAACCGGTAACGTTGCACAGCCAAACACCAAAGTAGGCCTACGGGACGCCACAGACAATGAGGGAGCTCCGGAACGCGAAACAGACAACGGGAAGGAACGCGTGGAACCGGATGCAACCGACAACACAAATGCAATGCGATGCACATGACTACATGATATGAATGAATGCCACACACGCAGACAACAAAACGACGAAAACCCGAAAGACGAAGAACCCGGAATGGAATAGATGAAGCCAGAGATATATTATATGCCCAAAAGGGAAAGTATTACATCCGGGGCATTACATGGCACCAACGGTGCGAAGAAAAGGACGTCCCAAAATAATTGGACAAGAAGGTTCACATTCAATATCCATAATAGTAAAATCAACGGGAACGTAGTTGTCATTGACAATGATAAGAACATCGTCGATCCTCCCCAAAGGTTTCTTTATGGAAGAATCAACAAGACGAACACCAAAAGAACAAGAATCAAAAGGTTTCAATTTAAGCATATCATATATTCTTTTGGGCATAACGGAGGTACTAGCTCCAACATCACATAAAGCATAGCAAGAGAAGTTATTCAACTTAATTTTAATCATAGGATCCCAACCATCTTCTAGCTTTCTAGGTATGGAGGCTTCTACCCTAAGTTTCTCCTCCCTAGCTTTGATGAGAGCATTAGTGATATGCTCGATGAAGGCAAGGTTAAGCGTGCTAGTGCGGGGATCTCTAGACATCTTGTGAAGGAAATCAATAACTTCGGTAAGGGTGCAATTATCAAAATCAAGGTCACTACTATTAAGTAAGGTGGTAGTGGTGTCCTTTAGGCTCACTTGCTTGGTAGTTTCTATAGTCATAGCATCACCATTAATAGGTCCAATGGGACCAGGAGTGCATTGGGTGCTAAGAGTTTGGATATCCTCAACAACTTGGATAGTAGCAACAGTGTGGTGGGTAGGAAGGTTCTTAATTCTATCTTCTTCCTCCTTTTCTCTAGCCCGTCTCTCTTTAAGTTTAGCCAACATCCTAATGTTTTCATTAATTTGCACTTGAATAGCATTCATAGGAGTGACCTTCCTCTCCTCAAGAGGAGAAGTTCTAATTTTAAGCAATTCTACCTCATGGGCTAAATTGTCTACCTTCGAAGAGAGATTATCTAGTTTGTTTAGTTTTTCTTCTACACTCTTATTAAAGGCTTTTTGGGTAGTGATGAAATCTTTAAGCATACTCTCTAGTTCAGAAGTGGAGTTCTTGGTGCTAGGATAAGCATTGTTATTCCCATAGGAATTAGAGGGGAACGGTCTAGGATTGCTACCAAAATTACTCCTATAAGCATTGTTATTAAAATTGTTTCTAGAGATAAAGTTCACATCTACTTGTTCTTGAGCAATCAAAGAATTTAAAGCAACATTACGAGGATAAACAGAAGGTTGCTTGGAAAGTAGAGACATGATCAAGTCAACTTTTTCATTTAGGGAGGAAATCTCCTCGACAGAGTTTACCTTCCTACCTGTTGGAGCGCGTTCGGTGTGCCATTGGGAATAATTGGTCATCATCTAATCGAGAAGCTTCGTGGCAACACCAAGTGTAGTTGACATAAAGGTTCCTCCCGCGGCTGAATCTAACAAGTTCCGCGAGGTAAAGTTCAAGCCTGCATAAAAAGTTTGGATAACCATCCAAGTAGTCAAACCATGAGTAGGGCAGTTCTTGACAAGAGACTTCATGCGTTCCCAAGCTTGGGCAACGTGTTCATTATCCAATTGTTTAAAATTCATTATGTTACTTCTTAGTTGGATAATTTTAGCAGGTGGATAGTACTTTCCAATAAAAGCATCCTTGCACTTGTCCCAAGAATCTATGCTATTTCTAGGCAAGGATTGAAACCAAATTTTAGCTCCTCCTCTCAAGGAGAAAGGAAAAAGCTTAAGCTTAACAATATTACCATCTATTTCTTGGTACTTTTGCATATCACAGAGTTCAACAAAATTGTTCAAGTGTAAAGCAGCATCATCTCCAGCACCGGAGAATTGATCTTTCATAACTAGGTTCAGTAAAGCAGGTTTAATTTCATAAGAAGGTGCTGAAGTGGCAGGTGTAGTGATAGGCGTGCAAATAAAGTCATCGTTGTTATGACTAGTGAAGTCACACAACTTGGTGTTCTCGGTGGAACCCATAGTAGCAAGCAAGCAAGATAACTATTTTTGTGATTTTCGATAAAAGATACTAAAGCAAAACTGAAAGGTAAACTAACAAGACTAAAAAGCAAAGGTAAAAGATAGCGTGCAACTCCCCTATCTTGAAGAGTGGAGTCCCCGGCAACGGCGCCAGAAAACTTTGCTTGATGGCTTCTCGCCCCTCGTTGGTTACCCCAAGTGGAAGGTTTGAGATGCAGTGTAGCGGTAGTTTTCCCTTGGCCAAGATACCAAGGATCGAATTCCCCTGAGACTCCAAGGTTCAACAAGAAGGTGTCAACTGCTAATGGCACCAGATACTTAGCAATCAACTGGACCTGCACACAGATACAAATAACTTTGCTCCCAACGAGTACAGAGAGGTTGTCAATCCCTCCGGCCTTGTCATTTACAAAGGATCAAACGCAAGAGATAATATTGATAGGTATAATTGCAACTAGTAAGTAAAAGCAGAAAGTAAATAGCGGATGTGATCGATGATGGTAATATGGACCGGGGTCCCATGATGTTCACTAGTGATGTCTCTCTCCCAAAAGACGATAAAACAGCTATGTGAGGTAAACGAATTACAGCTGGGCAATTGACAGAATTATGTGCGCAAACCAATGCTAACTATGCTGCAAGAAAGGTTGAGGCTCAAAAGCATGGGCGGTACGCCAAGGTAAGTAGACCGAAATCCATCTGCATCTACTACTAATCATCCACCTTGAGATATCTATCCAGAACATCTCGCTGGTATTAAGTTGCGAGTCCCACCCATAGTGTAAACTCAAAGCAACAGACAACTGCATTAAAAGAACTTTGCGTAAAGTAAACAATCCTTGCACCCGCGAGTACAAGCACCGTTGTTTTCCCCCTTGTGGCAACAGCATATCCCCTAGACTCATGTTTCTGTCACTCAAACTAGTCATCGAGGGGCATGAACCCACAATCAAGCATAACGTTCCCTCTTGGAGTTACTACCTACTACTTGGCCAAAGCAATAAACAGCAACGGAGAACATGCAAGAATTACTCAAGACCATAAATATAAAAGAGGTAAATCAAATATATTACTCACACACAATCTGAACATAATCTCACAATCCATCGGATCCCAGCAAACTCAACATAGCAACAGCATAAGGATTACATATGTGCCTCGATCATGTAGGGCAGCTCACGAGGTCTAATTAGTGAAGAACAAAGAGGGGAGGAGAACATCACATAGCTACTGTTCATGGACCCATGGTCCAAGGGAGACTACTCACAACTCATCCAGGAGGCGTCCATGGTGGTGGAGAGGCTCCCGGTGGTGATCCTCCCCTCTGGCAGGGTGCCGGGAAGAGTTCTCCTGGTGCTCCCGATTTTGGAAGCGCGGCGGCGGCGGAACAGAGATGAGATCGCAAAAAAGGGTTCCGTCCTCGAGGGTTTCGGGACGCGGTGTAAATATATGCCAAAGGGGGGCATCAGCGGAGACCTGGGGGGCCCAGGCGCCCCCCCGGTGCGGCCAGGAGGGCGGCCGCGCCACCAGGGCGCCTGGAGCCCTGGTGGCCTCCATCCGGCCCTACTTTGGCCGCAAGGAAGCTTCCGGAACACTGATTTTTTATATAATTTTTCCGGGATTTTTCTGGCAGTTTACGTAATGGGAAAGCCTGAAATACAAAAACAACAGAAAACAGAAACTAGAACTGGGGTGCACTGAGTTAATAGGTTAGTCCAAATATGATCAAAAGTGTATGGAAGTGTATGAATATCATAGCTATATCACACAAAAGAGGCATGGAGCAAGCAGAAATTATAGATACGTTTTGGACGTATCAACGAACTCGTTCTTCTTCCTTGCGGGATCCCAGGCAAGATGACCATTCCTTGATATCACCTCCATTGTTGCTATGCTAGATGCCTCTCTCTATTGCTTATCGCGATACCTATCCTTTTGCATGTCAGCCCCACATTGCCATGAAACCTCTAACTACCTTCCTAGCAAACCGTTGTTTGGCTAAGTTACGCTTTTGCTCAAGCCCCTTCTTATAGCGTTGCTAGTTGCAGGTGAAGATGAAGTTTGCTCCATGAGGATTGGGTTTTGGGTATAACACCATATCTATTATTACATTAATGCACCTTATATACTTGGCAATGGGTGGAAGGCTTGGCCTTTTGCTCGGTGTTTTGTTCCACTCATGCCGCCTTAAGAATTGATAAATCGGTGTTATGTTCCTTGATTTTGCGTTCCTCAAGCGGTTGGGTATATGGGGACCCCTTGATAGTTTGCTTTGAATAAAACTCCTCCAGCAAGGCCCAACCTTGGTTTTACCATTTGCCTAATAACAACTAAAATTTGCATAGGGACTAGCTACCACGAGGACTTAACTAACAACCCCAGGCTAGTGCTCCTCATGAGTGTTGGTCCAAACTAGAGCCAGTTGCGGTGCCACCCAGTTTACTGGGGTCTTCGGTTGCTGTACGTACTGCTCATCTGATCGTGGCCTAAGAAGAGATACGCACGGCTCCTATCAGGGTGTCGGCACGTCGGGAGGCCTTGCTGGACTTGTTTTACCATTGTCGAAACATCTTGTACACCGGGATTCCGAGTCTGATCAGGTATTCCCTAAGAAAAGGGGTTTTTACCTCTCTTGATCGCGAGATCTTGTGATGGGCTAAGTTGGGACACCCCTACACGGTAAATGATCTTTTGAAAGCCATGCCCGCGGTTAATTAGACCGATGGGAATTTGTTAATATCCGTTTGTAGACAACTTGACACAAAACCTCAAACATAATACACTACCGTGTGAGTAGTCATGATGGTCTCATTACGAGGGAGTTCGGGAAGAGAACACGGCTGGGATATGGATGACTCGTCGGTAGACAGGATCATCTAGTGATCATGATTCAGTTCACGACCGACGGCTTTCACTTCTCGTCTCGCTCTGATGATACATAAGCTAGCCACCTCATCTACGCTCAGCGCTTGCAGCAGCCTACTTATACACTTTATCCTTACCCAAAGCTTTGATAGATTTCATACCCAGGAATGGAATTGCTGAGTCCTCGTGACTCATAGTTTACTACAAACATAGTTGCAGGTTCAGTTGAGTACGATTCTGTTGATGGCCAGGACCTCAAGTGGGAGTTCGATGAGGAACGTGGGCGTATGTACCTGATGTATCCCCACGATCAGTAGTGGTTCCTACTAGGGCCGATGGGGCATAGTGGGTGGTTATCTTCTTTTCATTTGGATTTGTCTGTAGTCAGACCATGATTGTACTTGGATGAATGTATGACTTATTTATGCATTGTGTGAAGTGGCGATTGTAAGCCAACTATGTATTTATTCCCCCCTTGTTCTTGTACATGAGAATGTGTGAAGATAACTGATGTCTACTACACAACCTTCTTATTGTAGACGTTATTGGGCCTTCAAGTGCAGAGGTTTGTAGGAGAGTAGCAAATTTCCCTCAAGTGGATGACCTAAGGTTTATCAATCCGTGGGAGGCGTAGGATGAAGATGGTCTCTCTCAAGCAACCCTGCAACCAAATAACAAAGAGTCTCTTGTGTCCCCAACACACCCAATACAATAGCAATTTGTATAGGTGCACTAGTTCGGCGAAGAGATGGTGATACAAGTGCAATATGGATGGTAGATATAGGTTTTTGTAATAAGAAAATATAAAAACAACAAGGTAACTAAAGATAAAAGTGAGCATAAACGGTGTTGCAATGATAGGAGACAAGGCCTAGGGTTCATACTTTCACTAGTGCAAGTTCTCTCAACAAGGATAACATAATTGGATCATATTACTAGCCCTCAACATGCAACAAAGAGTCACTCCAAAGTAACTAATAGTAGAGAACAAACAAAGAGATTATGGTAGGGTACGAAACCACCTCAAAGCTATTATTTCTGACCAATCTATTCAAGAGTCCGTCGTAACGTTCAATAGATCATAGAGTTCGTACTAGAATAACACCTTAAGACACAAATCAACCAAAACCCTAATGTCACCTAGATACTCCATTGTCACCTGAAGTATCCGGGGGCATGGTTATACGATATGCATCACACAATCTCAGAAACATCTATTCAACCAACACATATAACTTCAAAGAGTGCCCCAAAGTTTGTACCGGAGAGTCAAGACGAAAACGTGTGCCAACCCCTATGCATAGATTCCCAAGGTCACGGAACCCACAAGTTGATCACCAAAACATACATCAAGTGACTCACATGATATCCCATTGTCACCACAGATAAACACGTGCAAGAAATACATCAAGTGTTCTCAAATCCTTAAAGACTCAATCCGATAAGATAACTTCAAAGGGAAAACTCAATCCATTACAAGAGAGTAGAGGGGGGAAAGAAGATCCAACTAGAATAGCAAAGCTCGCGATACATCAAGATCGTGACATCTCAAGAACACGAGAGAGAGAGAGAGATCAAACACATAGCTACTGATATATACCCTCAGCCCCGAGGGTGGACTACTCCCTCCTCGTCATGGAGAGCATCGGGATGATGAAGATAGCCACCGGAGAGGGATTCCCCCTCCGACAGGGTGTCGGAACAGGGTCTAGATTGGTTTTTGGTGGCTACAGAGCATTTTGGCAGCGGAACTCCCGATCTAGGTTAATTTCTGAAGGTTTCAGCATTTATAGGAATTTTTGGAGTCAGGGCCAAGTAAAGGGGAGCTACGGGCCATCCTCGAGATAGGGGGGCGAGCCCCCCTGCCCAGGGCGTGCCCTCCACCCTCGAGGACAGCCCGTGGCTCTCCTGGCCCAACTCTTTTGCTTCAGGGGCTTCTTTTGGTCCAGAAAAATCATAAAAAATTGGCTCGTCAATTGGACTCCGTTTGATATTCCTTTTATGTAAAACCCTAAAACAGGAGAAAAACAGAAACTGGCACTGGGCTCTGGGTTAATAGGTTAGTCACAAAAATCACATAAAAGTGTATAATAAAGCCCATAAGACATCCTAGAAGGATAATATAATAGCATGGAACAATTAAAAATTATTGATACGTTGGAGACGTATCAATAGCCTTCTTGTGATCATACCAACATGCGATTATGCCTCTAAGTCATGCCTCGACATGTGGGAGATATAGTCGCATCTTGGGCGTTACAATGACGACCCCCATGGAGATGGCAGCAGCCCTCCGAACAGTGCCGAGCGTTGGTGGAGCCTCCCTCTCCCTTCTTGTCTTGGCCCTTCCTTTATGGTGAAGAAGGTCGTGATGCTGCAATGGAGGTGTGACGACACATGGTGGGATAAATGGATTTGATGAAGATGAATGCTGATAGCTAGGGTTGGAGGTGAAAATATAGGAGGCATGCTATGGTATCCTCCATAGATCCTTCACCTAACCCATCATCCAAGGGCTCTATGGGATCCAAATACTCTCCCGATACCTCCCTTGGCCGCCAAGGATCATGTAAGAACAAACCAGAACAAAATCGCTGAAGAATCGCAGAAGTAATGGCTAATTTCGCTGCCCTGGGAGGCTAGTATGAGCATTGTTATGACTTGGCATGGTCATACCATCCGCGTCTTTTCCTCTTGACTCTGCACATGTACTTTCATATTATGGTTTCCATTTCTTCATACAAACTCCAATTTTGGTGTTATTAAGCACATTGGATTCATCTCAGAATGCCTGATGCACTCATCATATTGGATATTCAATTGGGACACTTTGTTAAATGTAAAAGCATCCAACTCTCCAATGGCCCTGAATCTGATGCCTAGAACCTCTCTAGTTTTGCTCCAACTTGGTCCTTTTGGTGTGCCAAGTCCATGAAAGTGCTAATACACCTATAAGGAAAAACATTAAGGAAAAATATAATAAAGACAAAAAATTGTATAGTGAACTTGGTAAAGTCGATAAAGAATGGAAACTATGCCTCGTGGACATGAAATATTCTAGATCGATATCACATGTGGGATTTTTCTATTAGAATAGACTATAAAAAGTGATGAAAACTCCACTCTTCGGCCGCCCCGGGCTTAAACCTTGCATGTACTCTAGCAAAAAGATTACAAACCTATTAATGATATCCATCTATTTCCCATGAAGATTGCTACCGAAAGGCATATCCTTGTTTTCCCTACGAGATATAAGAAAGATATAACATATTTGCACAAGGTATCACATGCTCATTTATGCAGGATAATTTGATATCCATTCCAATAGAGCTTCAACAAATCCTATGCTCCTTGTCAAAGTGTAATATAGCATGAAAACAAATAACCGGATCCTTTTACTTAATAGACTTTTCATTTTATTTTGCTCCTCTCCTAAAAGACAAGTACTCACATACATGTACCAATAGGATAACTAGAGATTCTTCCACACCTTTAGTAAATCAATTGCTAAGTGAAAGAACAACAATCTTATGAGATAATTAATCTATGATTTAAAAAATATGGAGGGGATCTCAATATTCGTAAGAGTACTGCAAATTCATTTTGATTTCAATACTCGACTCATCCTATTTCACTTCCTCACACAACCTAGAACAGGCTTATCTGTTATGAAACAGTGGTTTATTGTTCCTCTCGTGTGTCATGAAACCTAAGCATGTTTGATGATCGCGAGAAAACCAAAAAAATACGAAGCGACTGCTGACTCCAGAGCAAAGTACATAATAATCCATTTTTCTTGGTTTGCGAGTTTCAACTTTCTTGCTACTTGTTTTAGTTAATTTATTTCTAGATAAACTTATTTAGTTGTTTCTTCTTTCCCCTTTTTTTCATGGAGATCACACCCCGAGGGCCTTCTATGCTCATATGCCTTTAGAATAATTACGATAATTTGACTTTTTGGAAAGCCTACCAAGATTACCGTTTGGTGGTAGTTGCTTTCTTTCATTGAAACAACCGAACCAATAATATTTTACCACGTAGAAGTACGAACCTTCCCTTAGCAATCTATAGTAGTGGTTACTAAGACCCTATAATCGTCGAAAAGTAACACATATAGTAGCACTAATCATACTCATTCTTCAAATAGATCCCCTCTATCATTTCCCAATTCTTATGTAGAGATCATGTCAATGCCTTTAAGAGGACCACCAGATTTTTCTCTCAATCTAGGTTAAAAAAAATCCCCGAACAACATGTATACAAGCATTAACTTGGTATTGTGGTGCCTGACTTTAGCAAGTGATTCCCTCATATAAATATAGAACAATCATCCCTAAGCAAGAACATCAAACATGGGGAGACACGATTGAACAATTTTAATCAGCTGAAGATAATTGGACAAGACTCTACACATGTAAAAATAACCTTCCCGATCTTGTTTTTGAACCCATATTAAAAAACATACAAAAGCACCTACATAGGGCCAAAAAATTGTCCGATGACTAGCCAATGCCTACTCTAGGTATGAAGGTCATGTCTTTACATATTATTTTCTATCCACTATGAAAATGTTTGCTCATATTTATTCTTGATCTTACGTCGATGAAGCTTTAGATCTTTCTTAAGATGGTATCTCCATGATTGAATTGATTGTTGTTGTGCTTTGAAAACTTTGCCATTTCTCTGAATCCAAATGTTCCAGCATCCCGAGATCTTAGAACTTTGCAAGAACTAAGATCAAGCAAACTATGAAATAGAATGTGAAAGTGTGTTTTATTAAAGGAGAGTATGAAGCATGATTACCTCCCCAGGCTTAGATTAAGCAAGGGTAATGCAAATTTACCATTGCACACAAATGACCTCTCTTTTAATGGGTATGCAATGATATCACGGTTATATTTCTTTATGTGGTCCGGTGCTCGCCTTCCGATAGAACCGGACACTCGAAAATATTTTTTATCGAGTCTAAGCAACTAAGTGGCTTGTGCTAATTTTTATATGGTTGGCACCATACCATATATGTCACCAAAGTAGGTCGAAGCCTATGCAAAAATAACACACAAGATAAAAAGAAAATAATCTGGTATACGAATGAGTTCGTATACCCAACCAAGTAGAAAAGAAAAAATAAACATGAGGAATTACATAGAATCACTGGCTAGGAGGATTCAAAGGTAAATAAAGGAGATTAGAGTGCAAACATTCGGTCAATATATAACCCATTGACCTGGACTTGTGCACTTAAACAAATTGATTTTTTAGCCTTGGGGGAGGCATGCTTTCATCAGAGTAAATTTGCTGATCAAAACTTGGGGGACTAAAAATATCATCTTCATCAAACATAGCATCCCCAAGCTTGTGGCTTTCCATATCATTAGCATCATGGATATTCAAATAAATCATACTAAGAACATCGCAATCATGCTCATCATGCAAATATTTAGTGCCAAACATTTTATTGACTTCTTCTAACACTTGAGCACAATTTTCCTTTCAGTCATTTTCACGAAAGACATTAAAAAGATGAAGCATATGAGGTAACCTCAATTCCATTTTATTGTAGTTTTCTTTTTACAAAACACACTAGTGATAAAACAAGAAACTAAAAGATTCAATTGCAAGATCTAAAGATATACCTTCAAGCACTCACCTCCCCGGCAACGACGCCAGAAAAGAGCTAGATGTCTACTACACAACCTTCTTCTTGTAGACTTGTGTTGGGCCTCCTAGCGCAGATTTTTGTAGGACAATAGCAATTTTACCTCAAGTGGATGACCTGAGGCTTATCAATCCGTAGGAGGTGTAGGATGAAGATGGTCTCTCTCAAACAACCCTGCAACCGAATAACAAAGAGTCTCTTATGTCCCCAACACACCCAATACAATGGTAAATTGTATAGGTGCACTAGTTCGGCGAAGAGATGCTCATACAAGTGTAATATGGATGGTAGATATAGGTTTTTGTAATTTGAAAATATAAAAATAGCAAGGTAACTAATGATAAAAGTGAGCACAAATGGTATTGCAATGCTTGGACACAAGGCATAGGGTTCATACTTTCACTAGTGCAAGTTCTCTCAACAACGATAACATAACTGGATCATATAACAATCCATCAACATGCAACAAATAGTCACTCCAAAGTCACCAATAGTGGAATAAACGAAGAGATTATTGTAGGGTACAAAACCACCTCAAAGTTATTCTTTCTGATCAATATATTGGGCTATTCTATAAGTGTCACAAACAGACCTAGACTTCATACTAAAATAACAACTTAAGACACACGTAAACCAAAACGCTAATGTCACCTAGATACTCTGATGCGGGGTCGACCCGATCTAGGCTGATCTTTCATGAAATGGAGAGGATCCCACGAAGAACACAAAGGGAAATACGAGGAAAACACAAGCGGAACACTCAAATCAACACAAAGATGGTCACACAAGTGCTAGATCCACGATACAGAACAAGACACACTACCCATGGTCAACAACGGTGGTACAAAGATAGTCTTCTCCGGAAGGAGGTCTTGGGGGTATCCCGTAGGATCTTCTCCATAGCGAAGGTCTTGAATCCGTGTGGATCTTCTCCGAAGAGGGCCGCAGTCACTCTTGAGGAGATGAACCACTAGATGAGCAAAGCTCTAGGTATCAAATGAGCTATCACTAAGCTAACCCTAGAAAAGAGGAGGGGAAGGAGTACTTATAGTCTAGGGGATGGAATAGGGATACACGGGTCGAAACCCAAGTGGTTGCGCACAGGCAGTGCCGGATGTCCGGCGGTCGGGCTGGATGTCCAGGCGTTGGCGAGGCGCCAGATGTCCGGGCTAGCGGGGCCGAGTCTCGGTGAGCTTCTGTGGTGTGGCACCAGATTTCCGGGCTCGAGGCCGGATGTCCGTGGCCTGAACGGATGTCCGGGCCCTGTAGCTTCGGCTACGTGGGCTCTTCTGTGGATGTTGATCCAGGGGCCGGATGTCCGGGACCTTGAACCTTCTTCAACATCTCTCGATGCCATGCTTCATCCGTGAACTTGGGGACTTGTCCATCTTCGTGAACCTCTCCAATGGGGTCTTCTTGATACCTGATCACACAAAGCACATCCGTCTGAGGTAGTAACCATGTCTCGCAAGATTCATATGGAAGTTGGACTAGGAGAGATGTCACCTCGGTCTCGAGAGCCCTTGCACGAGCACGTCTCATTGGTCCTTGGGGCACTTGGTGAGGCGATGGAAGGTCCATGGGTATGACCTTGGGATGCTCCGCATCATCTCCCCTCCCTTGGGAAAGATCCGACCTTGGATCGAAATCTTCATCACCATGGAAGGGAGAGAGGTCCTTGACGTTGAAGGTATCGCTCACGTTGTATTTGTCGCGTGGAATATCGATCTTGTAGGCATTGTTGTTGTAGCGTGCTAGCACCTTGAAGGGTCCGTCGGCGCGAGGTAGTAGTTTGGATTTGCGCTCATTGGGGAAGTGGTCCTTGCGAAGATGAAGCCATACGAGATCTCCTGGTTGGAAAACCATTGGTGCCTTGTTGACGTTGAGCTTGGTGGTGAGGCGATGTACTTGTCACTTGATCGCTGCCCTTGTATCGTCGTGCACCTTCTTGAGATAGGTTGCTCTTGCACTTGCGTCCATGTTGATGCGCTCTTATAGAGGTAGAGGTAGGATGTCCAATGGGGACAACGGGTTGAAACCGTAGACGACCTCGAAAGGGGACTTGCCGGTAGTCGAATGTCTTGCGCGGTTGTAGGCGTACTCGGTGATGGGCAAGCATTGCTCCCATTCCTTGATGTTCTTCTTGATCAACACGCGAAGAAGCGTCGAAAGTGTGCCGTTCGTCACCTCCGTTTGGCCGTCGGTTTGTGGATGATATGCTGAAGAGAAGAGGAGCTTGACGCCGAGTTTGGCGCATAGAGTCTTCCAAAAGTAGCTCAAGAACTTGACATCCCGATCCGACACAATAGTCTTGGGTACTCCATGTAGACGAATGATTTCCCTACAAAAGAGATTCGCCACATGTGAAGCATCGTCGATCTTGTTACAAGGAATGAAATGAGCCATTTTAGAAGATCTATCCACGACAACAAACACGGAATCCTTTCCATTTTGAGTCCTAGGCAATCCAAGTACAAAGTCCATGTTTATGTCTTCCCATGGATGGCAGGGAATAGGAAGTGGCATGTAAAGACCATGAGATTGAGCTTTTGACTTAACTTTGCGACATGTAGAGCATCGGTTGGTGAGGCGTGAGATGTCACGGAGCATCTTGGGCCAAAAGTAGTTCTTGGAGAGTGTAGCAAATGTCTTGTCGCGTCCAAAGTGTCCCATGAGTCCTCCTCCATGAGATTCCTGCAAAAGGAACAAATGAAGCGAAGACTCGGGAATGCAAAGTTTGTTAGCTCTCATAAGATATCCATCCTTTATGTAGTAGCGTTCCCAAGAAGAGTGAGTCAAACACTTAGTATAAGGATTTGCAAAGAAAGGATCATGCTCATACAAGTTTTTATGCGCTCAAAGCCAATAACATTCAACTCAAGTTGTGTAACAAGCATGCATTTACGGGAAAGCGCATCCGCCGCAACATTCTCTTTGCCTTTGATGTACTTGATGACATAGGGAAAAGACTCTATGAACTCACTCCACTTAGCATGATGCTTGTTCAACTTAGTTTGACCCTTGAGATACTTGAGCGTCTCATTGTCTGTATGAAGAATGAATTCACGAGGTCTAAGATAATGTTCCCAAAACGATGCGGGGTCAACCTGATCTAGGTCCGTATAAAAAAAATCGGGGCTATTTTTGGTGCGGAACTTTTGAATTTGGGATGAACACAACAAAAACAAGCTAGAAAACAGGGGTAGGGGCTTCGATTTCGTGAGAAACTGTGGCTCTGATACCATAATGATGCGGGGTCAACCCGATCTAGGGTGATCTTTCACGAAATGGAGAGGATCCCATGATGAACACGAAGAACATAAAGGGAAACACGGGGAAAACACAAGAGGAACACTCAAATCAACACAAAGATGGTCACACAAGTGCTAGGTCCACGATACATAACGAGACACACAATCCTTGGTCAACAATGGCGGTACAAAGATAGTCTTCTCCGAAAGGAGGTCTTGGGGGTATTCCGTAGGATCTTCTCCGTAGCGGAGGCCTTGAATCCATGTGGATCTTCTCCAAAGAGGGCCGCAGTCAGTCTCGAGGAGATGAACCACTAGATGAGCAAAGCTCTAGGTATCAAATGAGATACCACTAAGCTAACCCTAGAAAAGAGGAGGGGGAGGAGTACTTATAGTCTAGGGGACGGAATAGGGATACACGGGTCGAAACCCAAGTGGCTGCGCACAGGCAGGGCCGGATGTCCGGCGGTCGGGCCCGATGTACGGGCTTCGGCGAGGCGTTGGATGTCCGGGCATTCCGCCAGATGTCCGGGCTAGCGGGGCCGAGTCTCGGTGAGCTTCTTTGGTGTGGCGCTGGATTTCCGGGCTCGAGGCCGGATGTCCGGGCCCTGTCGGGCCGGATGTCCGGGGCCTGGCCGGATGTCCGGGCCCTGTAGCTTCGGCTGCGTGGGCTCTTCTGTGGATGTTGATCCAGGGGTCGAATGTCCGGGCCCGGGTGCCGGATTTCCGGGGCCTGGAACCTTCTTCAGCTTCTCTCGATGCCATGCTTCATCCGTGAACTTGGGGACTTGCCCATCTTCATGAACCTCTCCGATGGGGTCTTCTTGATACCTGAGCACACAAAGCACATCCGTCCGAGGTAGTAACAATGTCTCGCAAGCTTCATATGGAAGTTGTACTAGTAGAGATTTCACCTCGGTCTAGAGAGCTCTAGCACGAGCACGTGTCATTGGTCCTTGGGGCACTTGGTGAGGCGATGGAAGGTCCATGGGGATGACCTTGGGATGCTCCGCATCATACTCCAATATCACCACAAGTATCCGCGGGTTTGATTATATGATATGCATCACACAATCTCAGATTCATCTATTCAAACCAACACAAAGAACTTCAAAGAGTGCCCCAAAGTTTCTATCGGAGAGTCAAGACAAAAACATGTGCCAACCATGCATAAGTTCACAAGGTCACTGTACCGCAAGTTGATCACCAAAACATACATCAAGTGGATCACGTGAATATCCCATTGTCACCACTGATAAGCACATGCAAGACATACATCAAATGTTCAAAAATCCTTAAAGACTCAATCCGATAAGATAACTTCAAAGGGAAAACTCAATCCATTACAAGAAGGTAGAGGGGGAGAAACATCATAAGATCCAACTATAATAGCAAAGCTCACGGTACATCAAGATTGTGCCAAATCAAGAACACGAGAGAGAGAGAGAGAGAGAGAGAGAGAGAGAGAGAGAGAGAGAGAGAGAAAGATCAAACACATCTCTACTAGTACATACCCTCAGCCCCAAGGGTAAACTACTCCCTCCTCGTCATGGAGACCGACGGGTTGATGAATATGGCCACCGGTGATGGTTTCACTCTCCAGCACGGTGTCGGAGCGGGATCCCGATTGGTTTTTCGTGGCTACATAGGCTTGCGGTGGCGGAACTCCCGTTCTAGGTTTCTTTCTGGGGTTTTTGGTATTTATAGGAAATTTTTGGCGTTGAGAACAAGTTAGGGGGGTCCATGAGTTAACGACAAGGTAGGGGGGCGCGCCCTAGGGTGTGGGCGCCATCCCACCCTTGTCGTTGACTCGGGACTCTTCTGGCCCAACTCTTTTGCTTCAGGGCTTCTTTTGGTCCGTAAAAAATCATCGTAATTTTCAGCTCATTTGGACTCCGTTTGATATTCCTTTTCTGCAGAACTCGAAAACAAGGAAAAAACAAAAACTGGCATTGGGCTCTAGGTTAATAGGTTAGTCCCAAAAATAATATAAAATAGCATATAAATGCATATTAAACATCCAAGATGGATAATATAATAGCATGAATACTTCATAAATTATAGATAAGTTGGAGACGTATCAGCATCCCCAAGCTTAATTCCTGCTCGTCCTCGAGTAGGTAAATGACAAAAGAAATAATTTATGAAGTGTGAATGCAAGAAAGTGCACAAGTTTGATCAATGATAATTTCAATCACTTTTTCTAGCATGATTATATATCATACCAGTAGTTCATCTCGAAATACTTCTCATGATCAAGTTGCAAGCTATTCACATGTTAAAGCATATATCATAAACTTTCTTGAAAACTAACAAACCAGGTTCTCGGCCATCGAACAATTGCAATTCGTCTTATTTTCAGAAAGGGTCTATGTAAGAGCTTTGATTCAGAAAATCCCTCATACTCAACTATCATATAGTCTTCCATGATTGCTACCACTCAAAGCATATTTTTAGAACAAATAGCATCAGTTGAACACACAGAAAGATAGGGGCTTAATGTTTCGCCTCCCAACTTAATTATCATATAGATAATTGTCAACAATAATAATTCATGATTAAATATATTTGAATGGCCATATATGCTTAGATCTTTCCCCACCACACGATGATTGCCAACTAAAGAGTAGGTTGGAATGGGAAGGAATACTACTGACTCTTGCATAAAAGTGAAAGATAGGCTCTTCGTAGAGGGAAGCAGGGATTTGCAGAGGTGCCAGAGCTCGAATCTTTTAAAACAGAGATGAAAATAATTTTGAGAGGCATGCTTTCATTCTCAACATAAAAACCAAGAGTTCTCACCATCTTCCGTGCTGGACGCATTATAGGCGGTTCCCAAACAGAATGGTAAAGTTTTTACTCCCCCTCTACCAACAATCACACTCCACGGCTGGTCCGAAACATCGGGTACCGTCCATACCAACAATAGTCCTGGGGGATTTTTGTTTAATTATTTGAAATTTTGTTTTTGATCTTTTGATCATAGGACTGGGCATCCCAATTACTAGCCACTCTGTCGTGAATGGTAAGTGAATAAACACTCATTGTGAGAATAACCCACCTAGCATGGAAGATACTGACAGCCCCTAGTCGCTACATGAGTGATTCGGGCATACAAAACAGATTATTATTTGAAGGTTTAGAGTTTGGCGGATGCAAATTTACTTGGAACGGTAGGTAAATAACGCATATATGTAGATATGGTGGACACTCATGGAAGAAACTTGGTTCAAGAATTTTGGATGCACAAGCAATATTCCCGCTTAGTACAGAAATTTTTGCTAGAAAAATATTCTAAATAGCAAGCACCACATGTTGGAGGATCCATAACAATATAACTTCTATACAAATATACCCAAACATAACTCATTATGTTGTCTTCCTTGTCCAACTTCAAATAATTTGCTCAAGTTTAAAAATAATTAATGTGGCTCACAATCATAGAAGATGTCCAAGATAGTATATTTATATGTGAAATCTCTCTTCCTTCAATATTCTTTCATAAATTGTTCATGTGACCAATACTATGTCTGCTCACTTTCAATAAATTTACCACTTGTACTTATTATATGTGAAGTCATTACTCCCCATGGGATAAGCATGTGAAGCATATATAATTTCAGATTTATGATATTCAGTTCATTCAACCATTTACTCATAGGATATAAGTGAAGCACGTGAGTAAACGACAAACTACTCCAAAAAATATAAATGAAGACCAATGAGTAGTCCAATAATTATGTAACTATGTGAAGACTCTCTCTCATAAAAAAGTTCAGATCTTAAGTAGTTTATTCAAACAGCAAGCAAAACAAAAATAATATGACATTGCAAGGATAGCACATATCATGTGAAGAAGCAAAAAAACTTAGGCTCAATCGATACTAACTGATAGTTGTTAATGAAGAAAGGTGGGATGCCAACCGGGGCATTCCCAAGCTTAAATGCTTGAGACTTCTTGAAATATTAATTTGGGATGCCTTGGGCATCCCCAAGCTTGAACCTTTGGGTCTCCTTAAATTCTCTTATGTCACGGTTTCCCTAAATCTCAAAAACTTCATCCACACAAAACTCAACAAGAACTTGTGAGATAAGTTAGTATAAATAAACTCAAGACCTTATCATTCCGTACTGTAGAAAATCACTAAAATTACAATTTAACATTTCATACTAAATGCCTCTGCATATTTAATACTCCTATCCTCAAACAGAATCATTAAACATGCAAACATATGCAAACAATGCAAACATAACAACAATCTGTCTAAACAGGACAGTCTATAAAGAGTCGAATTGTTCTCATACTTCCCTAGCTCTAAAAATTCTAAAAACTTACCACGTTAAAGATAACTTATTCATGCTCAGTTTGTAAAAAATACAATGTTTTATCATGTTCTGACTATCCAGAAGAATTCAGACAATGATAAAAACTTTATGTTTTCAAACAGCAACATAAAGACTTGCAAAATAAACATGGTAAAGGCTATACTTGTCTTTTTTATTGACATAAAAGGTATTAAAACTTATTATAAATAACAGCAAGAAAATATAAACAAAATAAAATGATACTCCAAGCAAAATACATATCATGTGATGAATAAAAATATAGCTCCAAGTGAGGTTACCGATAATGTTGAAGACGAAAGAGGGGATGCCTTCGGGGGCATCCCCAAGCTTAGTTGCTTGGATCTTCCTTTAATATTACCTTGGGGTGCCATGGGCTCCCCAAGCTTAGTATCTTGGCACTCCTTATTCTCCTCAAATCGATATCTCACCCAAAACTTGAAAACTTCACTCACACAAAACTTAACGAAACTTCGTGAGATGCTAGTATAATAAAGCAAATATTTCACTTGGGTACTGTCAAAGACAAGATTCATAATTGTTCTCACACAATTCCTACTGTACATTATCATTTCCACAATTTATATCACTTAATATAAGCTATGGAAACACTAAAACAAGCAAACTATGCATGGAAAACAGAATCTGTCAAAAACAGAACAGTCTGTAATGATCTGGACAACCACCATACTTATGAAACTCTAAAAATTCTAAAAAATTAGGACAACGGAAGAAATTTGTATATCAATCACGTGTAGAAATTTCAGCTAATTATCACGTTCCTGTGATTTATAGAATTGTCTGCACTGAACGTAAACCTTTTTGTCTTTGCACAGAATCAAGTCAACTATCAACCACACTAACAAAAAGGCTTTACTTGGCACTTTATTGAAACAAAAGCTATAAAACATGATTACTAGAGTAGCTTAATCATGTGAACACACAAAAATTGTATGTAAAAGTACTGGATTGTCTCCCAACAAGTGCTTTTCTTTAACGCCTTTTTAGCTAGACATGATGATTTCAATGATGCTCACATAGAAGTAAAGAATTGAAACGCAAAAAGAGATGATGAATCATATGGCAAGAACATTTAAGTCTAACCCACTTCCTATGCATAGGGATTTTGTGAGCAAACAATTTATGGGAACAAGAATCAACTAGCATAGGAAGGCAAAACAAGCACAACTTCTAGATTTTCAGCGCATAGAGAGGAAACTTCATATTATTGCAATACTTAAAAGCATATGTTCCTCTCTCATAATAATATTCAGTGGCATCATGAATGAATTCAACAATATAACCATCACAAAAAGCACTCTTTTCATGATCCATAAGCACACAAAAATTTCTACTCTCCACATAATCAAAATTCTTATCATTCATAGTAGTGGGAGGAGAAAACTAAACAAAGTAACTATCATGAGATGCTTGATGGAAATCAAGATGCCAAGTTTCAAGGTTATTTGTATTCTTTATAACATATGTGTCATCACAATAATCATCATAAGTAGGAGGCATGCTTTCATCATAATAAATTTCCTCATCAAAACTTAGGGGACTAAAAATACCATCTTCATAAAACATAACATCCCCAAGCTTGTGGCTTTGCATATCATTAGCATCATGGATATTCAAATAATTCATACTAACAACATTGCAATCATGCTCATCATTCAATTATTTAGTGCCACACATTTTAATGACTTCTTCTTCTAACACTTGAGCGCAATTTTCCTTTCCATCATTTTCATGAAAGACATTAAAAAGATGAAGCATATGTGGTAACCTCAATTCCATTTTTTTTATAGTTTTCTTTTTATAAAAAAACTAGCGATAAAACAAGAAACTAAAATATTCAATTACAGGATCTAAAGATATACCTTCAACACCTCCCTAGCAATGGCGCCAGAAAAGAGATTGATGTCTACTACCCAACCTTATTCTTGTATACCCATGTTGGGCCTCCAAGCGCAGAGTTTTGTAGGACAGTAGCGATTTCCCTCAAGTGGATGACCTAAGGTCTATCAATCCGTGGGAGGTGTAGGATGAAGATTGTCTCTCTCAAACAACCCTGCAACCAAATAACAAAGAGTCTCTTGTGTCGCCAACACACCCAATACAATGGTAAAATGTATGGGTGAACTAGTTCGGCGAAGAGATGGTGATACAAGTGTAATATGGATGGCATATATAGGAATTTGTAATCTGAAAATATAAAAACAGCAAGGTAACTAATGATAAAAGTGAGCACAAACGGTATTGCGGTGCTTGAAAACAAGGCCTAGGTTTCATACTTTCACTGGTGCAAGTTCTCTCAACAATGATAACATAATTGGATCATATAGCAATCTCTCAACGTGCAACAAAGAGTCACTCCAAAGTCACCAATAGCGGAGAATAAACAAAGAGATTATTGTAGGGTACGAAACCACCTCAAAGTTATTCTTTCTGATCAATCTATAGGACTATTCCTATTAGTGTCACAAACAGCCCTAGAGTTCATACTAAAATAACAACTTAAGCCACACACCAACCAAAACCTTAATGTCAGCTAGATACTCCAACATCTCCACAAGTATCCGCGGGTTTGATTATACGTTATGCATCACACAATCTCAGATTCATCTATTCAAGCTAACACAAAGAACTTCAAAGAATGCCCCAATGTTTCTACCGAAGAGTCAAGACGAAAATGTGTGCCAACCCCTATGCATAAACACAAGGTCACTGAACCCGCAAGTTGATCACCAAAACATACATCAAGTGGATCACATGAATATCCCATTGTCACCACAAATAAGCACATGGAAGACATACATCAAGTGTTCTCATATCCTTAAATATTCAATCTGATAAGATAACTTCAAAGGGAAAACTCAATCCATTACAAGAAGGTAGAGGGGGAGAAACATCATAAGATCCAACTATAATAGCAAAGCTAGCGATACATCAAAATCGTGCCAAATCAAGAACACGAGAGAGAGAGAGAGAGAGAGAGAGAGAGAGAGAGAGAGAGAGAGAGAGAGAGAGATCAAACACATAGCTACTGGTACATACCCTCAGCCCTGAGGGTAAACTACTCCCTCCTCGTCATGGAGACCGTCGGGATGATGAAGATGGCCACCGGTGATGGTTTCCCCCTCCGGCAGGGTGCCGGAATGGGATCCCGATTGGTTTTTCGTGGCTATAGAGGCTTGTCGTGGCGGAACTCCCGATCCAGGTTTCTTTCTGGGAGTTTTGGTATTTATAGGAATTTTTGGCATCGAGAACAAGTTAGGGGGTCCACGAATTGACGACAACGAAGGGGGTCATTCCCTAGGGGGGTGGGCATGCCCCCCACCCTTGTCATTTGTTTCACGGGCTTCTTCTGGTTCATTAAAAATCACTGTAAATTTTTAGCTCATTTGGACTCCGTTTGATATTCTTTTTCTGCAAAACTCAAGAACAAGGAAAAAATAGAAACTAGCTCTGGGCTCTAGGTTAATAGGTTAGTCCCAAAAATAATATAAAATATCATATAAATGCATATAAAACATCCAAAATGGATAATGTAATAGCATGAATACTTCATAAATTATAGATACGTTGAAGACGTATCAGAAAACACACTTGTAGCAAAGACTGTATTCTCCTTTGGACTCGAGATTGTTTCTACGACAGGGTTGTGCAAGCACTAGTACGGGCTAGGACGCCCGTACTGGACGCCGTCTTCTCTTATGTACGTCTGAAACAACGCCTTTTTGGGAAAATTTGAAGGACCTTGGAGGATAGTTCCAACACATATACTAGGCAAATATGGAGAAGATTCATCTGAACAATTGTGCCACATAGATAATATGAGCAGACGAATTACTCTGCATATTGAAGATTAGTATTAAACCAACTCTCATGACAGTTCATTTCAAAATAGAAGTGCCAATGTAAAAATGAATGCAACCTAAAGTAAAAAAACACAAACATAAGAAAGACACCTACTAACCTTCTGAATTGCCTCTCGACAACGCTTTCTTTATAGACACAGAGGTAGGCTTCGATGTCTATTTATCCACTCAAATCCCAAGGGATATTGACCTGGAGTGTAATTATATTTACTTGTAAGCATTGTTTGGAGCACCTCATATCCAAGATCGGTTAGAGTTGTAGTCGCTTATGGTGCATCGGCATCATGTACGTAAATAGGTCGTCGCTCTCAAGAGAGAACGGATGCACTAATCGGTTTGAGCATGTCTCCTTACATAATTGAAGCGAGAGCGTTAGATAATTATATGTAAGTTTCAAAGTTTTACCTTGGCTACGATACAAAAGAACACTTCATAATATTCTTCATTTAGAGTGGATAATTTAACACTCTTTATTAACTTCCCATTCTTAAGTAAATCATCCAAAGAAGGATAGTTGGACATTAGCATAGATAAATCTAAAGTATATTCCTCCTCTGGTATGTCATTATTTCAAACACTAGATACCTCAAATAATATACCTAGCAAATCATGATAGTTATCATCCTCAACTTGAGGGTGCAATTCCTCCACGTGAACTTCATTAGCTACAATCTCATCCAAACTAGAGAAATCATACTAGATTAGCATATTCAACATTACTGCTTGCGACAAAAAATACCATGCTCTTATTTCCATGAACGACCATTCTTCTTGGTGATCACCCTCTTCTTCATATTTGTATTCTATTTTTTCATCCTCGAAAGATATTCTTGACAATAATAGTTTATGGTGTTCACCATACAATTAATCCAAATAATCAATTTATCCTTTTTGTGAGCCTAACAAGCTTCAATCTCAGCAAATATTTTCCACGCACTTGTGCATAACACATACCTTATGATTTCCTCGGTGACATTATCTTCATACTGTTGTAAAATGCCACCACCTCGTCATAGGTCTTTATACATTGGAAGTCAATGTGTTTCGGGCACCAACAACATCTGGGAGAAACTTGACACAAAAAGAATAACATAGTTGTGCATGTCTGTAATATGTCTAGCAAGTCTCTTGTGTCCATATTACGAAGACACTCGTGTTTAATATCTCCCACGCTAGGGATCCCAACAAAGGCTAACACCGTTAGCAACCCTCAACTTTCTAGGGATGACGTTGCCGAGGAGGTGCATTTTTTCTGCAACCGGTTATGTATCACTTCTATTATGTTCCTTGTTTTATATGTTATCTATTGGTAGTTTTTATCCTTATTAGTTCCTTTAGTTTTCCAAAGTTATCAAAAGATCCAAAAATATTTACATTTTCAGCCCCTAGTTACTTTCTTGTCTAGTAGTTGTAATGGAACCATTACTTGGCTTAAAGAGTTTGATAGTTGGTTGGGTTATAATATCTGTATTGCTTCCTAAACTTTTCTAGTAATATATAGGATCCACCAATAGGTTCAATTGGTGCCACTATACAGTCTTATTGGGATGCAATGGTACAAATTGTAGGTGACTTAGAACATATTTTCATGTATCTTCTCCCCACTTTGCAAAGAATGTTATTAGAAGTAAAAACTATGAAAGAGGGTGGTAACAAAACGTTTGTTCTAGAAACCATACTTAGTTTCTTTGCACGCACTATAAGGGAAGCTAGGGAAGTGTTTTGGTATGATTAAAAACCGATAGGAAATCCTGAAGTTGGTGATATTATAAGGGAGGAATATATTTTTTGGGCATGGTATGGTGTGATAAATGAAGAGGACTTTTACAAGATCCCAGTAGCTACGCTTACAACCAAAGTTAAACTAGAATATATAGGGAAATCCATAGGTCAAATTTTAGTTGTTATCTTTGTAGAACCCTATGAGAAGGTAAGATGGCCTCAAGGCAAACATGGAGATCATATTATTACTTTGATCTAAGTATTCATATGACTTAAAACGAACGAGAGAGAGTTTCACAATTAGCTGACCCTCTACCTTTTAACAAGATAAGGGAAGAAAAGGACTATCCTGATTCTGGAGGAAGCGGAGAAGATAAAACTTGATTATCGTCCAAAAACTATCATTCCTAGCTCAAAGGCATTAAAGAAAGTGCTTCTGGGAAGCAACCCATAATTAGATTTTAGGTTGGTTTGAATAAAGTAGGACTATCTGTCTTGCTATAGCAAAGTCATTTCTTGTTTGCTTTTAATAAAATTTATGCAATTAGTTTGAATGTCCGGACTTCGTGGTAGTCGCGTTCCTGTTTTTTGTTGTTATTATAAAACTTGGTACAGCTTACTGGACTGTGTTTTTGACTTTAATCTTTTTAAAATCAGATTCACATATATCTAGTATTTATCCTATTTTTTGGGGAATTGTTTGAGTTATGTAAGTTTCATACAGACTGGAGTTTCTACCTTCTGGTCTGTTTTGACAAATTCTTTTGCAACTGTTGTAATTGCATCGTTAGGTTTCTCTTTGATCAAGAGATCCTATGACTGTGCCATTTGTTGTAGATATTTTTATGCCATGTTGTCATCATTTGCTTAATGCAAGTAAAGCTATTTAATTATTATTTATGGACTAACACAGACTCACCGTTCCCTTGAGCTATACTATTTATATGAGGTTAACTTCATTATGGATGCCACCACAATTAGCAGTAGTGAAGAGAGTTTGAGGTTCATCATTGGGGTACACAAGGCACCCCCAACTCAACTCTAAAAATACTCAAAAGCCTAAGCTTGGGGATGCCCAAGGCATCCCCGTTCTACATGAACAACCATTGTATGACCCCTTTTGAACCTCTTGCATCTAGCATTGCTTTGTTTGTAGATGGATGTGTATGTAAACCTAGGAAAATGTCAAAATTTTATCCTACTATTAAAAAAATGAGCAATAACATGATGTTAGTCTTTTCTGCATTTTCGATAAAGGTAATATATTAATATCACAAAGATATCAATTACACCCAGCCTCTGCACCACCAAGATATCAAAATACATCAAGGATGCACACAGCCAAGAAGAAAATAGAAGAGAGAGAAATATAAAAACAAAGACCCCGTCACAGTTATGAAACACTTGCAGCAACAACAATCTAATCACCACAAAAGAAAACACCCGGACTACAGAAAAGGTTCTCCAAAAGTGACGCCTGCAAGAAAGAAACAATGCACAAGCGCTGTCAGCGCCCGATCAAGGATCTTGAGTTTTCACCCCGTGGAGAGTCCGATATCCCCAAAACCATGCCTTTGCAAGACCATTGCTATGTATAACCAATGAGGGCCAGACCTTGGGCTTAGATCCTGGAGATCATGACTCGGTACTCCAGATGCAACCCCAAAAATGGTCTCTACCTGTGTTGCCGCCCCCTCCTACCAAAGCCACCGCTGCAAGTCCTCAAGACCTGACACAGAAGAAAAGTCGTATGATGCTATTCTTAAACGCAGCCAAAACTCCTCTCCGCCATTACAAGTCACCGATCACAGCCAACATGACTTTCTTCACCACTGTCAATGCCATGGAAATCAATACTCAGACATGTCCCATGGAACCGGCAAGGCAGCGAAGCTTCGCGCCACACCCTCATGAAGGCTCTCTGGCAGAAGATGAGAGCATGCCCGGCCGGATCAATTCCAATCTAGATATCTAGTAGCGCCATGCACCAAAAGCTGAGATCTCCACGATGAAGACCCGAACCCATCGGTGTCTAGACCGAGGGGGCCGGCATGAGGCAGTACAAAGTTTTGGAGCACAAATAATAGCAAGGAAAACCACCGTGGGGTTTCCCTAGATCCCGGCAGGACGGATCTGGATAATGCCCCCTCCAGCCGCCGGCAACCCAGGCGAGAGCCGCCATCGGGAACAACCCTCCGTGGCCTGGACGAAGAACCTAAGATAGGCCGCCTTCGAGATCTGCCCAACGCTGACGCGCCCAAGACCAGTCTCGCACCCCTGCGCCGGATCGTCGGCCCGCACTGAGCCACTGAACGCGGCCTACCGTCGCCAGCACCGGCTAGGCTTTGCCCGACAGCGCGAACCGACGGCGGCGAGGGGAGGGGATGGAGACGGGGGTGCTCTGGCTACGGCTAGGGTATCCCGCTTGGTCACTCGCTAGTCTTTTCTTCATGATACCACGCAAGCTATAAAAATTGTTGATTTTGGTTTGTAGAGATGAAGGAAAGGTACGCTTTTTCTTAACTAAAATAGATAAGATAAATTTTCATTACACTACATGTCAACTCATTGTCACAACCCTAGTTCTGGTATGCACTAGGTTAGCCTTGTTGTTGCATCATGTTTAAAATTTCAAATGAAATTGAAATGAGGACTTGTGAAACCCTCAGAAACCCTTTTGAAAATGACCCAAATAAAAGTTGCTCCAAAAAGGTCCAAGAAAATGTTCATGTGGCCCTCTAAAAATATTGGTCAGAGATAAAAATCAAGCCAATATTATTAGGATCTCATAAGTATTTATTTTGGGCATTTGGAATAAATGCAATAGTTATTTGCATTGGATATATATATATATATATATTATATTTTATATATGTCCAAAATTCTGGTTGTTTATTTTTAGGGGCTTGGGTTAATTTCTAGGACCCTGCAAAATAAATATGTCAGAAGAAAATAATTGATTTAATTTAGATATTAAATCAAAACAAATGTCAGAAAAAATAGAAAATAGAAAAGGAAATAAAAAGGATAGAGCCTTACCTGGGCCACTTGCTGGCCTGGCACTGGGCCGGCCCAGTTGCCAGCCGTCGTCCTCCTGGCGACGACAGGAGGCCGAGCGCGTGGCCGGCGCGCGCGCACGGCCGGAGCGCCACGCCACCTGCCTGCTTCACCTCCCCTCGCCGCTGGTGGTCTCTGGACGAGCCACGCAGCCTCCCCGACCCTCCCGCACTCTTCTGGACGCCTCCCCTCTCTTCTATCTCCCTCTCGAGCCCGGTCCCGAACGCCGCCGTCGCCGCCGATCGCCGTAGTCGTAGCCACCGTCTCCCCCACGCCCAGCCAAGGTGCCCAAGAGCTCCGCCACATCATCCCCGACCTCCTCGATGAGTCACACATCGCCGGACGCCCTGAGACCTCGACCTCGACCTCTTCTTCATCGCCGGCCGCCGGAGATCCCCTCCGCCGCCCTGCTTGCTCCGGCCCTCCTCCGAGCCCTCCGCCTGCACCGCTGCGATCGCCGTACGCTTCTGTCCCTGCTCCCCCTCTCCGTTCTTCCCCTCGAAGGCCGTAGCTGCCGCTCCACGATCACCCGCACGCGCCGCCGCCCGCGCTCGTCGCCGGTGGTGCTCCGGTGACCTTTTGGTCCCGGGCGTGCGACCAACACGCTCCCTGCGTCGCGTAGAGGCCATAACTGCTAGTGCTGCCCCGCCTAGGCCACCACAGCTTCGTGCCCGAGCTCGACCGAACTCCGGCGCCGCCGCGAGCTCATTTCCGGCGAGCTCCGACCTTCCCAGCTGCTGCCGCTTGCGGGAATGGACGCGGACGAGCTCCAGCAGCTCGCCCGTGGTCTCCGCTGCCCATTTGACCGCCGGAGCGGCATTTCCGTGCCCATCCGCCGCGTCTGTGGTCGCCGGCGTCGAGCCGCCGGTTGGTTTTGACCACTGACCGACGTGCTTTGACCCCCTGTGTCAATGACAGGTGGGCCCCACCCTTTTAGTTAGTTGACTAATTAGTTAAATTAATTAGTTTTGTTAATTAGTTTAGCCACTGACATGTGGGCCCAGCCCTGCTGATTATTTCTATTAGGATTAATTTAGAGTTAATTAACTCGGTTAATTAACTCAGTCACTGACCAGTGGACCCCACTGTCAGGTTTGACTCTGGACCAGCCCCTTTGACCTGCTGATGTCATGCCTGTGTCATGCTGACGCAGTAATCCAGTTCTGGGTTTTAAATAAATCTTAAATGATTTATTTAATTCAGAAATTGGCTTAAACTTCAAAAAAATCACAGAAATTCAACCGTAGCTCAGAATGAAATAATTTATATATGAAAAATTATCAGAAAAATTCAATCTATCCATCTGTACCATTTTCATGCATGACAAATGAAGTTAAACCTACTGTTTATTTGAAAACACATATATGGCATGTTATAATACTTATTAAAGAGTTGCATTTGAACCCTTGGTTCAAATGGAGTTCAACCAATTAAAATGCTAGTTGCATTAGCTCAAACAACATCATATTTTCATGCCATATTCATGCATCATATTGTTGCATATGCTTGTGTTTGATTGTCGGCACCGTTCTTCTCGATAGGTCCAGCTCCGGAGACCGATCCAGAGTACCTGTCAGAGGAGCAGTGCTCTGCACGTTGTTTCACCAGGCAAGCAAACCCCCTTGTTCATTCCGATACAATCCCTCTCTCGCTCCTGCTCCCTGTTATTGCATTAGAACAACAACGATTTCAACTGCTATTTTATGCTGCGGTAGTTGAACCCATTCCTCTGCATGACCTGTCTTTCCACAGTAAATAGTTGAAACCCACTAGCATGTGTAGGAGTTGATTGAAGCCATGTTGTGATCTTACCATGCCTTGCTTGCTATTGCTTAGAGTGTGTCAGGTCTGATTCATCGGGAATGAATTGGAGTGAAATGATATGTTCTGATGCTGAGGGTTAAGCGTGTGAACGCGATTTGGTAAAGGTAGTGGTGGGAGGCCATGTAGGAGTACATGGTGGGTTGTCTCACTGGAACCGTCCCTAAGAACTGAGTTCTGTGTATGTTGACCAATGACTAGTTACTACCACACATTGGGTTCCGGTAACTCGACCCCTCTCGACTTATTAATCAACATGATCTCTGTCCAGGAGTTGCAACTAGTTTCTGGTGTTTGTAGTTAGTGTTAGTAGTCTACCAAGTGGCACTCGGCCAGTGGGCTTGGGACAGACTAGGCACCGTGGCACGGTGTACCAAGCGTAGATCCACTCGGCGAGGTGGGCTTGGGAACCCTGCGCACATCATTTGGGGCCGTGAGCGACACCCCGGCCGGATCTCCCCACGGATGGAACCCGAATAGGCGATAAACCTGGACGAGAGACTTGTGTGGTTAGTCAGGTCGTGGCCGACACCCTCGCTAGGCTTCTGCTTGAAGGTTGCCGAGATACACGAGATGTACCTGGCGGTAAGTGGCGAGAGCGTGTGTGAAGAAGTACACCCCTGCAGGGTTAACATAATCTATTCGAATAGCCGGGTCCGCGGATATGGACTTCTTGGATGCTTACGTGGTACATAGACAACTTGAAGTGGATACTCTAAAATACTCAAGACAAGTGTGAGTGCTATGGATGGCTTTCTCGTAGGGAGAAGGGAATGAATCCATAGTGGTGTATTGTGTGGTGCTTAGTGGACTCGTGTGCGCCACCTCAAAGATACCAGCAATCGTAGAATAGGATAGCCACTGAGTCAAAGCTGGCTTGCTGCAACTAAACCCCACTATGCCTTCTTGATACAAGTGCATGTATGATAGGATCTGATGTAAGTCTTGCTGAGTACTTTTGTACTCATGTTTGCTTAATTTATGTTTTGCAGATAGGATTGATGTCTCACTAGTAGTTCCGCTTGGACTTCGACAAGTAGCTTGTACCTCAGCTACAATCTTGGACGAGTGTTGTAGATAGTCAGGCTCTTCAGCCTTTTTCATTTGTAGATGTCTGTACTCAGACATGTAGTGCTTCCGCTTGTTGCTTGTATGCTCTGAATGTTGGGTCGTGAGACCCATGTTTGTAATACTTGGCTCCTCGGAGCCTAATGAATAAATACTTTGTTTATTAGAGTCTTGTTGTGATGCCATGTTGTATTTGCACATATTGAGCATATTGTGTGTATGTTATTGAAATGCTTGGTATGTGTGGGATCCGACACCTAGTTGTTTACCCTTGGTAGCCTATCTTACAGGGAAATGTCTCCTAGTGCTTCCACTGAGCCTTGGTAGCTTGCTACTGCTCCGGATCACTTAGGCTGACCGGCATATGTCCTTCTTCGTTCCTGCGTCTGTCCCTTAGGGGGAATGTCACGCGTTGTTCCTTTAAGTCCTTGTAGCTTGCTACGACTTGGGATCATACGTTGATGACCGACACGTTCGTTGCTGGGTCATGAATGCCTGTTTCTGTAATTTAGTGCCACTTTTGGTTTATAACTGGTCATGTCGGCCCGGGTTCTCTGTCATATGGATGCTAGCGACACTATCATATATGTGAGCCAAAATGCGCAAACGGTCCCGGGCCAGGTAAGGTGGCACCCGTGGGGATACCGTGCGTGAGGCCACAAAGTGATATGGTGTGTTACATGCTAGATCAGTGTGGCTTAGGATCGGGGTCCCGACAGCGTTGGTATCAGAGCCTGACTGCCTGTAGGATTACCAAGCCCAAATGGTCGAAGTTGAGTCTAGAAATTCTTTAGTTATATAAGGGAATTGATTGTGGAAGGGAACGTAAGGCTCTTTTTACTCCTTATACCTCATGTCTTCTGATCTGAGTCATCTTACCTTTCCTACGGGGGTAAGGAACTAGGCTTTCTCTTCCGTCTATCAGGATCACGAGTTACTACTCCGTAGTTCCTTAGGATTGGTTGATCAGAGTCCTACTCCTGTTTTCAAGTTTTTCCGGTGCAGTTGTTTTAGTACTATCACAGAACCTTGAGTGATGATGTTGAGATGTTGAACTACCCTTTGTTAGCAGGATGCCTCATTCTGAGCTTTTACTGCCGTTATGCTGCCGGAATTATCCTAGTAGTTCGAGAGATACTAATTTCTTGTTCTACCTTATGCTTCCTATAGTTGTTGATGTTTCCGTCTTCGGTTTCGCTTCTCAGGATGTCTTCAGTTAAGCGAAGCTCAGCTGCTCGTAGACAGAACCACGGAGATGGTAGGGATGAGGAGGATCCTCCCGACCAGCCTTCGTTGGCAGAGTTAATGATAAAGATGGAGAGAAACAAGCGAGAGTCTAACCGTTTGTTGGCACGTATTGAGGAGAACACCGCACATCAGTGCAAGGAATCAACAACCATCCATGACTTCATTCGTCTGAAACCACCCACCTTTCATCATTCCATTGAGCCACTCGATGCACATGACTGGCTCCGTAGTATCACTCACAAGCTGCGTTCTGCGAACGTAGCTGAAGATGACAAGGTTATCTATGCCACTTATCACCTGGAAGGTCCTGCTAGTCTTTGGTGGCAGAACTATGAAGCCATGATTCCAGCTGACCAGATTCCTACCTGGAGAGATTTCACCGAGGCTTTTCGTGAGCATCATATCCCTCAAGCCCTTATCGATCGTAAGAGAGAAGAGTTCTGTAGTCTTACACAGGCTAAGATGGCTGTTGATGCTTATAGTCGAGAGTTTGAGAACCTCGCCCGCTATGCTACAGAAGAAGTGTCCACGGACGCGAAGAAGCAGGCTAGGTTCCGGAAGGGTCTCAACCCCAAACTGCGTCGTGATCTCCACTTGCATCATTGCAACACATTCCAGGCTCTTGTGAACAAGGCCATCAACGCAGAGACAGCTCAGCTCACTTACGATGAGTCTCGTAAGCACACCCTTGATTTGGGATCTTCCTCCGGTACTAGTCTCCAGAAGCGCCGGATTTGGGTTCCGAACTCTGTTCATCCACCCACTTATCCTCCGAGGCCATCTCGTATGGTACCTCTTCCAGTTCAGCAGTTTGCTCCACCTAGGTCTATTGATGGACCGTTTGTCAATACGGGTCCACGTCCTAATCCCAGGATTTGTTACAAGTGCGGAGAGCCGGGCCACATTGCTCGTATTTGCACCCAGACCCGTGTTGCTCCATCCTAGTCCGAAAAGTCTGTTAGACGTGATAAATCATCATGCAAGATGATCAGTGTTAAGTCAGCTCCCATCGAACATGGACGTGTGCATCACGTCTCAGCCAAGAACGCTCATGATGATCCAGATGTCGTTCTTGGTACACTCCTTGTCAATTGTCATCCGGCATCGGTTCTATTCGATACTGGAGCGTCTCATTCTTTCATTTCCGAAAGTTATTCCCGTTTGCACGACATGTCATTTTGTGATATGCCTTCCCCACTACTTATTCAAACTCCTGGATCCAAATGGCAAACTTCTAGTGTAAGCCATGGTAATGAAATCCTCGTCGACAGACTTGTGTTCCTTGCATCACTTGTAGCCCTCAAGTCTTCAGATATTAATATCATCTTGGGTATGGACTGGATGACAGCTCATCATGCCAAGATTGATTGCTTCACTAGGTCTGTTCAGCTTACACATCCATCTGGTAAGATAGTCACTGTCAACACTAGAGTTGCAAAGCGTCAACTCTATTCTCTTAATGCCAGCCCTCTCCCAGATCTTGAAGATGTTCCGGTAGTCCGTGACTTTCCGGATGTCTTTCCAGAGGAACTGCCAGGTGTTCCACCCGATCGAGATGTAGAGTTTGTTATAGAGCTTATCCCAGGAACTGCCCCAATCTCTAGGAGACCCTACAAAATGGCACCCTTAGAACTAGCCGAGCTTAAGAAACAACTTGATGAGTCCTTGCAAAAGGGTTTCATCCGTCCTAGTTCTTCTCCTTGGGCTTGCCCCGTCCTCTTCGTTAAGAAGAAGGATGGTACGGATCGGATGGTTGTAGATTATCGTCCCGTTAATTTGGTCAAGATAAAGAACAAGTATCCGCTTCCCAGGATCAACGACCTATATGATCAGCTCGTTGGATCCTCAGTCTTCTCCAAGATGGATTTGAGGTTAGGATACCATCAAATCAAGATTAGAAATGGGGACATACCCAAGACGGCTTTCGTCACTCGTTATGGTCAGTACGAGTACACCGTCATGTCCTTCGGTCTAACAAATGCTCCAGCCACCTTCTCCCGCTTGATGAACTCGATCTTCATGGAGTACTTAGATAAGTTCGTCGTGGTTTACCTCGATGATATTCTTATTTACTCGAAGAACGAGGAAGAGCATGTCGAACATCTTAGACTTGTTCTAGAAAAACTCAGAGAGCACCGCCTTTATGCCAAGTTCTCCAAGTGCGAATTTTGGTTGCCAGAAGTGACCTATCTCGGCCATGTAATCTCTGGTAAGGGCATTGCTGTCAACCCCGAGAGAGTTCAGGCCGTTCTTGATTGGACTCCGCCTGAAACAGTTAAACAAGTTAGGAGTTTCCTTGGTCTAGCCAGTTATTGTCGCCGCTTTGTTGAGAACTTCTCTAAAGTGGCCAAACCTCTCACAGAACTTCTTAAGAAAGATAAAAAGTTTGAGTGGTCCCCACAGTGTGAGCACAGTTTTCAGGAACTGAAAAGACGCCTGACTTCTGCTCCCATACTTGTGCCACCGGATTTCACTAAGGACTTTGTTATCTATTGTGATGCCTCACGACAGGGACTAGGTTGCATCCTTATGCAGGATCGTCGTGTGATTGCCTATGCATCTCGACAGTTGCATCCACATGAGGAGAATTATCCTACACATGATCTAGAGCTTGCAGCCGTAGTCTATGCACTTAAGACCTGGCGGCATTACCTCCTTGGTAATCGTTGCGAGATCTACACCGATCACCAGAGTCTCAATTATATCTTTACCCAACCAGATTTGAACCTTAGGCAAAGACGTTGGTTGGAGTTGATCTCAGATTACGACTTAGGGATTACCTATACCCCAGGCAAGGGAAATGTCATGGCTGATGCGCTAAGTCGTAAATCCTATTGCAACAATCTCATGTTGCAGCAGGGCCAACCACTTCTCCATGAGGAATTATGTAAGCTTAACCTTCACATTGCTCCTCACGGATTCCTTTCAACTTTGGTGGCGAAACCTACTCTTATGGATCATATCATAGAAGCCCAGAAGCATGATACCGGAATTACCCGGATAAAGAGAAACATTGCCAAGGGTATTGCTGGTAGTTTCTCTATGGATGATCGAGGTGTTGTTTTCTTTGAAAACCGGCTGGTGGTTCCCAAGAAGCAACATCTTCGGCAATTGATTCTTAAAGAGGCTCATGAATCTCCTCTCACGATTCATCCCGGTAGTACCAAGATGTATCAGGATCTACGCCAGAGATTCTGGTGGACTAGGATGAAGAGAGAAATTGCTGAGTTCATTGCTAAATGTGACGTTTGTCGTCGCGTTAAGGTAGAACATCAAAGACCTGCTGGCACCCTTCAGCCTCTAGCTATTCCTGAGTGGAAATGGGATAAAGTTGGTATGGACTTCATCACCGGCTTTCCCAGGACCAAGAGAGGGAATAATGCTATCTTCGTAGTCATTGATCGTCTCTCCAAAGTGGCTCACTTCCTACCTGTTCGAGAGAGTATCACTGCTAGCCAGCTTGCTGACTTGTATATTTCTCGAATAGTGTCACTTCATGGTGTCCCACTAGAGATCATTTCAGACCGTGGTAGTCTTTTCACTTCTCATTTTTGGGAGAGTTTCCAGACTGCCATGGGCACCCATCTTTCCTTCAGTACCGCTTTCCACCCTCAGTCAAGTGGTCAGGTGGAACGGGATAATCAAATTCTTGAAGACATGCTTAGAGCTTGCGTTATCTCTTTCGGTATGGATTGGGAGAAATGTCTTCCTTTCGCCGAGTTTTCTTATAACAATAGCTATCAATCCAGTCTCAAGCAAGCTCCTTTTGAGATTCTTTATGGACGAAGATGTCGAACACCTTTGAACTGGTCAGAAACCGGTGAAAGACAATTCTTTGGACCGGATATGATCCAGGAAGCAGAAGAGCAAGTTTGCATTATTCGTGAGAATTTGAAAACAGCCCAGTCTCGTCAAAAGAGCCAATATGATCGTCATCATAAGGAAGTGGCTTATGAAGTTGGTGACAAAGCTTATCTTCGGGTTACTCCTTTGAAGGGTACCCATCGTTTCGGTATCAAGGGCAAGTTGGCTCCTCGTTACATTGGTCCTTTTCGCATTCTCGCTAAACGAGGAGAAGTTGCCTACCAGTTGGAACTACCCCCACATCTTTCTCGAGTTCATGATGTCTTCCACGTCTCTCAACTCAGGTGTTGCTTCTCGGATCCCATCCACGAAGTGGACCACGAAACGCTTGATCTCCAAGATAACCTCACATATCGAGAGTATCTCGTTCGCATTTTGGATCAAGCAGAGCGTGTCACTCGACGTCATAACATCAAGTTTCTCAAAGTTCAATGGTCTCATCATTCCGAGAGAGAAGCTACTTGGGAGCGAGAAGATCGTCTCCGACTGGAGTACCCCACCTTCTTTCCGCCTACTCCTGAATCTCGGGACGAGATTCTTTCGAGTGGAGGCGAGTTGTCACAACCCTAGTTCTGGTATGCACTAGGTTAGCCTTGTTGTTGCATCATGTTTAAAATTTCAAATGAAATTGAAATGAGGACTTGTGAAACCCTCAGAAACCCTTTTGAAAATGACCCAAATAAAAGTTGCTCCAAAAAGGTCCAAGAAAATGTTCATGTGGCCCTCTAAAAATATTGGTCAGAGATAAAAATCAAGCCAATATTATTAGGAGCTCATAAGTATTTATTTTGGGCATTTGGAAT